>JAPTHA010000013.1:13028508-13046725 GCA_029814585.1 Gymnapogon annona
CCCCGTACAACCCCTTCCTGTGCTTGGGACACTCTGAGTTATAAATAGGGAGGACGCAGGTTTAGAGGGGGTTCTGGTTCTGGGTTTCTGGCAGTTGGCTTTCCTGGAGCGAGTGTGAAGTCTGATGTGGGGATGACCCCGGGATTTGACAACTTCTTCCAACTGCACAGATTTGTAAGTAAATTTACTGCTCTGATAAATATCTAAAACTGAGGCACAGAGTAATAATTATATGACATTTCTTGAGGGCGAATGAAGTTTTTTTTCCCCTCAAAACTTGTTCGTGTTAGAGAGCTCCTTGTGCAATTACAGCATCCTTTTTCTGACAATCTCCCATACCCAAAACAAATTGATCATGTTACAAAGTTACTGTATATTAATACTGATGTGCAATGAAGCGTACTGAAAATTGAACCAACACCTTGTCAAGTGGAACTAAATTGATGTTCTGTCATTAAACTGCAGATTGTACAGTACTTCCACGCGTTTGCAGAATTCAATGCACAATCAAGCAAATAACGCACATTATGCAGGGGTCCACATTTTTTTCAAAATGGGTGCATACTCACCACAATAGCAGCAAATTTCCATACATACACACATGATTTATTTCATTATCCAGACAATTTTCCACAACTATAATATTGCATTCTAACTTGATACAGAATTATAATACACTGGACTTGATGTTGAATTGTCTTTTGTGCCAATACATGGTACACACATTAGGCATTCCTTAACATTGAGAGGAATGGGAGCTGCACCCAAGACATGGAATGGATGGAAATTTCGGGACACATCATCAGTAGTGTGCTTTTGAGTAATGGGGTGTTTCAACACTAGACAGTTGGCACTAGCTTGTGCATCCACAGAAGGTAAACCAGTATTGCCAACTTGGCAATTTTTTCAACTTTTCAAATCCTCTTGGGGCTTTTCTTGAAAAGTAACTAGCAACCAATATAACAATTTTCTGGAGTTATTGGATTTTTTTGGTTTTAGAGGCTATGTTGTGAAAGCAAGCAATCTGTAGTTACTCTCCTCAATTAGCCGCTGGTGCTGCTGCCAGTCTCACAGTAGCTTCATGGAGCAGCCCGAGCAGAAAGGAGACCCAACAGTCCACATCCACACTGCAAATGAATTGCGCATGTTTGCTGTGAGAGTAAGACCAGTGGCAACCACTAGTCTTGCTCTCACAGAACAACAGGATATAATTGATTTTCATTATCATACTAAAATAAATCACTGAATTTGAGGCGGGGGGTATGAATACAAAACAAACAAGCTGAATTAGGGCCAGATCAGTGACCATTTCTCACATTCCCAGCAACACTTTTTTGGGCCATTTAGATTTGTAAATATTGTGAAAGCAAAACCATTCATATAATTTTAATGGTATAGCTATGACAAAATGTTTTATGTATTACTGTGAGTTGTTATCACTTTCTAAGTGGAGCATTAGGTCAGAAACTGGGACGATTAAAAGTATATGTCATCTAATTTATCCCCATAGAGAAATTGCTGATGTAGAGCTAGCAACTTCACCCCACAAAACAGACTTTAGAATAAATCTGATATTCTAACATTTCACAATACAGGAAAAAAACTTAATGTGGCTCTAAACAAAACAATAGTCAAAACCTCATTGAGAAATGATGTGATTTAGATTATGCCTACTTCTCTATTTTCTCATCATAGGATAAAATTAGACACTTTTTATTCAGTAAGAGTTACAACAGGAAGCGGGCCAAGAATCTCTTTTTTTCATTGACTAATGCATGCTTTTCCAGTTCCTGCATATTTTCACAACTTCACTTTTTTTTTTTTGCTAAGTCCCACAATTACGCGACAGAAAATCATGAAACACCTTGTATAGTCCACCGCATAATCAAGGATTTTGCTCGCATTTTGCTTCAGTTAAGTTTGCAAAAAACTGACAGAAATCCTGTTGACAATCACTCACAAATGTATTACAAGAACCTGGAAATTAGATGCTCTGATATTCAAGTAGGACCTAGTTAGTGCGAGGTCACCATATATCTATGTCTCATATGGTTCATAGATCTGTCTGTCAGTGTACCCCTCTTGTTTTCTTTCTTAATTTTATTTTTGTCTGGGTATCTGTCATCTCTGACCCTGCTGTTGTGTTGGAGAGGTCATCTTGTTTGATTTGAATGTAACTGCAATGTGGTCCTATAAAAAATGGCCTACAAATGACTTAAACCGGCACCTTTTATGATAATTCCCCCTTTATTATACAATAGTCCTTGTCTTACATTCCCAAAAGGGATTAACATTGACTTTTGTTACAATGACTTGAAAAGTTAATGTAAAAACACTAAAAACACCTGTAAAAACAGGTAACAAATAAAAGGAAAAAAAAGAGCTTCTCCACCACATGGCTCCAAAACATCTTCAGTACTTTTTGGTATTGATTCTATACTCAATGAGATTGGTCTCAAACTAACCTTCCTCGTTTGGTATTTTGTTGAAAGCAACCAAGTGCATTGTCAATCCAAAACCTCTCAAAGATGCTGATTTGGATTCTGATGTGATGAGACAGTAACCACCACTGTCAAAGACATTATTTTCATAGTTGTACAGCCATTCCAGTTTTTCTTAAATTGTGGGCTGTCAATCCGTTGTTGTTGAGTAGTGGTCAAATCTGAAAAAGCAGAAAAACACGACATTCCTGTTGGGTTTACGCAGGTGAAGGGACAAAAACCCCCCCAACTATTTTCTAAAATAGTTGTGATCAGCTCAAACAATCTGACTAAGGTCTACTTATATGTACAAAATGAAATTTAGCATATGCATGGTCTTGTTCTATTGTAAGTAGAACTAATGCTGGCTCTCATACAGAAGTAGCTCCGCCCTTCATCTCTCTGTTGCCATTTTCTGCCACACAAATCACATTTTCATTTACACCTTAATTCTACATGGGTCAAGGTAAATAACATCCGAATTTTCCCCCAAAATCTGTGTATTCTGACCTGGATTTGGTCGTTCTTTTTTTTGGTCTTTCTTAATATACACAAAATTATGTGAAAAATCCCCAAGGCCAAACTTAATGACAGTCTCACTATGGAAATACTGTATTATTTAATTGGAATTGCTCAAGTAGGTGGTAAAAGTCAAGACTTGGGCTTCAGAGAAGGAACTCCAAAGTAAAAAAAAAAATATTAAAAAAAAGAAAGAAAGGAACAATGGAAGGAAGCTCAAAGCCAGTGACAACACCCTCAGATGGTTAGACAAACAGACTGACCTTGCACACCCGAGTTTGGAGAACAGAAATCCATAAAGCAGAGTATCGTCTATCTTTTTTCTCATAGCTGGGTAGATACACTGTGACATTAATTATGAATTATTCCTCTGCAACTCAAGGAGATGAAATAAAAAACCCAGTAACAGTGTCCTGTTTACAGCAACTTCCTGGTGAGAAAAAAATGCATCCAGAGTTTAATTACAATATTTATTCTGGGGCATCACTCAGAATTAGAATTGATTTTTTTAAATGTCTACTTTAAATGAAAATTAATTTTAGTTCTTTTTTCTGCTTTACTACTGTTATACGGCTCCATGCAGTACTAAGTGCAAGTACCGAGTATCATGATAATGTATATGAGGAGCCATTTTGCAGTTTTAACTCCCTTCCTCCACTTTGTCTACTTACACCCAAGGCAGACTATGCTGCCAGGAAAATACCCGCAACTCCCCTCACCCTTTACCCTCCCTGAGTTCACCCCCCTACATCTCAACCCGTGACCGGCTGTCTGACTGAAATAACATTATGACACAGTGACTGACGTGCAACACATTAAATAGTTTCATTGTGTTGCACATAACAAGCATGCATGTGATAAATGAAGAGCAGGGACTCATTGGACATGACTTTCTTTTAACACTCATTTCCTCTGCAGTCTAGACTTGAAAAGGACCAATTCACTCTGCAAAATATATGTATTTGTTTAATGATGACAAAAAAAAAAAAAAAAAAAGGCAACAATGCAGTCTTGCACTCGAGTTAAAATCCCAGCAGTCACAACCCGAGATTGCTCATTTGCACTCAGGGCCATGGAAGCCCTTCTCTAGCAGTTTCCATTGGTCTGTGTGCAGCTTTGCTGGGCTCTGGTTGGTTCGTTGACCCTCTTTCTTAGAAGCGCTTCTGGTTGGATGCCAATCTCTGTGTTTTATCTCTGATTGGTCATGGCAGGTTCTATCCCTGGTTCTGCACTGTGGAGCATGCTGTGTGATCTTGGCTCTCACTGCAGTATTAGATTGTGGGTCAGAATGTACAGGCGCGGCCAGTGGAGTGAGGCAGATGAGAGAAAGAGTGAGAAAAAGACTAAGGCAGAATAGTCATCTCAAAAGGCTTCAGAGTAGTTTTTTGCTCTGAGCTTGTTCATTGGATGACATAGGGTACTGCTGAGTGTTTACCCATGGCCCTGTTATTTGTTAATCTCTCTTCCCTCTTCTCCCCTCCCCCAATTGGCCTTGAGTGCACCCTCCCACCCCATTAGATTACCCCTTGCCTCAGCTTCACTGCTGAAAAACAACAACGATCTAATCTGACCCTCTCCTTCCTACTTGCCAAGGCCCATAGGAGCGATGCAAGACACGATAGTTTGAGACTTGATTAAAAGTCACAGGGTGCACTGATGTGTTGGCTGTTTTCTCTACACAACTGTTTCCGATTTTTCATCCAAGATTAGAGGCTGACACAGTGAGGAAGGAGGGGAAAGAAGGGGGCCTTCTTGCAGAAAGGCTAAAACGTGCCTGATGCACATCCTTCCTCAGACATTCCTGCACTGTCCACAACCACTACAGTATACAACCTGTCCTGTCATCCTCAATGTGTTTCCATGGGGAGACCTGTTATAGTTTTTAAAACAAGGTACTTTAGTACAATTTAAACACTGAGCACATTTAAGCAGCTCAGTTTGTCTCTTTTGCTTCTGATTGAAGTACATACCAGCAATAATGTGCTTTTCGTTGCTGGTACATGCAAGAAACAAAATGCAAAGGGTCATGATCTAGCGCTTTCACAGTCTTTCATTACTGGCAAGACTCAAGCTGCTGCATGCCAACAGTCATGTACCTGCTGTAATCATACATGCTGGTGTTGTTTGGGTGGATGTGTGCGTGTTGCTGAGGTAGGATGCATTAGATTCATGGGTATTTGCTGACACCCCCAATTTTGCAAGTCCCCTGGATGAGTTTAAAGATGTAAGAGGGGTTTTAATCTCTCCCATCTGTTGCCCTGGGACTGCTTCACCCTACTCAAGCATCAATCAAAAAACACCAGCAGCACTCAGTCTGTGCCTATCTGGGTCTGGTACAGTTATGCTAATCCTTGGTCTTATACTACCCTCAAATATATGGGGCCTCAATTTCTGACCCCGAAACATTTATGCCGCCCCCCCCCCCCCCTGCCCCCATACCTTAATGTACCCGATTTTGTCATGATAGAATGAGCATAAGGAGGTTGGGATATAATCTTACATTATTTATGAACAAGCAAAAGTTGGTTTAGGACTACTTCTGAATTTCGGTGTTTGTGGATACCAACTGAAAACTACACAATAAGGTGAAAAAGTTATGCCATTATCATGGGTTTTATTACAAGTTTACTTCCTTGACAATTAAGGAAAATTCTACCTATCTCCAACAAAGATCTTACAAAAGTATAAGAATATAAAAACTAATGTCAAAAAATGTACTTTCATAGTGCATTTGTTACCCCTCCCTGTGTCACAGCATCAACACAATGGAGACGATCAAGATAGTAAATCAGCAAATGTGACAATAGATTATATTGCTTTATGTCATTTGACAATGAAACTAATGACTCTCCCTGTACTCTCTTATTCAAGAACTTATTTTACTGCTGTGGCAACTGTTTTAAGCATAATACATGTACGCAGACAGCTCAAATGATAAAAAGACACATGAAGCTTCCAGAGCAATAAACAGACCAGCATCATCTAAAAGACGTGGCTAACAAGATACTGTCATCAACCTAGCTATGAAACCTCCCAAACCAAATAGGGGCAGCATGTTTTGCACGCTCTGGCCTTATTGTCTCTGCTGGTCAAGGAGGATGCTTCATGTTAATCAGAGGCTGTCACTCAGAGTTACCGTCTCACGGCCGTACCTTTTGTTTTATAATACATTGACTAATATCTCCCCTTTTCCACACAAGAAGATCAGCTGAACACTGATCTAATATATGTTCACATTTACCTCTGCTCAGAACTAAAGCAAGGGTACTAAGAGGGACAAGTGGATTTTTTTCATCAAATATAGTAGGAGGTTAGTTATATTACAGACCAAATGCCCTGCCCTCCTTCTGTTCTAGCTTTCATTAATTGGGTTCTAGCTGCCCTCTGTCATCCCTTCTCTTTGTAATGATGGAGCTAACATGCAAAATATTATAGAATAAAAGTGAGAATAGCTCGTTAATATCTGCAGACTTCAGACAGTACTTCCTTATTTTCTTGCCAAAATTGCATTGCTCCAATTGTACAAACACTGATGCCACGCTGCTCAAGAATAAGTGCCCATCATCCTATTACCTCTAGTTTTTCCTCTATAACCTGGTTGTCTGATAGTTTCACAACCAATTTCAGTACTATCACAGTGTTCTATCTTCAGAGACTCTGAATGTACATCCTAAAATACCAGAATGCACATTCAGCAATTTATAATAAAGACCACAGGTGATAGTCTCTAGTAGCATGTGCTTTAGGGCTCTGGGAAAAATCAGTTCATTTTATGATGCATTACTTTACTGTAAGCCATACCTTGCTTTCAGTATTGTATAACCTTGTTAGAGCCTAATTGTATTAAACATTTAAGCCTTCTACTTACCTTTAAATGTATTATCTTTTTTCAAAATATCTATGAAGCAATGTCTCAGAGGTTATTTCAAGAGAATTTACAGCACTAGCCATAACATATAACCTTTTCTCTATCATCCTGGTCAGGGGTGTTCTCCACCCAACACTACCATTAAAACCATTGATGGGGCTTACAGGAGTATGCATCTCGCTCACCGATTCCCTTCAATCTCTAACAGTAAACCGAATCACAGTCCTTCCACATGAGATTGTAATCTCAAACCAGTAACTTCAGTTTATGTTGAGCCACAGATATGACCACAGAGTCGACAGCTTCAAAAGTCCCCCACGAACCTGAGAGGTTGAGAGAGATGGCTCGGTTGGGGGAACAGTGGGCCCTGTCAACACCACAGTATGGTGCCCGGGGACACAGCCTCAGGATTTTGACAAGCGGAGCAAATGAGCAGGCCTTTTTATGCCATCGTATAACTAAAGCATGTGACCCTCAAGTTTTCAACTTAGCTGGGAAAACAATCAAAACAGAATGTGGCGCTTCAACATCAGCTGAATAAATTATGACAAAGTACAATTTTAGTTGGGAAAAATTTAGCTCGTCCTCTTTAATATACTTTTAATACTAAAGAACACCTGTGGTTACACTGCAGGTAGTGGCTGCAACTCCGTACCATGTTTGGATCCATTTCTATTCCAGATTTCTGAACAGCACGCAAACACCCACGCATTGATCAGTCACAGGGGACAGGGAAAGGAAGGACAAAACAAGTTTGGCCAAAGTAGCCAAACCAAGAGTTTGGCTACCGACATGGCAGTGGGAAGGAAATTAATAATAATTTTGACACAGAAAGTAGAGGTAATACTGAACGAAGAAAATGGTGAATGTTAGTCTCTAACATCCCCAACAAGGGGAGTGAGCATAGGCCATAAGCATCATTTTAAGAAATGGGCAAAGGGACATGTCCACCACGCATTAATGAATGAATCAGCAGCAGCACATAGAGTGGTTTATCTCCTTTCTCTTTTCAGTCATCATGCCAACAAAGTCTGACTGCTGCCCTAATTAATTTTGCTCAGTGAAACGATTTAGCTTTATTGGCTGTTTACATGGGACACATGCATAATTGTCCTTGTACTGATTATTGAGTATGTCAACCCTGAGCCTGTCACCGTGGTCGTTGAACTTCTCTCGGGGAGTACTAATTTGCCTGTCATTTCTCATAAAGGTAATGTGTTTATCAAGGTAATCACACTTCAATGACAAATCCCCTGCATTGTAATTGGGTAGTACAAATGACATTACTTTTACACTTTGCTGAATACTAGGGTTTATGAATTTAAAACGGCACGACTCATTCTACATCTCACCTCCTGATCCTACATCACAAGCTGAGCTCACGTTACAAAATATTTCATGTCCCATTTGCTATGCTGAATCATCCTTTTCCCTCACTGCTTGCTTATCTTATGATTTCAGTGTTTCTCATTTTATAACAACCTTTACACTTTCATATTACGACATAAACAGAGGACCTTAAAATTCTTGTTTGTGCTTGTCGTGACCACTTGGCTGATAAATGCAAATGTTAATGCAGACATTCTCTTTGCAGCTGGAAGCGATGAACACTGGCAGTCACACTGAGTCTTTAAATTATGCTCCACTTACCAAAAGCAGTTATTTACACAGGCTTTGTGATAATAGCCTATCAGTGGAGGAGTAACACAACAATAACACAATCACAACAATAATAGATCATTTAAGAGGGTGGTTGCTCACGCATTCACACCCATGCACCAGAACACATGATCACCTATTTCCGAGCACAGCCTCAGCACCACCACTTCAATTACCTATCTTGTAAAATACCTTTTCCATCTTCCCACACATTCCTCTCCCCCTTTGCAGTGTTTCTCCGTCTCTGTGCAGCCCAGCCACACTATCTTATCATGCTCAAGGTTTCACAGAAGCCTGGCTTCAGCCCAAAGTCTTGAACAGGGGGCACAACTTGGCAGACAAGGACTGCGGTATGTTTGGCAGTGTTTTTCCAGGCCTTTGTACACAGAATGATTAAATAGGAGCCAGGGGTGCATTTGCTACTCTGTTAGAGAGAAGATATCTGTGAAGGCTTAAGCAGTCTACAATCAGTAGAGCTACATAGTTCAAATAAAAAATGACCCAGCAAAACAAGAAGATTGAAAAGATAACGAACCAGATCTATGTCAGTCTGGCACCGACATAAACAAACATGGAGAATACGAAGATCTGATTTAACAAAAAAGATGACTACAGCCATCAGCTAAAGCAAGACCCACTAAAAGTAGAACTACTCTGCAAAACAGTATCTGCTCAGAGGCTAAAGCGCCAACATCTACACGAAAGCAGCTAAATGGGAGAAATAAACAGCACATACAAAACCAGAAGGCATTAAATATTGATAAGCAGTTTTCCCCATTCACAAATATCCCCACTAATAATCTTACTCACCAGCCACCGAAGTCAGGAGAATTGTCAGGCAAAACCCAAATTTAGCGAGTGAGTTCATAGTGATTGGGCTCACAGCCATGGCAGTGTGCGTTGACTTTGGTCTCGTAGCTGGAAGTCCTCCGAGTCTTGTTTTACTTCTGATCCTTTCTTCTGCAACTACAACTTAGTTTTTAACTATTTTCCTCACGTCAGCTCAATAACTTGAACTGCTCTCTCTGGTATGGAACAACACATCGAGAACAGAAGACAAAACTGCGCTGCTATGTTGGGGTCTGGTGCCGTGATTTAAATTAGTTCTGTTGACAATCTCAGCATAGAAAGGACAGATAATCCAAGCGGCTAACTTGATTGGCGGAGCTGCCATCTGAAACGAGCCAGCCAACAACGTCCATTTCTGCTAGCTAACATGTTTGCTGCTTCGGCGACTGTCTAATGCTAGAAAACTTGGGTAAAGAAGATGAATGTCGATAAAATAAAGGCCGCACGATTCGACTGTCTGTGTACAGGCCACTTGCAGTCACACAAATGTTAAGATTGTCCACCTTTCCGTAGCATAAACCTGGAAATCGGCGTATAAATGTTAGCCAATTGGCTCGCTTAGACGGCTAGTTTACAAGCTGCCTGCTACTGAAAGCTAACCGACGTTAGCACTAAGAGTTAGCCAGATAGTTCTCCGCGTCCCGTCTCATTTCTCGATCTTCCTGGGGGGGAAATCACACGTAGCGGGCTCTTCTGGTCAGGGAGGGACGAAAATTAGTACTCCTGTGCTGGTAGGCGCCGGATCGGTTAGATGGATGGCATTCGGTCTGCTCTTCCCCCAGGCGTTCAACAGCGTTTTGCATTGACGGCTCGGAGCTCCGCTGAGCAGACAGACAGACAGGCAGGGCGGCCGGGAACGCCTCGTTTACAGGCTTGTCTGGACCGCTCGTCTCTGGTATCAGGTTGCTGTGCGTTTGTGTTGGGGGTGGAGAACAGTCCTACTCAGATCGGAGTGCCGCAGCGCCTCTGTGCTGCAGACTGAGGGCATAACACAATCAAAATGCCATGCGACGTTTATGGCAGTCCAGGTCTATGTGCTGTGCATTTCCAATTTCGCGACCTAACTTGGTCACGAATATGCACATTTTAATAAGTCACTGAACATGTTTTCACCACAGCTCATATTACTGATCATGAAATGAAGTTTTGTGGTAATGATTTGCGCATTCAAAATAATATACACGTGTTTGTCAATGTAGTTCTAGCAACACCCCGCATTTCAATATCGTCAATGTACAAGCAGCCACTCATTTCAACTTTCATAGGACACACGTTAGAAATACACGATTCCCTTTTTCTGTTCTAGTTAATAATCATATATCAACCTCTTTTGAATTGCAAATCCATTAAAGGCAGCAGTGTTTATTAAAAAGTTTAGTGTTGCTTTACTGCCTCTGTGTGGTAAAATACATCAAATGTAATTCAGTTGAAAGCAAAAACAAGCCCTGCATGACTGTAAGAATTACCACTAGTTGGCGTTGTAGACCTGTCCGTTCAGCTCACCATCGCAGTTCTTTGTTATTTAACCTCAAAAAGAGGGGAGCTGTAAACACTTAATATTTACACTACAAAGAACACATTGGCTTTAACTTTAAATGCTAATTCATTTAATAAAAAAGGATATAAAATAGCACGAGTGGCAGAATAATCACCACATGACACCATTCAAAATTCGGCCACTTTTGATGTAAGTCGACAGTCCCGCTTTTAAAGAAACAATAAGCATAATGTATCGTTGCATTTATTCTTTCATGTTTGATTTCCTTGAGATATGATTGGTGGACTAGATGTTATTGCATTATTAAACGAGGACGAGGGGCGTTCCGAAGTGCACAAATGATCTCCACTTCCAGGGCAGAAAAGAACAGGATGTGGAGGTTGATCTCCGCTTGCTGCAGAAGACAGGAATCCTCTTCAGGGATTATACACTCCTTTCGTCGGTATATTAGTCTTGACCGAGCTAATATAAAGTTCAAAGAAGCTTAATGGAGAAATAAAATAGCACCAGTGTGCATGTACGCACACCTGCAGAGTTATTTTTTAAGCTCCGCGGCACCGCTTTGGGACAGCTGTCATCTACTGCTCCTCTTAGTCCTGGGATGTGTGATGAACGGTACTAGACTGTAGACATACTATGGCTTCTGCTCCACCTGAAGCGAGGAAGTTTACCCGAGGACTCAACAAACCTGGCACCGCCGCAGAGTTGAGACAAAGCGTCTCCGAGGCTGTCAGAACGTCCGTGTTGATGGTAAGAGAGAGAGAGAAAAAAAGAATGAAGCAAGTTTTCCTTTTCACTGTTTGACTGAGTCTGAACACAACCATACAGTTGCTCTGTGACGATGTGGCTCTTGAACCGTGATGCTTTCATACAGCCTGAACATACATACATCCTTATTCATTCGACGTTTTCTTCTGACTGCGTATTGTGTATATTGTTACAACTTTCTCAAAGGGCGTTGCCAGGTAACTAATACCACCACCTCCAAAGGGACGTCAGGAGGAATGCACACACGCACGTACACACACACACACACACACACACACACACACACACACTCCTTTAGTTCATCTTGTCATCTGACCCGCAGGTGCACCTTGAAACCAGAGGTGACAGAAACAGCTGAGTAATGACAAAGCTGAAGACTGTTTTTATTACTGCGTATCAAATAAAGGTGTATCAATCAATCAAGACATAATATTAAACGACAACATTATAAAACACTTGAAATAACTACTATGATTGTATTGTACCGGGATCGAACAGATAGAGATAACAAGTGGATTTTTAGTAAAATCTAACAATCGTGGCTTCAACTTTTGTAAGTTCAACACAAAACCTGTGTTAAAAGTCTTAAAGTAGACAGACAAATCAGTCACTTATCAATATGTTAAAGTGGAGTCTTTTTAAATAGCAACTAATTAGCATTCATCTGCATTATAGTGCTGACACATTACTATAAATGAAGACAGTTGCATTTTGATCATGAGTAATTATTATAGTTTATGGCAATAATAGGTCCGTTGTAACATTCTACACTATTGCACTATCAATTGTGTGACCATAGAAAGATGTGTAGGGTTTCATATTATGCCCATTTACTGTGTTACAAACCACTCATTTAACTGCATTAGTTTTAGAATGAACCCCTTAACATCTTCCTCACAATATGGGCACAGACAGGAAATGTGCATAACACCACAGAAACAAATATGGAGGAGCCCGAACTTGACAAAACAAAATAATTTTTAAAATGCAATATCTACACAATATCGTTATTTCTCAATTCCTTGACATATACCATGCCCTTTGTTTTAGAACATTTTGACTGTATCAGCAACCTATAATCTTTAACTTTACATAGGTTTGACGTCATCTAAGTCAAAGTTTATCATGTCGGCTATTTCACGAGTCAATTCATGTATACAGATTAAACTCAATTAATTTATTTGACAATACTGACTGCTGTTTAGTTTGTCTTTTCTAACGCTTAGGTCCTGGGAGCAAACCCCTTACTAACCACTAAGACTGTCTTTTTGAATAATGGTAATCAATATGTAATTTTTCTACAACTAATGGATTTCGGCCATCAATTATAGTTGTTCTGCCTCAGTATAGTCCCAGAGTGCTCACTGATCTTGTTATCAAGTTTTTACAAAAAGAGGTAGACAGTTTGACACAACCATAATGACCTGACATCAGAAGGTTCCTTATTTTTCTGCAAACAAACTTTTTTTTCCTTTTGTCAGTAGCTGTGGAAGCTTTTTGCTATTGACAGGGATCAAATGGTGTATAGTGCGAAGTTTTCATCTGGTTTTCTAACTAAAAACACAAATTGGGGTGGCCATGGCTCAGGAGGTGGTCCGGATAATCCAAATTTACCAAAGGGTTGGCGGTTCTAATCACACTCTTTCCACACGCTTTCATGTGCTGTTGTGTCCTTTAACACAAACACTTCACCCTTCTTGCCTCCAGTATCACTCACACTGATGTATGAATGCATGTGAATGTTTGGTGGTCAGAGGGGCTGTTTTCCATGCTTCATTTAGCCTGACCCAGGTCAGCTCTGGCTACAAGACATAACTCACCACCACCATTGTGAACATGAGAGTGAATAATGGATCAATAACATAAACTACTTTGGATGCCTTGAAAGATGCTATCGAAATACCATCATCATTATTTATATTATTAGTAGAAGCAAATGATAATATGCCAAAAATCTGACAATTAGTGTCTTAGCAAGTACTACATTCGGGCACCCCAACAGAAAAATTGTATCAATATTTATTTAGAGCCTTTCACAAAAAGTGAGTCTGGATTCTGAATGAAGGCATTTTGGACATTTAGAAAACATTTCCAGTTCAGTTGGGTTTGATGGTTGCTGAATTTCTGCACACATAAAAAGTAGTCAAATTCTACTAAATCCAAATTCTCATTAGGCTCATTCATTTCTTTAGGTTTTTATGATTAAGCCAAGGGCCAGGATTTTTTGCAGTGGAAAGGTTTTGTGAATGAAGCCTAAGTGTTATGCATCAACTGTCTCAAATGCAATCACTTCAAGTGGAACACAATCCATTATTTTGTCCTAATCTTCATCTCCACACTTGTCAGTTATGCTGTGGTAGCCTATTAATTCTGTTTTAGACTGGAGTGTGTGGAGTGGGTAGAATGGATGTCAGATCAGATCTCTGGGCTGTATTTAATAATGGATGAGATGATGGTAGGTGTCCTGGCTATTTTTAAACCTGCCCTTTTTCTCCTCTGTAACTCGGTGTCACACTAAGTACTCATGGGATCATCAATTATGAATACCTGCATATGTATTAATTCATCTAGATTCAAGACTGCTCAGGAAATACACTGGACACAAACACCACGTAGTTTCCCCCAGGCATGGCTGGTATTTCACTATACCTTAGTAAAAAAGTGCCAGCCAGGCAGTAGTGTAGTAAAAACACCTGCTCCATGATAGTGATACCAAATAGAGACAGAGTAAGAACTAAATTGGAAGGACATCTAGGAATCACTATTGAGGAGCGGTTATGGAGGAAGCTGTGAAGAGATGGAGTCACCTCTACTTTAAATTCTAGGTATAGACTGATACAGTTCAACTTCCTACATCAGCTGTATATTACGCCACGGAAGGTGCATAAATATAATAGTAATGTACCACCTCTGTGTTTTAGATGTGGTATGGAAGAAGCAACTCTTCCACTCCACATGGCAGGGTTCCAAATTGCAGGAGTTTTGGCAGGGGGTATGTAAAACTTTCGAATATCCACGAGGTTACATTCCCACTGGACCCTGAAGTCTGTCTACTAGGGAATCTAACTAAACTCAAACTATCCAAATGGGCTAAGAAACTGACTGAAATCCTGCTCACAGTTGCCTAGAAATGTATTGATAGAATGTTAGAAGAAGTCAACAGTTGTGTGCCCCTGGAGAAAATAACCCACTGGATGCATAGGAGAAGTGCGATCTTCTATAATATATGGAAACCATTCTTAAATTACATGGAAAATGTACCAGTACACCACATGGGCTCAGCTCCATACACCTGATATGCACCACATGGACTCTGCTCCATATACCGGAGCTGAACATGTGGGATGGAGGAGGTTAACATGTGTCTTTCTGCATAGTTCGTATAGTCAATGTCTGGTATTGTTGTGCCGGGCTTTGTATTGTCTTGTCTTGACCTGCCGTGTTTTGTTTTGTTGTGTTTCACCCTGTCTTGTCTTTTGCTGTTCGGCCTTGTTTTGCTTGTGTTGTTTTGGCTGTCGCCTGTGGTCCTGTTAGTGTGGGTGGGGGGCGAGGCCTGGTGGGGAATAAATGTGACTGTTTTGTGGTGTACGTAATGTAATGTTGTCTAATGAAAAAAAAACAAAAAAAAAACAGCCCCTGAAGTTTTAATAATCACTTCCAATTGTGCGGAATGCTTACAAAGAGGTTTGTATGCCTTATTCACCCGTTCAGTAAACATACACATGCTATACGTCTGGCATTTCTTTCTGTAATTTGGGTTTGTCTTGATCTGTAACCCTATTTCCTTTTCCTTCCTACTAAGTTTAAAACTTAGGTCAAAAACAGTTTCCTTACTAAGTTCAGAAAGCTCTCCCACACTTGGGAGTACTGAAACACTAGCTCTTTAAAATGCAACCATGATACCTTAATACCACCTCACATTTACAGTCATTCCTGAGCTTGCTGTTCAAAACATGGAATTCTACTTAATAGTGGATGCCATTCTAGAGGATTTGGTCTGATTAGAGCATAAAAAAACCTGGCAGAGATAATCTGCACATTTGCAGATGCTTTAGCATTGCTGACCTATATGTCATGACCTATGCATGTCATGATACAGTCTGTGATGAAGTGATACATTTGCTCTTTACTGCTGATTTTGAGGTGGAGTCTTGAATTTGTGCTGCTTATAGCTGAGTTGAGGACATTTCTTGCTCTGTGGTTTCTATGTCTTTATTTAGGCTACCCCGTATTCCCTGTCGTTACCACCGTTATGCTGGCATAAACACATGGTTTCTTTTTTGTTTCACAGACAGTGTGGCATGTCTGTGTGTGTGTCTTGTCACAGCCCTTTCGGCCTGAAACGTTTTTCCACTTGAAGATTCGTAGCAAACAGCATGATTCAACAGGATCGTTGTAAGAATAAAATTCCTAACACATGACACAAGTTTGACGAGTTTTCACAAATTCCGGAAACTGTTGTCCTCACTTCTTATAGCCTGCAGGCTCATAAATCAATATGTGTTTCTGTGTGAATGAACTCCACCTTATTTTTTCATTGGAATGTTGCTGTATGTTTTTGTTTCTGCCTCATGGCTCACGCTGTTGATTTATGCAAACGTAATCGGGATTTCAGCTCATTGCAACACCTTGAATGTTTTGAGGTTTCCTTTGTTGTTGATTGTAGGAATCTGCCTCAGGTTTTGTTGATTACATTTCAAATTCAGCATACTATAAAATTATTGAATTTTAGTTAAGGTTTTGTTAAGTCAATTGTGCTTTCAGATAAGTTTCTTTTCCACACATTACATGAATATAGGCAGTTTATTGCAAAATATAGACAATCTATAGCCCAAAATCCATTATCATAAAATATCTCCTGTCACTTAAAAGTCAAGGGTAAATGGTGTTTAATACAACATGATTAACTAAGCTGTTATTTCAATCAGCAATGCAACTAGACTTGTCTGCAAAAATTGAGCAGTGACCATAAAAATTTCCTTTGACCCAGTTGCCGCAATTGCACATCCAGTACTCTGTGGCATGTGTAAAAATAGCTATTACTTTTTAGTGTGGAAAACATTCATGTTCTCTTTGGCTTCTGCTAATCCTCCCATCAAAAAGCCTAGCTTTAGACAGGTAGAATTAGAGCACTGGCAGAGTTCATACAAAGCTGTGCACTAGGTTTTCTCATTATTCTTTTCTCATAATTCTTTGGGTGTATAATAACTAGCCAGTTTTGAATCATACAGAGCATAAGGGTCCTATATTGGTTTGCCAGACTGCCTGCAGGTCTTTCGTGAGACAGTCAATACCAATCAATACATGAGTGTAACTTGCATTTAGTAACATATATTACCATTAATTTTGGATTCACACCACTTTTGCTTGAGATAAAGAGAAATTAATCCTTCCTTTGTGCAATGTGATAGCAGCCCTTAGAGAGTTATAGTTTATCCATTCCTCTTATATTAACCACCAAAGCGAAAGTTTGTCATCTTTTCTGGTGTTTCTCCTAATACCTTCTAATACTTTCTCCTGCTAATACCTCTATTTGTGTCAGCTTCATTCTTGTGCAGACTTGCAGCTTGCCTGGCATAATTTGTGTTTGTTTTGATTCATGTGCATGTGAAGGGAGTGTTCCTAGTATCTATTAGAAAAGATGATGTATGAAGTGTGGCTGCTTTTACTGTGAGTCATCAGACCTCTGTGTTGTTGCATTGCTAGGATCAATCTGTGGGGGGCAGCAGTGATGCATATCTCTTGCCTTGGTAGGGCGTTATCATTTTCTAGACATATCTAGACATATTTTGTTTGTCTTAGTTGAATGCTAAATGTAGACACATTAACATTCTTTAACAATAAACACGTTTTATGGTTTTACGAATGTTAAGTTATTCACCTGTACATCTTTGGATTAATGGATCTACTGGTGTGAAAAGCTCACAATGGGCATGGTGTGAAGGTATGCCATCCACCAAACATATGGCTCATTCATTTCTTTACCTTCTTTGCATATATGCTGTTGCCAGAAGTTCAGCTAGACTTTTTCATCCACCTCATTACTGTCTCTTTTAAAAAAGAGAAGAAACAAAATTAAGTCAGTGTGGTATATCATCAGAGAACCTACAGTTTGTGCAAGGAAAACCATGAAGTTGAACCATGAGCTCTAGGGAATTGACGCTTCTTTAGATGCTGAAGTCCCTGTTTTGCAGATGCAAAAGTGCAAAATGACAAATTTGTTATTGAAATGCGGTGAGTTAGTTTTCTTGAATGTGGTGTTATTACTCAACAATGGAAACAATAGTTTAGTACAAAACATTTTTGTTTAGTAACACGTTTAGTAAAAACATTATAGACCAATGTGTCCCTGAGCAATGCGTTTGGCCACCCATTTGTTCCCTTAATATGGTAAGGGAACATATGGGTTTACAGTTTGTCTGGTGTCTGCGTATTTTCGTGGCAGCACATCTTTTTTCTTTAATTCTGGATGTGTTCTTCCATGCATGAGAGAGCAGTTGAAGTTATAGAGCTGATGTTAGGGCATGAGTTTTCTACGTATATATATAGTGTGTGTGTGTGTGTGTATATGTATGT
>JAPTHA010000013.1:13088918-13104704 GCA_029814585.1 Gymnapogon annona
CTATCTATCTATCTATCTATCTATCTATCTATCTATCTATCTATCTATCTATCTATCTATCTATCTATCTATCTTTGCTTTAACGATTAAAAAAAAACTATTTAGTTTTTAAATGCTCTCTGAGAAATTCATCTTTATACAATTTTTTTGTCTCAGTAGAAATATAGAATTATTCTCAGAATTTCCACAAGTTTTTTTCCCCTGGCAAATCTCTCAGTAACTGGGTTCTTCCTATTTTCACAGCGTGTACAGTGTTGATGTTACTTTCTTTTTCTGCTGACATGTTGGCTGTTTCTGACATCTTCTTCAGAGCAAAGTAGCGTGGTGTTTCTGTGTCCTTTAAATCATGTGACCGTCCTGACAGATCTGTCAAAATCTGTCCAGACCGCCACAACCCCTGCTTGTTGGTGCCCTTCTGAGGATGGAGTCGCAGGTGCAAGAGAGTTTGTAGGCCCAGTTGGTGATGTGTTGTTTGCGTTTTCTGATCTCTGTGGCCTCCTTGATCCAACATTTATTTGTCTCTGTTGCTATAATATTTGTTTTGTCCCAGTCCATAATGTGATTTTCTGTTTTGCAGTAGTCTGTAATGGCAGACTTTTTGTTTTCTTGTTGTCCCGTAATCCTTTGTCTTTTGGTGAGCCTGGTTGTTGTTTCTTTGTAACACTTTGTTTGATGTTCTGTTTTCCCTGTGTTGGGTGTCCTATGTATGACTTATTACAGGACTTGCTTGGTATCTCATATATGGCATTGCTTGTTTGAGTGTTAAGTGAGGTTTTTATTGCTTTGTTAATATTATGTTTTCTGAAAGTCTGTTGTACGGCCTCCGTTATTCCCTAGATGTAGTGTCTGTGTATTTCTCCAATTCATCTGTTGATTTCTTGCTGATTCTGCTTTTTCCTTTTATTTATTTTTGGTTTATCGTTTACCTTTGTTTATGGCCCATATTGGGTACTGCCATTGTGTGAGTTCCTTTTTAATGTGTATTTCCTCCTGTTGCCTGTCTGTCTTCCGTAATGTAATTGGCCCATTCGTGTAGTGTTCTGACAACAGAGAGTTTGTGTGTAGTGGGGTGTTCTAAAGTCCAGAGGAGGTACTGATCTGTGTGTGTTGGTTTTCTGTATACCGTGATCTTTATACTGCCGTCCTGTCTGTGATGTATGTTCATGTCTAAGAACGCAATGGTCTGGTTGACTTCCTGTTCGTGTATGAATTGTATATTGCTGGTGGCCTCTATGCTGTTTAAATGATTAGAGAGTTGTTGTGCCTGTCCGGATTGTATTATATCCAAGATGTCATCTACATATCTTTTCCACATTTTGGGTCTAAAGCTGTGTTAATAGCTTTATGTTCCAAGTCCTCCATAAAAAAATTGCGCATAATTTCTGATAATAGATTTCCAATAGAAAAACCTTCCATCTGCCGGTAAATTTGTCTTCTATTGTCAGTTTTTTAAATGTTTGGTCCTTTTTGAATCTTTCCTGTACAATGTGAAGTGTGACGTCTATGATGGGTTTTGTGAATAGAGAGATGACATTGTGTAATATTAAAATTTCATCCTTCTGTACTGTGATATTGTTGAGTTCTTCTATCAGTTGGTTGGGATTTTTGCAATTGTGTATTGTTGTATCTTGGAGGGGTTTGATGATATTAACTAAGAATTTTGAAAGGTTGTACGTAACAGAGCCTATACTGTCTACTATGAGCCATAGTGGCTGTCCGGACAGATTTTGACAGATCTGTCAGGATGGTCACATGATATAAAGGACACGGAAACGCTCTGAAGAAGGCGGCAGAAGCAGCCAAGACTGTCCGCCGAAAAAGAAGATAACATCAGCTTTGTACATGGCGTGAAATTAGAAAGAACCCAGTTACGACTACTTAGAAAGTACGGCAAGAATGAACTTTATTGACAAATCTCTTGCTTAAACGTCTCGCTCTAAGAGTTTTTGTTTTCATAAACTTAAACATTTTATATTTATAAATGCTGCCCTGTATCACAGTATTATTAAATCTCCCCATTATTCTGAATATTTTACAAACTGTGAAAGAAACTGAGATTGAGGTGATTTACGATGAAACATATGAGGCTCTGGAAGGGCTATTTTGACTCACAATGTTTTAGCTCTTGAAAAGTCAGTACCCCTTCATGCGTATGGTATATTGAGAATATTTTCACACTTTTTCCAGAAGTCTCTTAAATTAACCAGAGTTTTCAGTGCCTAAAAGTACCCTTCTACAACATGCTTGTAATTATTTTAGATCTAAAGCAGTCAACAAACTAACTGATCAAGACATTAGTTTTAGAAGGCACTGTCCTCCCAGGTGTCCAGTTCTGAATACAGTAAAGCGCTTTAGTTTCACCCAGTGGAAAATGAATGAATTTTGGTACATTCTGACTGAGGGACAAGTGTACTGAGCTCATGTGATTAGAGGTTCTTTCTCGAAATTTCACGCCGATGAAACTGATTTAAGATGTTTATTTTTCAGATATATAGTAATAACAAACATCTTTTGTCAAGTTTATTTGAATAGCTCCAAACCATGACAGAAGTCACCTCAAGGCAGGTTACACGAAGAGATGGTCCAAAACACACTCTCAGATTAGTTTTACAGAAACCCAACAGAATCCTCCAGGAGCAAACGCTTGATGAAACTTGGTGACAGTGGAAGGAAAAACTTCCTTTTAGAAGAGAGAAAGAAGACCTTTGTGATGATGAAATCCATTTCATCATTGTGAAATTTGCAGAAAGAAGATTGTTTTTGGATCAGAATTCAGTTCATCTGTCCCTCAGTCAGAATCTGCCGAACTTCATAAATTTTTGATGAACTACTTTTGTAGCCACAGCTGCTCTAGGGCAGACTGAGAGAAGTGTGGCACCACCAAACCTTCACACACATTCATACATCAGTGTGAGTAGCTAACTTCTTCCTACTCCTTTTCAGACATCAAGTATTGTTGAAGGGCTACAATGAAACAACTACCCATTCCCTGACATTTGTTTTTCTTTTTTGGTCGACTTATTATATTCGATATGTGCTCTTTGTGAAATTTCCCAGTAGGGGACTAATAAAGGTATCTAATTTAAATGGCTAATTTATTTTGCCTACTTACGTTCCAAATAAAGGCTATCTATCTATATATGTATCTATCTGGGTATATGTCTGTCTGTACGCCCGTTCTGTTAAGTGGCGCTCATGTTTGTTTGCCCTGCTTCATCATGAGGAGGGTGATTCAAGAATTACAAACACAAAGTGAAAAATGATGCCATTTTTTCATTTTCAGTACAATTATTTGTAAAGTTTCATGTCTATTATCCTCTTCATTGCAGTTAAGATAGGGCAGTGACCAATTTCAATCCCAGCCCTAAGTTTTCAGAGCAACTTAGCTCGAATGCCTTTAACAGCTGTCAAAATGTTTCAGCATTGAAAGAGTGAGCGTTGAAAGAAGGAAATACGTCCAAACATTTTTGGAACTATGAAACTCCTGAGATTTCAATGACCTGAATGATGATCATTTTAAGTGCATACAAAAAAGACTAAAATAACTTTAATTTTCATTTTCACTTTCCTCTGTCATGTTTTGTGTGTTATGCTCCACATGCTCTTCTTGACCCTGAAAAACTACAGTGAACCTATGAATATTGAAATATTCATAGGTGGACTACGATTCTATATAACAGTATATATACTGTGCATACACAGTATATATACTGTTGGAAATTTGGATAAAACCTCCCCCAACATCAGCCCTTCAAAATTCATTTACAGCCATGGAAACAAGTTGAAGTAAGATGATGCCAAATCAAGTGATGAGGGAGGGTGGTGAAATCATAAAGCAGTTTATTATTCACCAAATATAAACTTAGCTGGAAACAAAAATGTAATTTGTTTTCCAAAGAATTAAACTGGACATGCAACCTTTTCCCAACGTCTTCTGTAGGAATGAAGAGGGTTCCATTTCTCTGGTTGCTTTTTCAGTCATGCCTCAAGTTTACTGACTCATTTTCATCATTACATTATTTATTTATATACATTACATTATTTCGCCTGGCTTTCATGCTCCATGCATACATTTCATATCTCCACCATGTTTCAGAATAGTCTTTGAAACGCTGTAGACAGTGTTTAAATGAGGTTCCCTAGAATGAAGAAAATACATTTCCTTTCTCTGGGGAAAATTGTGTCCCACATGTCCTCCGTTCTTTACTTTTAAATTTTATGTCATTATCAGTGTTCCTCTCTTTGGCTTCAGGGTAATGGTTCATGTCGTAGCACAGTGCCATGAAGAGGGACTTGAACATTACCTGAGGTCCTACATTAAGGTGCGGACTCCTTGCAGTGTGCCTGTACTGATAATATATTTCCAGCTATAAATACAAGTGTTACACAAGATTTTCTCTTGTTTTCTTTCAGTTTGTGTTTAAACCCGAGCCATACTCATCTGTAAATGAGAAAACAGTTCATGAGGAGCTGACTAAAGCCATGACAGCCATACTCAAGCCGTCTACTGACTTTCTGACAAGTAACAAGCTGCTAAAGGTAACCTGTAGCTTTCACTTCCCATGAAATGACATTTTTGTGGTGTTTAAGTTATTAACTCTGTGTTGCAGCATTCTTGGTACTTCTTTGAGGCTCTGGTGAAATCAATGGCTCATTATTTAATAAAAAGTGGAAAGGATAAGGTAAGATTTTCCTTTGTTTTTTGTTATCCTCTTTTTTTTTATCTTCTCTCTGACCTTCATTTCCTATGATTAAGTCCTATCCTTGTGTGACCACATTATGGTCCAGCTCTCCAGGACCCAGCGTTTTTCAGCATCCTTCTACCATGCAGTGGAGACGCTGGTCAATATGCTGATGCCTCACATCACGCAGAAATACAAGGACAACCTGGACGCTGCTCGCAATGCCAACCACAGCCTGGCAGTGTTCATTAAGGTTGAAGCTCCTCCCAGAGTTTGCAATGCAGTATTACTCTTACTCTTCCTTTGTTTTCGGAGAAATTAGAAGAATTATGTTGGTACTGTATTTGTTCTTCGAAGGACGTTTATTTGAAATTTCTGTTGATTGTATTTGTTTCTCTTTATGTGCAGCGCTGCTTTACATTCATGGATAGAGGCTTTGTCTTCAAGCAGATCAACAACTATATGAATTGCTTTGTACCTGGAGACCCAAAGGTGAATGAATTCTGCTGCACTTGTCTGGCTGTTAAAAATATGAACTAAAAAAAAATCATCAATTGCTTGTATTTTTTTCAGACCTTATATGAATTTAAGTTTGAGTTGCTCCGGGTTGTTTGCAGCCATGAACACTACATCCCTCTTAACCTACCCATGCCCTTTGGAAAAGGCAGGGTACAAAGGTTCCAAGGTAAAATCCTCTACTTCCACCCCATTTAATTTTTATCTGCCTCCCCTCTCCTTCACATCTTATCTGAAAACAGTAGCGGGCCATTCATTTCAGACCTTCGCCTGCAGTGATGTCCTACCCGACATAATCCACCTCTTAAAACCATAATTATGATGCCATGGCTCTACACATTATGCATTTAGAACAAAACACAGTACAACTGGGCGTCGCATCACCTTAATATAACGGCAAGTACAACAGAATTGTATTAGTCTACTGAGTTTCACTCCACCAACAGTATGAGCTTTAACAAGTTTGTTCACAAAACAGTGCAAAGCGCAGAGTCAAATCAAATCAATCAAGTCACACCAAAAGCAGCGTGACAGAAACATGACAATGCAGACGAACTATTCACTTGGAAATAAACAAATACTTATATTTTGTTAATAGATTTTTAATAATAATATTAACTTACTTCTTGGAGCCTGTCAGCCAGGGGTACTGTTCATAGTTAGCAACTTGAAAGTGGTGGATAAATCCTTTTCCCTGCTGAGTCATTCTTGCTAACGTCGGGGTCGGTCGGCCTCTCTTTACAGTGTCTAGCTTTTCTTGAAAAGTTTTTCTTGAGAATGGCTTTGTAACTAAATCTGCAACCAAATCGATATCTGCTTCAGTCATTGTGGGTTGAAAAAAACTAAACAACTAAAACAACTTGTCGCACTACACAAATGAGCAATTTCCTTATTTCCTGTTTCTCACATTGACATGTCTGCTCAGATCTGCTCAGGAAGCTTTTGCATAGCTCCCCCTCTCTCTATCGCGTATACAATCAAAAGACGTGCACACACTGACGCTGTAGGCCTGCTAGCTGGCCCCAGTGAAGCCAAACTTGATGTTAACCCCACAGGTCCGCTCTCATTCTCTTTAAGCTACCATGCGCCAGCACTGTTGCTTCTGAAGGCTTAAAGGCAGATTTTGGACTCTGGCAACACACGATAGCTGAATAATGATTGGATGAAAACTGCTGGAAGTTGAGCAACCAATTTAGGAAACAATGAAATGAAGAGTATAGACCATGGGGAATAATTTAATACATATTTCTGGAAAAAATATATATAAAATATATATTCCTGGTTATGTTTAGGCCAGCAGAGAAGGCCTTGCTGGCCTTGAGGGTCCACCACTATCTGAAAATCATTATTATTTGTGTTGCTTGCTGCAGATCTCCAGTTGGATTATTCGTTGACCGATGATTTCTGTCGGAACCACTTCCTCGTTGGCCTGCTATTGAGGGAGGTGGGTGGTGCTCTTCAGGAGTTTCCAGAGATCCGTCAGATCGCTGTCCAGGTCCTTAAAGGATTGATGATCAAGCACACATTTGATGACCGCTATGCTGCAAAGGTGAGTCCTGTTGCCCAACCAGCCTTGCCATCCTGGAAACCCTTATTTTATTAGAAGGTGAAAGAAAAGAAAGAAAGAGCAGATTGGCGTGGAGATTTGTATAAAATGGAGTTAAATGTAATGGGAACTCTCAGTTTATTACTAGTTTAACCTAATGTTTTACTTTTACTCATGAGTACCTGGTGCGTTTTATTCCAGAGTCAACAGGCCCGACTTGCCACTCTCTATCTTCCTATGTTTGGACTACTCCAGGAAAATGTCTCCAGACTGGAGATGAAGGAGTCAGCTGTTCTCAACAACCACAGTGTAAGTGGGACTCCTAGTGGTTGAAAATTAAGTACCACCTGTATCATTCCAGCGTCCTCAAAAGAGCACCACCTATCTTCTATTTCTCTAACATCTTAAAAAACTACAACAAACAATGGCTCATTTTACAGATAAAATTCTGTTAACTGTTGTTTTCGTAATATGTAAGACAGTTTTCTATACAGTTCAGTCTTGCATTCTCAAAATATGTGTCAATCTTTTTAAGGTCTATGGAATATTTCTTTAGAGCAATCGTCCTGTAGATCTCGTCCTGTAGGTGGGGGATCTTTGTATCATTTTTCTTCTTGGGCACCTATAGTAGAACCTTAATGAGATACTGGTGACCCCACTTTCTGAAAAACACTCCAACATTACCCTGCTCATTTTGGCTAATGATGATTGTCCTGACAGAAGAATCTCAACAGATTTTTTGTGTCTTTTCAATGAAAGTATGTTTTCATTTGTCTTAATTTGCCATCCCCAATTCCAGTGCAAATGTCCTCAAAATCAGAGACCAGTATAAATCACCTGTTTCTTTCTTTTTTATGTATCCTTCTGAATAGGGTGGTTGTGTTAGCGATTATTTTGGCAACAACATTGTGGTAGTTTGTTAACAGTGTCCTGTTACATCATATTTGGAGGATAATATCTTTTCTAAATTAATTAGCTGTGTGCTGATAGGTTCACATGTCTCATAATGAAAGTGAAAACACGTGATTGTACATTGTATAATTGTTACCCTTTACATGTTTCAGGTTCTGTAATTCATAACCTTGTTAATGCTTCCCATATTTCATAAAACTTCATAGACAGTAATGACAAATCTGTATTTTTAGAGCAGAATTCTTTCGAAATTGTAGAGTTTGTGTAGTGGGATTTGTGTTGCACATTGCATACTGCTCTTTGTGCCAGGTGTTACAACATTTCAAGTTGTTTTCCGGATGTTTTTGTCTAAATTTGTGGAGCTTAACAAGCACCCTTTGCTGCTGTTCCTTTCCAGAATGCGAAAGAGGACTCTCTGGTGCATAACTCCATTGTGACTCCTCAGAAACCTGGGAGCTGCATAGAAAATGCTCTTCACAAAGATGTGTTTGGAGTCATCTCAGGAACAGGTTCCCACCCATTACAAGTGCAGTGCTAATGTAGCAGAAATTCTCTCATAACTCTTTGCCACCGGTGGAAGAATAAAATCGGAGTCTTTATTTAAAGGACTGTGAAAATATAATATAAATGTATATCAGTTCACATTGAGTATGTTATATTTTCTCTCTGCAGCATCCCCTCACAGCTCCACACCTAATATCAACTCAGTTCATCATGCAGATTCAAGAGGCTCTCTGGTGTCCACTGATTCTGGAAACAGCCTACTGGACAAAAGCATTGATAAGACAAACTCCTTGGAGAAGGTATACAGAAAAATGAATGTTTTCTTGTTTCCTCTATCAATCACTGACTCCACACTCATAGGTTTTCAGAGACTTAATGCCCCATAGTAATTATAACACATGCCGTGGACAAAATGTTTGAATTACAACCCTTTTGTTGTTCAACCAAAGGGTTGTCTAGAACCCTGTTAGTCCTGAATTTGTTTTATTATTTGTATATCTTCATCAACAATATTGATATTTTAAAAATGTCATTCAATCCCACACAATAATAATAAAGGTCCAAAAATAATACAGGTATATTCAACACCAGTTTCCATGCCATGTAGTTCAGCTGCAGTAGTTGGAGTAATAATCACCTCAACCCATCCATCCATTTTTTCTGGGTGTGGGTCAGGGGTTGCTTATAGCACAGAGTTGTGCGGGGCCACAATAACAAGGTCGTGGATACAAATAATAGAAATCGGGTCCCCCTGCAGGCTAAGATAAAATTTCTGTGTAGTCAAGTGAACTTTTACCAAGACAGGTGAAAAACATCACAACCCAGGAAATATTTTTTCAATGCGCGGAAACACATTCTGAATTGACTCATGATATAATCTGATTCACATTGTTTTGTTAGAGGAACTCACATGATTGATTTTTACATTCCGAGCTTTGAGCAATAAACATTGTACCTAATCTTTCTGACAGGAAATGGACTCTAAACAGGTCATTAATTTACTAGATTTGTTCAGATTACTACCATAGTAAATGCAGTGTGAGTCTAGTACATTTCATGCTAGAGCATTAACGACTTCAGTTTTTTTCAAGTCGACTTAAACGTCAATAAAGTCGAAGTTTAGTCGACAAGTGGTGATGACATCATCATATTGTCAGTGGAGGAACGACACGTTCACACATGTCTGTCCAGCAATGACTAACTTGTATTAAACTTCACTGCAACGTAACAATTTACACTTACAAGACACAAGCATCAACATTTAGCCAACAAAACAATGGCCAACACCTGGAGTTTTCTTTTGAATTTAACTGCACACCATAAAGTGCACACACGCACACACAGCCACCATGATCCGACACACACACACACACACAGGCAGCGTGATGCACCACCGACACACACACACACACACACACACACCGCCTGTCATTTTCTCAATAATCGGCACTTTTAAAGTGCATCTTATGTGTGCACGGTGTTCTAAAATCGGTGAGAATGTTGTTGTGTGATTTTAGTAAACGCTCCGCTTGTTTGACTGTCAGACTATTTCCCGCCGACATAGCGACGTAAGAAGAATATTTAAGTTTTTCCGCGAGACACCAACAGAGAATCAAAAGGAACTGACAACCAACAGACAGTTTTTATGTGACATCTATCAGTCGCCGCGTTCGGACTGGACCGGTCGCCGCATGAGGTGTGGTACATACTTGTCAACTTTGCTATAACGTGTGGTTATGTGCATGCTCATTGATTGGTCAGAACGACTGTCAATCACGTGATAAATTTCAGTCACTTCACAATGATAGGCCGATGGCTAAATTGTAATGCCATGCGATCTACCCACAATACCTTCACGATCAGACACACAGTGTCTGCTTAAGCGAAGCAGAGGCAGAGTCTGCACTCACTACACAACCACATCGAGAGGGAGAGAGAAAGAATAACATCGCTTAAGCAGACACTGTGTGTGTTGCTGGACAGCCGTGTATCCGTGTTGTTCCTCTGCTGGCAATGTGATGACGTCATCACACCTTGTCGACTCCTCCAAATTTAAGTCGACTTGTGCTACGGAAGTCGACTTATCAACTAGTCGACGTTTCTGTTAATACCCTATTTCATGCCATAATATAGCTGTTTGATTGTCTTATTTCAATTAAGTATTCAAAAGTTGATATTGCATAGTTTTTCCTCAAAAGTATTACAACTATTGAAAAAATAGTTTTTATCTTTGTCACAGTTCTGCCATTTTGTCGACATGTTTCTCTCCAGTCCAGCTCCATTTCTCAGTCTGTTTTGGTCCTTCTTTTGCTACTGCTCCCGTTGTCTATAACCTGCAGTAGAATTGATTGCACCTGGAGCAGTTAGTGAACCCAGAGTAGGGACACCTGAGCGTTATAGAGGAGATCCCGAAGGGTGCAATCCATTTCTGACAAACTGCTCCATTCTGTTTTCCCTACAACCTCACACATTCTCCACAGAAATGTCCAACGTAGCATTTGCCATCAATTACCTTACAGCAAGGTCACGGCTGTGGGGAACTGCGGAGTGGGACCGTCAGACTGAGGCGTGTTCCTTTCAACCTGTTTTCTAATGAACTCCGCAAGGTGTTTGGTTCTGTGTCATCTGGGCCTGATGCGGCCGGTGGTCTAATGGGGTTAAGGCAGGGAGCCAGAACGGTGGCTGACTATTCCATTGAGTTCCAGACCTGGGGTGCTTCAAAGCCAGTGGAATGCTGCAGCTCAAACCGATGCCTATCTGTTGGCTCTCAGCGACTATATTAAAGATGGGTTACCGTAATTTTTGGACTATAAAATGCACTTGAATAAAAGCTGCACCAGTTAAAATTGGGGGAAAATCCAGATTTGTACATATACAAGCTGCACTGGACTAAAAGCTACAGGTGTTTTAATGTTTAATTACCATATGTAAGCGTTCATGCATTGCCGGCAATGTTCCCTCTAAGCTGCGCATGTAAACCATCTGTCATTCTCCACCGCCATATCAAACCAGCAGCTAATGAAGTACATATGCGCAATTTGTCTCGTGATTACGGTAAATGAGCTGAAACAGAAGCATAATAAGGTGATTAAAACTATGTGGGATCAGATTTTGTCGCGTGATTGAACCAATCCAGTTTTTTCAAGCTGAACGTTTTTTACGGAAGTTTATGGAACAGTACAGCTAGCATAAACACAATATAAAGACACTTCCTGTTTTGACTTTAAAATATAAGCGCTTCCCACAATAGTTTAAAGCATTGTCTCTTAAGCATTTTTCCAATAAAAAGAGATGTCTGTTTGGGGAAGTTTCCATTTTATTAACATTTCAACAAACAAGTTACATATTTGCATACCTTATTCAAACGTTACCATTTAGTGCAATGGCATGAAAGATGTACTGTGCTGCGCAAACTGTACTGTATCACATAGCGTTTCAGACACACAAACATTCACATGTTTAACGTGTACACTGCAGAAATAATAAACGGTGCACTGCCGACTCACGACAATTAGACTTGAACTTAAAAGCTGTATCATATGCATTTCTTTGTTTGTCTCCCAGAATGAGGGTTTGTGCATGAAAGCTTCCTTTGTGCAAACTGTCTCGCTCCTGTAATGTCTGTCTTGCTCTGGGTCTGTCTGTTGTTCGCACTAATTCCCCGTCTGTTTTTGCACCTCCAGCATTTCCTGCTGGAGCCGCCTCTTCAAGGAGAAGAAACATTCTATTCACATTCATATCATAAAAATCATGAAAAATCCATAGATTAGCCGCACTGCCATATAGGTCGCAGGGTTCAAAGCATGTGAAAAAAGTAGTGGCTTGTAGTCCTGAAATTACGGTAGTTTAATTTGATCTTCCATCTGATCTTGATAATTTGATCAAACTGGAAACTAAGCATTATCGCCGCATCTAAGCTCGTTGTCATGAGAGAAGACTCAAACCTCCCGAACGACCTATTACACACCCACGTTCCCCTTTAGCTTCAGTTAGTCACACTGCTGCTCTTCGTGAGGGAGGTCCTGAGCCCATGCAGGTGGGCAGAATGAGTCATTCCCCTGAAGAGCGAGATTGGAATCTGTTTCTTTTGTGGGAGGCCTGGCCATTTTGTTTCCAGGTGTCCAGCAAAATCCAGGAGTATTGATGAGCCTATCCTCCACGTCATCCCCTGTAAGGTGTTCTCAGTTTGAAACTCGTTCGTTACTTGAGAGTGATACTTGCACTGTGACTACTCTTATAGATTGATTATAGATTGGTTCTGATATCAGCCTAATTGATGAAGACCTAGCTGTGAAACTAAGGATAAAGCTTGTTCCTCTTCCTGCACCGGTGCCTGCCAATGCCCTGGACAGTAGACTTCTGAGTTCCATAACACATCGCACTGTTCCTGTTCACCTTCTTATGTTTGGCACTCACCATGAGACAATCCAGTTTTACATCCTGAAAACTCCACAGCATCCCATAATTCTTGGTTTCCCTTGGCTTCTTCGGCACAATCCCCAAATTGATTTGGCCACAGGTATCATTTCTAGTTGGAGCCAATCTTGCCATCAGATCCATCTTAAGCAACCTGTTCCAGCAGGGCTACACAAGGACAACTCAAGTCCACAAACCAGACTTAACAGATGTTCCTGTGGAGTACCATGACCTCAGAGAGGTCTTCAACAAGAGTAAAGCAACGTCACTTCCCCCGCATCATCCTTATGACTGTGCCACTTCTCCCCCACGTGGTCGAATTTATTCTCTCTCCGGACCAGAATGAATCATTGGCTGCAGGAATCATTTGTCCATCTTCATCCCTGCTGGAGCAGGGTTCTTCTTTGTTGACAAGAAGGACAAGACACTCAGATGTTGCATAGACTACAGAGGATTAAACAATATCACAATCAAGAACCGTTACCCTCTTCCACTCATTTCTTCATCTTTTGACCTCTTGCAATATGGTGTAATTTACACAAAGCTCAACCTACATAATGTATACCACCTTGTCTGGATTCGGGAGGGGGATGAGTAGAAAATGGCCTTTAACACACCCACAGGCCACTATGAGTATTTGCTCATGCCATTCGGTCTTACCAATGCCCCTGTGGTGTTCCAAACCCTGTTGAATGTTGTCCTTTGGGACACGCAGAATAAATATGTTTTTGTCTACCTGGACGACATTCTGATTTTCTCCAAGTTGAAAGAGGAAGACATCCATCATGTTCAGACCGTTTTGCAATTCCTCCTGTCAAACTCACTCTTTGTTAAGTCGTAAAAGTGTGAGTCCCACGCCTCAACTGTAGCATTCCAGGGATATATAATTGGGCAGGGTGTGTCTATGGACCCTGCCAAGGTGGAGGCTGTTTCCTCGTGGCCTCTTCCTGGGTCCCGCAAGATGTTGCAGCATTTCCTGGGGTTTGCAAACTTTTACAGGAAGTTCATTTGGGGTTACTGTTTGGTTTCCTCCCCACTCACTGCTCTCACCTCCTCAAAGGTCCCCTATAGGTGGTCTCCGGAAGCAGATGCAACCTTCAGAACTCTCAAGACCCGGTTCACCACAGCTCCAATTCTCAAAGTGCCAGATCCAGATAGACAGTTTGTATTCGAGATTGATACCGCAGATGTGGGTGTGGGGGGCTGATGACGACAAGCTACACCCCTGTGTCATCTTCTCCCGATGTTTGACACCAGCGGAGAGAAACTACGATATTAGAAAGAGAGAGTTACTAGCTGTGAAGTTATCACTAGAGGAGTGGAGGCACTGGCTGGAGGGCAGCAAGATTCCATTCATACTCTGGGCCGATGACAAAAAACTGGAGTATCTGCGGTTTTCCAGATGTCTCAACTCTCGCCAAGCTAGATGGACCCCGTTTCTTACCAGGTTCAGTTTTACTCTGTCCTAGTTCGTGCAACACCAGGCCTGATTCACTGCCTCATCAACTTTCTACCTCTGATAACAGCATGAATGAACCTGAGACCATCCTCCCACAATCTTGTATGATGGCTAACCTTGCATGGGAGGTTGAGGAAAGGGTTAAGGCTGCTCTAGAGGATCACCCTGGTCCCAGTTCATCCACCAGTGACCACATCTCAGGTCGGATGTTTTTCAATGGGCTCACAGTTCCAAGTTCACCTGTCATCTGGGGATCCAGCAAACTAAGGAGGTTCTGCATCAAAGATTCTGGTGGGGCACCCTGGATGACCACACCAGGGGTTTTGTTAATGCCTGTCAAGTCTGTAACCAGTCAAAACCTACTGACCAAGCACCTGTTGGCCATCTTCTTCCTGTTCCCCACCGGCCTTGGTCCCATACATCCCTAGACTTCGTCACTGGCTCATCACCATCCTGACTGTTGTTGACTGTTTTAGCAAAATGGCCCATTTCATTCCGCTGGCCAACCTTCCATCTGCAAAGGAGATTGCTGAACTAATGTTGCAGCATGTTTTTCAGTTGCATGGACTCCCCACTGATATTTTTTCTGATCGGGAATCAGCAGATTGAGACAATATTGCATTGTATGACATCAAGGAACTCGTTCTCTTGGTCCAAGCAACTAATGTGGGTTGAGTACTCTCTCTGCCACGGGTCTTTCTCCTTTCAGCCACCCTTGTTTCCATCTCAGGAGAAGGAGGCATCATGTCCTTCTGTTCAGACCTTCATCAAACGCTGCTAGTTCCACCCTTCTCGGCACCACTCAACATTACGCTGGTGTGGATAATCTTCGGTGATCAGAGGCTCCATCTGACCGGGCTGGTCAGATGGTTTGGATGTCCACTAAGGATCTCCCACTTCAGGTTGACTCCAAGAAGTTGGCACTTAGGTTGCTGCCCGCCTCAACATACTCAGAGCCATGCGCATAAATCCTACATTCCAAGTGTCCAAGTTGAAACCTGTCTGTGATATCCCTCTTGCTCCTGTCGTGCCCCCACCGCCACTGCCACGCCTGATTGGTGGGGACTCTGCATATACTGTGTGGCATCTCCTGTAGTCCAGACACAGAGGAATAATTGAATAATGAATAATTGCTTGAACCCTTTTCTTCCAGCCAGTGGTAAACGTGTGATGTCAACCACAAATTGAAACTCATTTCTTGAAGAAAGTAACAAAATTGACCTTTAATCAGAAAGACGTTAAACTAAAATTAAGTTAGTTTAACTCCGATTCAGCTTTCCTTCATCAAGCATTGAATGGTCAGCAGCACAGATAGGGTACCTGCAAACTTTGTGCATGCTGCAATTCACTCTGTTGACCAAGGCTTCACTGCTTTACTTACGAGCAGTTACTACAACTGACGATAGCGTGAGCCACTCCGTTTTTACAGTGGGGTCAGCTGTTGGAGTTAGCAGCAGCGGTGTACTTCCAGGAGAGCGACCCGTGTTTCTGAAGGAATAAACAGCATCGGAAAAAAGGATGCAGGGCTGGGGTGAAGCACCAGATGGAAGAGCTTACAGCGCTGAACAGACTCCATGGGAGTACTAGCAGAGCAGCAGCATCCTGCTGTTAACAGTCACTTAACGGACAACACATCGGACTCTGTTAATGGTCACTTCGGCTCACGGACAATCACATTGGACTCTATTGTGTTTTGGTTGGTTTTCAACTGGTGAGTGCGGACCGAAGTACGAGGGAGAGTGGTGGAGGGA
>JAPTHA010000013.1:13147364-13170947 GCA_029814585.1 Gymnapogon annona
ATTTTTAAAATAATAAATAAATCACATAGTTTTACCATTTCAGTGCAGTTAAAATAGCACAGTGGTCTGAGGGACAACAGTCTCAGGAAAAGGCCTGTGTTTATTGATAAATTAAAACGATTTGTTCACAATCATGCATTGTTATGAAAACTTAATGTAACAGAAAACTTAATTTTAAGGTGAACCCTTGATTTTGAAAGACTGATATTTTGAAAGTTTAATATTTCAGAAAATGGTTATTAATGTAATGTATGAAAATTGTATTTGACTCAAACATGCAAAATGACTGGAATGGTCTTTTAATTGCTGGCATTTATTTTCCTGTGTACTTTGCTCAGAATTTATTCATGGCTGGTTCAGATATCAACAGCTTGACATATTTGATTGTTAAACAGTTAAGTCATTTTAATCAAATATATTATGATATAAGCTTTGAACCTGGTTAAGCCATTCAGGTTTAAAGACCACAAACTATCCATCTGATGATGTCTTTTGGCAACTGGAAGAAATGTCATAAGATAATGCATTATTTGCTGTATGTAAATCAAGGCTAAAATGATAATCAGTGCTGTCTGTTGACATTCACTTTAGGCCCATGCTGAGCCGTTGGATGAAGTCATGAAGGGGATGTCCGTTGGACTTCTAATTGCCTATGAGGGTGTACTGGAACATCCTTGCCCTCTTGACGTCTTCGATGTAGCAGTGATTGTGGAAGAGACTGTTGTCGCACAGACTTGGAGACGTGGCAAATGCATTGGCTGTGCTGATGGGTGCAATTTATTGCTTCAATTTGGAATACCCAATGTCCTTAAAGTACACATTTGAATTTATCCAAAAGATCATCTTCACCAGGTTGGTGCTGATCAGTGCTCTGCACTGATGCACAATCTCAGAAATAATCTTCTTCGCTTTAGGATATAGACTGATCAACCGCACACTGTAAGTACAAAGCTAAACTTGCTTTTAAAACCTGTTCTTGAAAAAAGAAAATCTAATGTTATGACTTTGTATGGGATTTTGTGAAAGGAATGGATAGCTTTAAGCTAGTGTGTTTCAATACTGTTCAAGACATGTTCAGTTTTTTTTTTATCTTCAGATTTATAGCAGAGTAGGTCACCATGTTGGATATTACAGAAACTGTTGAAGTCTTACACTTTATCTTAAAACAGAATTTAAAATACTATTATAGTTGTTTCTACTTCTTTCTTTCTTACATCATTGGGCTTCAATGATGGTGTGCTGAAAATTTGTACTGATAATTTGTCTGGTTTCAAAAATTGTTTCACCACACTTGTTAAAGAACATTTTAAAATACTGTCTTTACTATCAATTTGGACATTATGTATAGATTATGTGCTTAATATCACAATAACATAATAATAACACAACATCCCCAGGAACACTCTCGCCGTAAGCCGAAGCCCGCACACGCCCACAACAACAACAACATACAATAAACACCTTTGCGGATCAGGGGAGACCTTCACTTCCCCCGGCCGCCACATAGCCCCCACTTGAGGGGTCAGTCGTCCTCGGCGACCCCATCACCCAACACATAGTCCCTGAGATGCCCCGGCCTCCTGCGTCGGCGAGCAGGCAGACCACGTGCTGGAGAAGAGGACAAAGGCCTCTCTGGACATGCTAGCAATTTCTCCTCGTCGGCCACAACTGGAGCATGTGGACGGTAAGGGGCGAGCCGGTCTTGGTGTAGCACCACCAGACGTCCTCGGCCAGGGAGCCAGACCCGGTACACCACCTCAGAGAGACGGTCCATCACCTCACCAGGCCCCTGCCAGTGCCGCTGAAGTTTGGGTGAAAGCCCCTTCTTGCGGATGGGGCAGAACACCCACACCCGGTCCCCTGGTTCGAATGCCCGGCCCCGACAGCGGGTGTTGTAGGCCTGCTTCTGTCGCCCTCCTGCATTGGCCAGCGCCTCACGCGCCAAGTCATGGACCCTCAGCATGCGGTCCCTCAGCTGACGGAAATAATCCATTTCCCGACCCCCAACTATGTCAGGCTCGGGAGGGGCACCAAACCCCCTCCTGGGAGGGGCACCAAACCCCTTCGGACGCCATGTAATCCACAGGCATCCGAAGCTCCCGGGAAAACATGAGGGAAGCAGGGGTGCACTGACTGGATTCCTGCACAGCAGTGCAGGAGTCCAGTCTGGTCTCCTCTGGTCTCCACTTAAGACCAGAGGCAAGTGGAGGTCCCAGTCCCGCTGATGCTGACTGGTGAGGATGGCTAGCTGGGTGGCCAGTGTGTGATTAAAGCGCTCAACCAGTCCATCACTTTGAGGGTGTAGAGGAGTGGTCCTTGTTTTGTTCACTCCCAACCGCCTGCAGACCTCACCAAAGACCTGCGACTCAAAGTTACGTCCCTGATCACTGTGAAGCTCAGCAGGGGCCCCGAAGCGGGTGAACATCTCCTCGACCAGCCTTTCCGCCGTTGTGGTCGCACTTTGGTCTGGAACCGCATATGCCTCGGTCCACTTTGTGAAATAGTCTACAGCCACGAGGACATAGCGATTACCAGCCTCAGTGACCGGGAAAGGACTCAGGATATCCACACCTACTCGCTCCATCGGGGCCCCCACCAGGTACTGCTGCAGTGGGGCATAGGTCCCTTCTGTGCTGTACAGGTGTCGCAGCAGTGCACATGTAGCTCCACATCCTGCCGGCAGTTGGGCCAATAGAAACGTTGTCTGAGGTGATGCAGAGTCTTTGTATTTCTGTAGTGCCCTGCCCCCACCGAGCCATGAACAACCTGTAGGGCCTGGGCACGGAGCGTCCGGGGCACCAGGAGCTGCAGAAGGTCGGCCCCCCGACCTGGTGTCTGCCAGCTCCTGTACATCACACCATCATAGATCTCAAAGTTGCCCCACTGAGAATGATAGGCCTTTACTTCAGGTCCGAGCGCAGACACCTCAGCCCACTCTGGGCGCCGCCCCAACTCCAGCCACTGTCGTACTCTCACAAGGGTGTCGTCAGCCTCCTGTTGCAGCTTCAGCTCTTCAGCCGTCAGGGGCAGCCAGCCGTCTTCATCCCTGGGAAGACTTGCGGTAGCAACGGTTGGGGCCACGAGGTCACGCTCCTCTTGTCTCCAACAGTGGCGGCACTCCTCCAAGGCACAGGGGCATCGGGAAAGCGCATCAGCATTATCGTGGTGTTTACCCGCTCGATGCTGGATCTCAAAGTCGAACTCCTGCAGGACTTCGAGCCAGCAGGCAACCTGACCCTCGGGCTGCTTGAAGGTCAGGAGCCAGGTGAGTGAGGCGTGGTCGGTGCGGAGCAGGAATCGACTGCCATGCAGATAGGGCCGATACTGGTGGAGCGCCAGGACAACAGCCAGCAACTCCCGCTGGGTCACGCAGTAGTTCCTCTCGGTGTGGGTCAAGGCATGGCTAAAATAAGTCACAGCCCACTCGCCTCCCTCCCCATCCTGGGAAAGCACTTCCCCAACACCTACGTTGCTGGCGTCGGTGTCCAGCAACGACACCAACATATCCAGACTGGCATATCCAGCCCCAGTCTGGATATGCCAGGACTGGGGCTTGGGTGAGGGCCGCCTTGAGTTTGTCAAAGGCCAAGGCGCAACCATCGTCCCACTCGAAGGGCCGGCCCTGCTCAGTCAGATGGTGAAGTGGGCTAGCAACCATTGCAAAGTTTTTAACGAAGTGCCGATAGTAGGACGCCAAGCCCAGGAAGTTGCGTCGCTCGTTGACATTGGTTGGTGCTGGCCATCCCCGGACTGCGGACACCTTGGCTGGGTTGGTTGCAACATCGCGGCTGCTGACGATGTGCCCCAGAAACTCTGTCTCCCTTGTCAGTAACTGGCCCTTTGCAGGATTCAACCGCAGTCCAGCCCGTCTGATCCTGGTGAACACTTCACGCAGGTTGGTCAGGGCTCCAACCTGACCAACCTCGATGCACCAGCAGGTCATCGAGGTAGACAACGCAGCAGCTTTTGGGCACTTCGGCAAGCACCCTCTCCATCGGTCGCTCAAACATTGCCGGTGCATTTCGGAGGCCGAAAGGCATGACGCAATGCACCTGTCCAGTGGTGAAGACCGTCTTAGGGTGGGCATCTGGGTCCAGCTCAACCTGGCAGTAGCCACTGCGCAGGTCTAGTGAACTGAACCAGCTGGATGGTTGGTGGTTCAAGGCATTGTCAATTCGAGGAAGGGAGTAGGAGTCATTTTTTACATGACAGCGTTGAGGCGTCGATAGTCCACGCAAAACCGCCACCGATCATTCTTCCTCCTCACCAGCACCGCCAGGGCAGCCCATGGGCTGGTGGATGGCTCGATCATCATCATCACCATCTGCGAGCATCTCCTGTACCATTTCATCCACTGCCTGCCGTTTGTTAAGGCTCAGGCAATGGGGGCGGAGACGGATGGGCTTGGCCGAGCCAGTGTCGATGGGGTGCTGGACCAGGGCAGTACGGTCACAGTCTCCATCTCTGGCTGCAAAGAGATCCATGTTCTCTTCCAGGAGCACTCTTAAGTTCTGACGCTGCTGTGGATCAAGCCCATCGCTACTTCGTTTCCATAAGTCCAACACGGCTGAAACTGTCTCGGCAGACGGCTGGATTGATTCAGGCTGAATGGCAGTCGTCGCACCCTCCGTGGTGCTTCTCTGCAGTAGTGGCTTTCCACTGTTTGGAGGCAGCAAGGTGTCAGGGCTCAAGTTTTCTGCACTGTCACCCAGCAGATGATTGGCTTGCCTGATGCCGTTTGCGTCGTGTCTTCTTCTGCTGATTACTTTGGAGTGCTATGGTTTCAGCATCAATGGTGATGGCAGACTTCACAGTGTCCAAGACAGCCCCCCAGCGTGTCAGTAGGTCCAGGCCGATGATGCAAGGGTCATGTATATCTGTGAGCCAGAACTCGTACTCCAGCCCTTGGCTCCCAGCGCTTACCCTTAAGCACTTTTTCCCTTTCATAGTTGCTTTTTCACCTGTCACTGACACAAGCTGGGTGTTAGTTGGAGACCAACCACTGGAAGGGAGCCAGTGGTGTGCGAAAGGATGCCTGGTCAGATCAGGGAGATTGTAGCCCCAGTATCGATCAAAGCCCGGCAGGGTCGGCTGTCGATAAAACACTCGAGGTACAATCCGTTGGTGTGACCCAGTCGCCCCACGAGTGCACGACGACCTTGAGAAGCGGGTGATTGTGGTGGAAAACCTCTCTGTGACTCACTTCTGAGTCGTCTTGGGAAGGGGGCTGGACAGTCTCGAGTGATGTGGCCAGGTTCCTCACACCGGTGGCACCAATCAGGTGGGCGTCGCTGCCGCTGTCTGGGGGAGGGGGCCCACTGTTGGGATTGCTGAACAGTGCAGGGTTCCTCCTCTTCCTCCTCTTGGTGAGCAACCATCCTGGCTTGTGGTCGAGGTGTCAGGGCCCTCAGCGGGGGAGGCTTTGAATATAGCACCATCTCCGCTCGTTCTGCTTCTTGAAGGGCCTCATCAAGGGACTTTGGCATGGCGAGGCAGACATGGAAAAGTCCTTCTGGTGTCAACCCTCACAGAAAGGCGTGAAGGGACAGCTCCTCACGGGAAGATGCATCAAACTGCGGATAACCACGCTGAGCAGTCCCCAGGCTCTCTACATCTTGCCGGTGACGGTTGGCAAGCTGCTCCCTGCTCTGGTCATTGAAGAGTCGCTTACCAAACTGTCTCTGCAGGGTAGACGTTAGGGACCCAAGGTCCCGCTGTTCTGTCGGTGACACGTCTAGGAGCGCCTGCAGTGCACTGCCTTCCAAGGCAAGGACAAGGTGGGAGGCTGCCTCTTCATCACTCCAGCCGCAGTGAGTTGCTGCCAGCCGAACTTGTGACAAATAGGGTTCTATCGGTGTCAATCCATTATACTTGGGTAGCTTTGCCGGAGTTCTGGGGGCCGCTGGTGCGCACTAGGAGTGACTACTCATGGTGGCGGGGAAGTATTAGCAGCACTTAGTCCACATAGCTGAGCTGCGACATCCAGGGAATCTGCCCTCCTGGCTTCTCCATAAGGTGGTGCTTGAGCACCACCTTATGGTGGTTACGTTGGGTGGTGCTCCCAACGTGAGTACTCACGTTAGAAGCACCACCCCCTTACCTCCAGGGGGCGGCGTGGTCACAGAACACTGGCTCCATCTGGGCGATCTTCTGGCGGGTAGCTTCAGCCCCTATCCACAGGGCGGCTCGGTCGCCGTGACGAGCATCCGGTCTCTTCCGGTGAATGATGCAGCGCAGAGTCTTCCAGGTTAGCAATCGTCTCCAAACAAAGGTAAGCATTGATAGCTCGCCGAGGTCTTGCGTGATTTCGCTGGCAGTAGTGGGCGAAATCCCACTTCTGACACCAATGTGGCGATTTCTGCCACCATTGGTGGTGGTGGTGGTACGTCAGACTTGACGTCACCATTTATTCAACAGCCACACAAGAGCGAATCACAACCGTATTTCAACTAGGGACTAGTCTACTGGAGACGACAGTCTGCATCATGGTGGCAGCAACTATCATCCGAACATACCACATAAAACATAAATATTAGAACACAACATCCCCAGGAACACTCTTGCCATAAGCCGAAGCCCGCATATGCCCACAACAACAACAACACACAATAAACACCCCAAAACAGTCCTTCCCATAGTCCTTTGCGGCTCAGGGGAGACCTTCACTTCCCCCGACCGCCACAATATAAACCTTGCTCTCACAAATGAAAAAAAGGCGGAGGTCAAACGCAAATACTCTGAATAACACAGAGATTAAAGAAAACCTGATAACAGCAATTAAGGAATATTTTGATAATGATAACGATGAGGAATACCAGGAATACTTTGGGATGCATTTTAGAGGTAAAATAATAAGCATCTCCTCCCATCAAAAAAAAGCTAATCATCATAAACTTACTAACTTGGAAGATACATTATTAAAGCTCCAACAGAAACATTCTACAAACAATGAAAGAGGAGACTAAGTCTCCTCTTTCATGTTAAATTTCCGGTTAAAAAAGGAAATAGATGACATCAATACAATGGAAATGTCATGTTCTGTGTTATGTTGTCATGTTGGTTGTCATGTGGTCGTTTGTGCTTTTATTTTGTTTAGTTCCTGTTTGTCCGCGTGCTTCCCTGTGTGTCGTGACCTTTACCCTGAATCCCACACCTGTGTCTCGTCCTGATTATTCCCAAGTGTTTTCACCTGACCTTTTCCCCTCTGTATAAATAGTCTGCGTCACCCCTGTCTCGTCGGACTGTCTTGTTGTGAACGCAGGACAACAAAGTAAGCCTTGTTGTCCTGCGTTCCTGTCTTGTTTTCTACCTTTTGTAAGAATTGATTAGTTCTGGCCTTTGTATTTTCTTGTTTGAATCCTGTATGAAATATGTTGGTTTTTGAAATTGAATTAGATTATCCTCTTAAGAGCGTTTTTTGTTGATACTTACCTGTTAATTTAAATTAGTAGTTTTTCCTCTTCGGAGTGATTTTGTGTTTGTATTTATAGTTTATGATTTTCCCGTTGTGGGTTTTTGAATTGTTTATTTTTATAATTAAAATTATTCCCGTGTTTTTTCCGTTTTTTTCCGTTAGATATAAAATTAGTATAAGGAAATTGATAAATATTAAGTGTATACGTTCTGTGAGAACCTAAAATAAAAACCTTTATTTTGAAACCTAGTCGACCTGCGTTTGAGTTTTCTGTCTTGGACTGCAACCGTGTCAGCACAGTCCGACCATGACAAGCCCAGCAGGTCTAGAAGAATTATATAATGAAATTCTTGCACAGGGTGGGATACTCAAGCGGTACCAGGACCAGGTGGTCCAGTTGGATCAGGAAGTGACAGCCCTGTCGCAACGCTAAAATGCCAACGACAAGGCAACTGTTTCATGTCTGGACCAGCTTAGTTGCAGAGCGTGTCAGCAGGTCACGCCTTCTACACCTGCTGAGGTCCCGCCGAAACCAGCACCCCCCACCCCGGCGCCAGTCTATGCTGCGGTCCCATCTGGCTCGGTGCGTCTGGCCGCTCTGGATCGTTTCTCGGGGGAGGAGCCGAACTGTGGAGCATTCATAGTTTAATGTGACACTCATTTCGAACTGAATCCTGCCTCATTTCCCACGTCCAGATCAAAAGTTGCCTTCATGATTTCTGACAGGACGCGCAGCGTCCTGGGCTACGGCAGAGCAGAATCGGCGCGCGCCCGTGTGTGAATCACTCAAGCGGTACCGCATTCACAAGCGCTCACAAGAAGATCTTTGATCAGGCGTCGCCAGGACGAGAGGCTGCGCGGATGCTTAAAAGACTGACCCAGGGTAAACATCCTGTATCGGATTTTGCTATTGATTTTTGTTCCCTGGGTTCAGACGAATTCCTGGATGGGCTCAATGAGAGGCTGAAAGACCAGCTGGCTCCGCTAGACATTCCGACGACATTGGATGACGTCACCACGCTGGCAGTTTGCCTAGACCAGAGGATTCAGGACAGACAGAAGCAGCGGATGGGTCGTTGCAGTTCTCCTACACCCCAGCAGAGGCACTACGCTGGTATCCGTGGGCGAGGTCCGGTTCCTGAAACTACATCCACTTCCGGTGTTCAGCCTATGGAGCTGGGACGAACATGACTCTCGCCTAAGGAACATCAGTGCCGCTTACAGGAGGGGAGGTGTCTCTACTGCGGCGAAAGAGGTCATATGGCTGCATCCTGTCTGCTCAAGAGTCCAAATGCCTCTTTATCTGGCAAGACCTCCGTGAGTAACAATGTGTCTTTCCAACCCTGGAAAATGACTGATATTGAGCTTAAGTATAAACAAAGGAAAGAATCGTGTCTTTTTGACAGCACCTTCACTTTTAACAGTCAGATTAATGCAGTAGTTAGAGCTAGTTTCTTTCAGCTAAGGATCCTGTCTAAAGTCAAGCCCTTTCTCTCCCTCAAAGACTTTGAGAAAGTGATTCATGCCTTTATCTCATCTCGGCTCGACTATTCTAACAGTCTCTACTCGGGTGTCCCTAGTCTCCCATTTCCGTAGATTTTGCCCCCTTCAAAAGGTAACACCACAGTTCTCACGGTCGTAGACCATTTTTCTAGGATGGTAAGGTTCATCCCCCTCCGCAAGCTACCCTCAGCCAGAAAAACAGTGCAGGTCATGTGCGACCGAATATTCAAAGTTAATGGGTTTCCTGAGGACATTGTCTGAGAAGACAGGGGTCTCCAGTTTGTGTCCCGATTCTGGAAAGCCTTTTGTTCGCTGGTAGGGTCCTCTGTGAGTTTGTCTTCAGGTTACCACCCCGAGAGCAATGGCCAGACCGAGCGGCTGAGCAGGTATTGGAGACCTGCCTGCGGTGCCTGGTGGCTCAAAACCCGGAGACCTGGAGCCAACATCTGACCTGGGTCGAATACAGCCATAATACTCTGCCATCAGCGGCCATCAAAATCTCCCGTTTCCAGGCAGTTTACGGATATCAACCCCCACTGTTCCAGGGGAGAGGAGGAGGAGGCAGAGGTTCCGGCGACTCAGGTGCGTAGATGCCATAAGATTTGGGAAGCCACAAGAGAAATGTTGATGAGAAATCAAGAGAACAGGAAGAGAAAATCAGATCAGAGAAGGAGACCAGCACCAGATTATAGGGTGGGACAGAGGGTATGGCTGTCCACCCGAGACCTACCAGTTCCTGGGGTCTGTCAAAAATTGGCCCCAAGATTTGTTGGACCCTTTCCAGTATCTAAAATAATTAATCCAGTGGCTGTAAGGTTAAAGCTACCCAGATCCCTCAGAGTACACCCCACCTTCTAGATTGAAACCATGCACAGAGAGTTCCCTGGTGCCTCCCTCCCCGTCTCCTCCTCCCCCACGCATTATTGACGGAAGTCCGGTATACACCGTGAAAAAGCTGTTCGATATACGTAAGAAAGGGAGGGGCAAGCAATACCTGGTCAAGTGGGATGTTTGATTTCTTAGAAAATGTCCATAGATTTCAAAGGTTAGAGTCAGATACAACTTTCTTTTAAAATTTCCATGTTCTTCACATTTGGAAAGTGCTTCTTACCTTAAAGTTCTATTACAATTCACTCCAACACACACTTTTCTGTAATAACAACTAGTTTTTCCAGTTTCTGTAGCAGAAACATGGAAAAACTTCATTTCAGAGCTTTTCAGGTGATGAAAAGGCCGATTTGATAAAGAAACAGTGCGATGTTTGATTTCTTAGAAAATGTCCATAGATTTCAAAGGTTTTTATTCTTAGAGTCAGATACAACTTTCTTTCAAAGTTTCCTTTTAAAATTTCCTTTTTCTTCACATTTGGGAAGTAAATATGCTTCTTACATTAAAGTTCTATTACAATTCACTCCAACACTCGCTCTTCTACATTAAAACTAGTTTTTCCAGGTTCCACAGCAGAAACATGGAAAGACTTCATTTCTGACCTTTTCAAGCGATGAAAAGATCGATTTGATAAAGAAACAGTGGGATGTTTGATTTCTTAGAAAATGTCCATAGATACAACTTTCTTTTAAAGTTTCATTTTAAAATTTCCATGTTCTTTACATTTGGAAAGTAAATATGCTTCTTACATTAAAGTTCAATGACAATTCACTCAAACACACTTTTCTTCATTAAAACTAGTTATTCAGGGTTGTACAGCAGAAACATGTAAAGACTTCATTTCTGAGCTGTTCAGGTCATGAAAAGGCCGATTTGATAAAAGTGCATGCGGAAAGTATTCACGGCGCTTCACTTTTCCTCATTTTCTTGTTACAGCCCATTCCAAAATGGATTCAATGCATTTTTTTCCTCAAAATTCTACACAGAACACCCCATAATGACAACCTGAAAAACGTTTTTTACAATTTTTTGTAGATGTATCAAAAATAAAAAAACTAAGAAATCGCATGTACATGAATATTCACAGCGTTTTCCATTAAGCTCAAAATTTAGCTCAGGTTGGATTTCTTAGAAAATGGCCAGAGATTTCAAAGGTTTTTATTCTTAGTCAGATACCCCTTTTAATTTAAATTCCATGTTTTTCACATTTGCAATGTAAATAGTATGTTTCCTACATTAAAGTTCTTTTACAATTTTGCATTAAAACATTTTTTTTCCTGGTTTCTATAGCAGGAACATGTAACATGACTTCATTTCTGAGGTTTTCATAAGATGAAAAGGCCTGTTTTGTATCTTAACAGTTGGATGTTTGATTTTGTTAGATTATGCCTATAGACTTCTAAGATTTTTATTCTTAGAGTCAGATACAATTCTTTTTTTATTTCCTTTTAATATTTCCATGTATTTCACATTTGGAATGTAAATATGTTTCTTACATTAAAGTTCCATTACAATTCATTCTAACACACATTTTTGTAAATTAAAACGTATTTATTTCTATAGCAGAAAAAATGTGAAAAGGCCTATTTTTTGACACTAAGAGTGGGATGTATGATTTTGTTAGATTACATTAAAGTTCTATTACAATTCATTCTAACACACACTTTTCTGCATTATAACTAGTTTTTCCAGGTTTCTATAGCAGAAATATGTAAAAACTTCATTTCAGAAGTTTTCATGCGATTAAAAGGCTTATTTGATGAAGTAAGTGTGATGTGTAACTGGTAGAAAGTGTGGGTGGGGTGGCATCATTTTCAGACTTAATCCAGGTCTCAGTGAGAGGCAGGATGTCCAGTGCCAGGTGATCGGAGTAGGCCATGTATTCACTGCAGACTGGCAATTCCATAGCCCAACAGAGTGGGAAGCAGCACTGAGAGAGGAGTGTGTAAGCATAGATTAGTAATATTGCGATGCCAGGCTGTCTCCAGGAAATATGGATGAAGCCATGGAGATAACCATAAGATCCCTGGAGCAGAGCGCAGGACCTGGTCGGAAACAGCCACAGGTAGGAATCCACTTTCAGATGTAGCTAAGCTGCTAGGCTGTAGCCCAGGAGCACAGGTGGAGTTTGCCACCGATCTGTAGACTGAATGCATGTGGCGATTGATGTTGGTCACACTCCAAGTTGGCGGTGACCAGGCCTGTGTTAACAGAGTCTATCCCAAATAAGGAATAAAAGTCAGGTCTTCTTCCTCAGACCTGAAGGACACACATGCTGAATGAGCTTCACATAAAAGAGGATTTTTTTTAAAAACAGAGATGGCCACAGTAAAGAAATGATTTCACAGTAAACACCTCTGACAATCTTTGTCCAACTGAGTATAAATAAGTACAGAGTACATACCCAATGTGTCATCATAGAGATAGATCTGATAGATTCTGATTAAATACTCTCACTATAACCTGGCAGTGCAAATAGCAAAATGTCTGCTCCCAGACATTAGTTTTCTGCCTTGTCACTTCTTGTTTTATTTTGGTACATTTCCTCTCGTCTCTTGTCTGGTGTATTACTTCCGGGTTTCCCACTTTCCCGCTTGTGTGATTACCCATCCTCCCCTGATGTGTTTCACCTGTGTCTTATTGTCTCCCCTCCCGTTTCCCTGTTCTTTCGTCGGCAGTTTATATTTTGTTTTGAAATGACACTTACCCGCACTTACCTCGTTTTTTGACTGTTTGGATGTTGACCCTTTCCTCTTGTTTTGGAACCTTTGATCTTCATCTCGTCGTCTGTGTGTGCCTTAGCTTCTTCGAATGACTCTCTGGACTATTTAGACCGCTCTCAGGCCGCCCCCTTACTGGCACTGCTGCTTCATGGACTGTTCACGCCAGAAGCTGGACTCTGGACTGCTCCACACTATGATTCTACCTTTGCCGTGTGTCATCGCCGCTGCCGGTTTAGAACCTGGACCTGACCCGACCTCAATGCTGGAATACCACTGTCAGACTTTATTAGCAACTGAGATTTTTGTGTTTGACTACATTTAATTATTCTCAGATAAACTATTCAAACTGATCTCATCTGCGTCTCTGCATTTGGATCCTTTCCACTGTGGGTTCGGACACGACAAAATGGTGTAGTAAAAAAGTGGACATTTAAAAGATGAATTGAGTAGAAAAAACACAGTGAAAAAATGCAAAGTGCAAAATCACTGACAAAAAAAATTAGCAGCAGACTACTCATGCAGAAGGTTGGATGTGGATGTGTGTATTATCAGGACTGTGAAAAGGAGGCACAGTCCTAATAAATATCAGTCCTACAGCTTGTGCAAAGAAGCTCTGCATCCTGCTGGTCCTGGAGCTGATGTTCATGTACCTTTACTTGATGGGCAGGACTGAGAGTGGGCCCTGAGAGAGAGTTTGGCGATGTGGAGATCACTGTACAGGAATGGAAGAGGAGCACAAATAACTTTGCTAGTAGTCTTAATAATCCTGTTGAGCTAATGCTCGTCCTGAGCCCTGGTGCTGCCAAGCCAGGATGTCAAGCTGCGCATCAGGATATTTTCAGTGGTGCCCCTGTAGAATGTTGCGTGGTGAGGTGTTGGGAGTCCCAGTTTTCTGAAACTCCTGAGGGAGTGGAGACGCTTTTATGCGTTTTGTCATTTCTACGGAGTTGATGGAAAAGGAGATCATCAGAGAGGTTTATCAGCCTCAGGTTACAATACGTCCTTAAATACAATCCTTTAATGTCTCACAATGAGAAATTTCTTTGGCACAGCAGTTAGAATAAAACTTGAGTCAATTAGCATTAAGTTATAATGAGAAGGTGGTAAATGCCAGAATATTTAAAGTCCTTTCAGCTTAGTGATCATTTTATCTTACAGATGTTTTGCAGCTTTTGGCACAAAACATCACCAATATATAAATAGCAACACAATATTACCAAGAAAAGCCCTCCGAGAGTGCAGACGTAAGCAGCTCAGTTTCCTACCATGCTGTGATTTCCACCGGTGTTTTCAGTTGGCATGTCATACACGACATTTGACACCATTGTAAGGTCCCCTCATTGTTTATTGTCTGTTACTTCAATTCTACAGCCCCTTTACACAGCACTTTTGTTCCAGAAATATTTCACCTTAAAAACTCCTGCCAAATCAAATATGTGAATTGGATTCACTGTGGCGACCCTGAAAGGGAAAAAAGCCAAAAGAAATCAGCATTCTGGAATGACATCAGCCTTAAGGAAAAGGCATCATTTGGTCCCACCTCTGTCACAGTTCTGTAACGCCTCTGGAGGTGGTAACAGAGCCGTGATAAAAGTGGAATCATGACTCCAGAATGCTATGTTAAAAGGAACACCTCTCTTTTCGCAATGGTGTGATGTTTTGCACCGCAGGGATTTAAAATGAGCACAGGTTTATGCAGTTTCAGTTCACATACCTCTCTGTTGGTTTTCTACACAAGAAATTTGACACCATAGCAACATTGCCCTATTGTTTATCTGTTACTACCTTCAGTTCTATTGCTGTTTAAGGTCTGAGGTTGTTCCAGAATAAAGTTGAAATATTCCTGTGACAGAAGTAAAAGAGCTACAGAACTGAAGTGTAGTCTTGTAGCAGGGAAACAATAGGTCTGTGTTAAAATAAATGTGCAGAGAGGTTATAGATGGTATATTTGGTTATAGTATATGGTTGATTGTGGTTGCTTTTGTACAGAACAAGCCCAAACAATCACTCTTCCAACATGGTGCTTGACAGTACGAGTTATTTGCAGTTTTCTGGCCCGCCACTGGATATGGCCGTACATTTCAGACCTGGGCCAGCAGTAATATCCTACCCGACTTAATCCACCTCTTACAACCATCATTCTGATCCATGGATCTACACATGATGTATTTAGACCAAAACACAACTGTATCACCTGAACATTATGTCACGTACAACAGAATTATATTAGTCTACTGAGTAGACAAATAACAGAGAAGCAAAAGGAAATGACATCGATCAGACACAGCGATCAACCCAGGTGTGCATGGTGTGAGTCTGACCCAGTTCAGACCGGCACCTGGGTCCGCACGGTCGATGCACTGATCGTGTGCACCAATGATGTGCACTTATCGCAGTGCACCAATCAGTCCACGCGATAAGTGCACTGATTGCGGCAGCTCACCGATCACGGACCCAGGCATGGGCAGGCACAGACCCATGGCACCCAGGCATGTAACCAGGTGCGGCCATGGTCGGCGCGATCTAGCGTGCAAGGTGTGACCGAATGTCCGAGGTCCATGCTTGTTGGAAATATTTCATTAATATATTTTTAACAGTAATATTAACTTACTTTTCAGAGCCTGCCAGCCAGGTGTTATCAACAAAGTGGCGGGGCTCAGCCAGTCTCTCTTTTCAGTGTCTTTTCTTGAAAAGTTTGTCTTGAGAATGGCGTTGTAATTAAATCCATGACCAAGTCGATATCTTCGCCTCCTTCAGCCATTGTGAGATGAAAAAACTAGAACAACTTTTTCTTTAAAAACTAAAAAAAACTTGTCACGCTGCACAAATGATCATATTTTTTTTCTTACAAATGATCAACTTCTTTATTTCCTGCTTATCAAATTGATGTGTCTGCTTGCTTTACATAGCTCCGCCTCTCTGCACTGATGCTATAATAGGCCCGCTAGATAGCACCAGTGAGGCCAAACTTGATGCTGATGACTTAATGCCACAGGTCCGCCACAAGTGCTCATTCACTTTAAGCGGCCATGCAGCCAGCACTGTCACTTCAGAAGGCGTAGAGGCAGATTGTTGACCCTGGCAACACATGATAATGAATAATGATTGGATAAAAACTCCAAACCCCGCCCTCCAAATCTCCACCCTGGGGCTGGAAGCAGAGTAACCAACTTAGGAAAGCTATGAAATGAAGAGCATAGACCATGGGAAATAATTTAATACATATTTGCGGAAAAAATATATATTAAAAAAATAGATTCCTGATTATGTTTAGGCCAGCAGAGAAGGCCTTGCTGGCCTTTGAGGGTCCACCACTGGTTATATGCAGTCTGCCATCTTTTTCACTGAAAAATGTAAACAGGCTTAGAATCCTTCCCAGACCAGAAACCAGGAACAGTTGCTTCTCAAAGCCCACTGTCAATGTATTTAATGTTTTCCTCTATAAAAGCAGGAAAAAAACTCCTGCTTTTATAGAGGTGGTCACACTAGCTGATGATCAAAAAATGAAGGAAAATTTTTGGGCAGAACCGGGCTGCTCTTTATTACCTTAAATACCCTCTTAATTCACACAGAAGTAGTAAGCGTAGTATTTCACATTCTGTTTCTGCATTTTGACTTTGACCAAGGTGAACATGCCATCATTTGTTACCAAATGATGGCATGTTCAACTTAAGACTGTATTTACCTGGTGAAGACTACATGACTTTTTTATGTTCTGATCCATAAATTCAAAAAATACCATCTTTTTCTGATGGCTAATAATTTTGCTTACATTCAATAAATGTAAAGTATGCAAATGTGATTTGTATCTAACTCCTTGTACATAGCAAAGGTTAACTGTAAGCCACTACAAAATTAGTTTTTGCTGCACTGAATTACTAGTTCTAGTTATCTTTAAACTATACTTATACATCTATAAGTATAGATTGCTTCATATTGACATATACTTGCATATCAATTCAGTGAATCCAGACTATCTTTGCATGTGGTTGCTCATATAGCTTAAACAATGGCACATGTCCACTAAAACTACACATGCCTTTAGTGTAGCCAGAGGGCTGAATATAGACAAGAATTTATAATCTCAAAATACAGACCCAATGGTCTGCTTTTTAAAGCAGGCCCACAATGAGGGAGAAAAAAATCTCTATGAAGACAGCACGCCTTCGTACACCAAAACACTAGGAAGCAGCAACAGATGTTGCTAGGTGTTACCAGGCAGGGCACCTGTAGGAGAGACTCAGTGCTGACACATCTGGGAGCTATATCTAAAAATTTGTGGATGATGACTCCGCCCCATCTGCTACTCCACCTTAAATACCTTAAGGTGGAGCTGCTTCCTGAGAAAGTGATAACTTTCTCAGGAAGCAGGCCAGCACCTAGCACAGATGGAGAAATGGGTGATGGGGAGGAGTAATCCCATTGAGCAAGGACATAAAAGTGCCAGACCTCAGCCTATACCTCACACAATAGCCCTCTAACCTCCACATTCTACTCCTCCTCCTCAGTGCAGATTATGCTTATTAACAACAACTGATTTAACACCAATCCACTTAGACTAAAGTAAGATTTGCAGAATGAGATATTAACTGGGATGAGTCATGGAACTGTTGGTGGAAAAAGCTGAGCAATTTTGCCTCCTTTTCCACAAAAGCATATGGGTATATAAGCTTGTGTTTTAAAGTTAGGGATTTGTTCCAGTCCATTGCCTGCCATTGACGTCTACAGCCGTCATTTGAGACAGGTAGACAGGTAACGTTGGCTGATGTCTGGCAGGCAATGAGTTAATCTTTCCTAACATTACTCTTCTTCACATTTGATTGGTGTAAATGGCGGCTATGTCATGCTAATACTGACTTCATAGGTGGTGGCTAATTTAGGGTGAACTCAGTTTAGTATGTGGGGCTGAGCAAATCTCCTGCTGAGGCTACACCCTGTACTCTAGGTCAGTGGTTTTCAAAGTGGGGGCCGCGGCCCGCTGGGGGGCCGCCAGGGTGCGCTATGGGGGCCTCAGAAAATTGGAGGGAAGGAAAAAATATAATACACAATGTATTTGTTGTATTTGTAGCTATTTTCTGTGCTTACAAATAAGAAATATTGAAAACTGAATAAAAAGCAATTAAATACAAACTAAAAATTGATATTTCTTTTAGAAGCATTTGCTGTGTTTTGCAAAGGGGGTCCTCGGCCAAGGGCCAAAGGTGTTTGGGGGGCCTTGGCATAGAAAAGTTTGGGAACCCCTGCTCTAGGTCAGTGGATTTCAAAGTGGGGGGCCGCTAGGAGGCGCTTCACCAATTTAAGAGATTTGGTAAACTGAGGAATCTTACTGATAAAACTGTGTTCCTTCCTTATCTTTGTACTTTTTACAGGATTCTAAAGGGTGCAAAGATTAACCTGAATAAATAGCATTATACAATCCCACTAATCTGAAGCAGCCTGAAATGACTGAAATCCACCTACTGCATTCTGCAACAAGCACAATCCATTTCCTGCATTGCTGGACAGTGCTTGTTGTCCTGGCTTGAAGTTGCTCACAATAGTTACAGTAGCAGGTACAACTTTTGGCAAAGATATTCATCATAGGTGGTCTAACAAACTACTTCCATCCCCAATGCAAAATACCAAAATTCTCAAATACCTGCAAGGATGTAGCAAGCACTTTATATGGCACATATACTGTAACTATTAAGAGTAGTAAGAGGCTGTGAAAATAAAATAAAACAAAGAGATTGCAACACATAAACTACTCCAAATCACTCTGAAGAGTGATTTGGAGTGAGTTGATATACAACTTATATCAATGTAAGGTTTATTTGAGCATCTCCCAGATCTAGATGGAAAGTGTGCTTCACTTCCATTAACCTTGTGCAACAAAAACGATTAAAAAAAACCCATTGGAACACATCAATTTCTGGGGCACTTACAGTTTGGCCAGCATACATAAAAAGTTGTGCATTTTCCTAAAATTAGAAGACAAACACAAAGCTAGACACCCCAGCTTTGTCACAAAAGGAGCTACTTTGGAAGTTGGGTCAGTGTGGTGGTGAGATAAGCTTCCTTGGACACAGACCACACCCCCTCCCCTCACTCAGGACTATCTGCCATACAACAATTTTGATATTGAACGGGACAAGTGCACCTCTAAGACGTCTTCTGTCAGAGGAGCACGTCACATGGTGGTTAATATTTGTGTGATATTTTTATGAGGGGGCAGGGGCCATCAGCCCCAATAGAGGCAGCATCCATCCACAGGCTGTGCAGCTTGGTTATTGTAGTTTCATAATTTCAGTTACAAAATTATACAGCTAAGAGGTGACTGAAAACAAGGCAATGCAATTGGAGGTGTACAGTTCATGGTGGGAGGAGATGAGCTTCACGATGATGCTGCCTTTTCCTGTTCAATGGCTGTGGAGCACAAGAAAGGAAAAAAAAACTGTAAGACTTCCACTGAAAACAGTTATGTTGAGCACAGACCGAGTAAGAAATGTGGTTGATGCATCACTCCCCCCCCCTCCACATTCCTGCTGTGACTGCAGGAATGTGAAGTAAACCTTACTTTCTTTTGAAGGCAAGGGATTCTTCTCTTGCGTCTCAGTCTTCTTCAGCTTGGTCTTGTCAAAACTTGTAACCTCTGAAATGTCGGGCTTGTCGCACATGGTTGCTGATAGTCTGTAAGATGAGGAACCAAAGAGCCTTCCACTTTATACACACACACACGAAAAATTATACATGCAGATTCTTATGATTCACCTGTTATTAGCAGCACTGTAAAGTACATAAAGCTAGATTATCTAATGTGTATTTCTGGAGCCCTGTGACACATTCAGTGCAAATCACAGTTAGAGAAACCATTTGTTCACTTGAACTACACAACGTTTCCATTTAATGTGCCTCCTTTTGTTCGCCTGGGCTCGGACCAGGGTCACTCTACTGCCCTCCATGCTCCAACGCTCATCCCGCATCACTGCACACAGGGAACACAATTAATCCCTTCCAAGGCGTCCAGACCATACATATACATAAGAATGTAAGTTCCCACACTGGACTGTGCGAGAAAAGAGCACGGATTGGAAAACAAAATAAAAAGAGGGTCCGGGGGTGCTAAAATAAGGATACAATTGTTTTCTATTTTGGAGATGTTTATTTATTAGCGTTTATGTACTGAGGGGTTTTCGACGTGGATCAGCAAATTCACTCGTTAAGTACTTCTCCCCTTCGGGAGCAATCACAAGGAACCACCGCCCAGTTAGGGTTTTTGCCTATTCACAGTCCACAAATCCACATTCCAAACCATAATCCGAATATACACACAGATACTCCGCATAATATGGTCTCCTGCACACAGAAAGGGCTTAAGGATAATTTAAATAACGAAACCAGGCGCATGCTATTTAACCACGACAACAAAGGAAGTAGGTGAACAGACCAAGCAAACAGCGATGCACTGATGCCATATTCCACAATTTCACGAGAATAAAGTTAAACGTGCTGAAAACAAAATATTGTAATAACATGAGAATGTATGTCCTCGATCGATTTGTCAATCATTCCCCCGATGTCTCAAAGTTTGGGTCCTTTCATGCTGAAAAAAAAACTCGTTTACCGTTACCGTCGTGCTGGTTAACGTCTCGAAACTTCCTGGTACACGCGTTGCAGTGGCGCTTCTTCAGGCAAGCGTTACATAGTCTGGAATATGCTAATGATGTCTGACATCACCAGCTCCGTCCTGTGTCCCTCTACACAAACACTCCAGTTTCACTATGTCTATTTAAAGAAGCCTCATATTATTCGCTTTTCTCATTGGACACGAATGTAAACGTTAAGTACCTGTGTGGAGGTGAAGCGCACAGTGCGTCCCATATCTGTCATTCTCTTAAACTCACTATTATTACAACGGAAAAAAAAATTGTTCAGCCAGTTTATCAGCTAATAGAACTCTTGTGATTTCAGGGGTCTAATTTCTTTGAGGTGCTTTTGGTTTGCATCCATGTTGCAACCAAACAGGCGCCCCCTGATGGGAAGAACAAGTACTACTACAAGCATTTCCCTAACCAGCACTACGATTTAAGAACCCTAGTCCCCAGCCGTAAATACTGCACGTTTTACATGTTTCCCTCTTCCATCACACCTGGATTACACCATTACCAGGCTTCTGCAACTTTTAGTGATGAGCTGATCATTGAACCCGGTGTGATTGAAGAGGGAAACATCTAAAACATGCAGAAGCTCTGCAAAGTCTGCAACTCTCCAGGACTTAGACAGTGATGACATTTGATCTGAAAGGTTAAGACTTCAACGGTTTACGCATCACAAATTCAAACAACCCATATAGCGCTGCAGTTTATATGAAGCTGACCTTTGATCACATCATGAGTTTAACACTTACATAACTAGCATGATTAAGCTGGTATCAAGTATATAATGAATGTAAGAAAATAGATGCACATCCAACTTTATCAGTTTTAGTAGTGCATGTCTAAACATTACTAGCACGAGCTCCACAATTAAACCAGTTGCCAGTTAAACTACAGAACTTCAAAGATGGCAAACATCAGCATGTTGTGCTTGTCTGATCATATTGTGGATGTAGCTCAGGTAGATTTTAATTCCAATACATATTGACCAATTGCCAATCATTGTAAATTTATTAAATCAAAGTAGACCCATATAACATTGTTATATGTATGTGTATTGTGACATACATATATACATATGTATGTGTATGTGACGATCAGTCTTTTACACATAAAGACTGATCGTCTTTATGTGTATGAATATTTATATGGACTAAAAGACAACACCACCTATGTGACTGCGTGATTTATGAAGAAACAGGCAAAGTACTTGTAAGCAATTGTCGAATCTTTATTGTCAAAGAAACTGCTTGAAGTGTTGCATCTTTATTAAAAAAAAAAATCCCCGTACACATAGGTGGAAACCTATGTTTTCTCCAGCGACAGTGAAACTGACACAAAAGTGACCCATTGCAGCCATAAAAATTCACACTACTTTTATTATGACTGGCTCAAATCATGAGTGAAATCAAATATTAGAAATCAAATTGGACACAAAATTAATTTTCATGACCTTTTGGAATGTGGATTGAACACCCACTTACACCTCATATTAGACCATCAACTACTACATCTCCAGGAGTTGCAATATTTTAACAAACTATGAATTTTAGCATGTCTGGAGAATTCAAAGTGAAGGTTGCCAAGGTTATGTATGGTCACAACACAATTTGACATGTGGTGCAACTTCATGTAGCTTTGCCTCAGAGCTGAAATATACATTATAATATATCACAAGCTTTTTTTAAGATTAGCCTGTAGTTATTTCATTAGAATACTTTAAGGAGCTGTTAAGCAAACACTCTAGGGAAAACGGTGCACAGCTTTCACATTTTTAATAATTTTGAGAAGCAAAAAGGGCCGGAATATTTCAAGTGATATAACACTGGAATGCTTCAATAAAATTGGATCAATATAATGTAAAAATAAAATATGGTGCATAATGGGAGACTTTGGTAAAAGTGAATGCCAGCTTGGGAAGGCTGTTGCTGAACAAGAGAAAGAGAGATACTTATAAATAATTGGTCTCGTCAAAGACTGAATGTGTGGACAAGACATTGAAAAAGCCACAAATTTGGCCCCGACTATGACGCTGTTTTTAACCTCACTGAAGCAGCTGGAAAGTACCACCCAGCCTGACAGGGAGAGTGGGTGGCTGGTTCTGCTTTACAACGGGACATGACTGAAGAGGTAGGACACAGATTCACCATTGTGGGTTCTCCTGATGGCCTCGGCCAGAATCATGGAGATGTCAATGACCTGGAGGAAACAACCAGTTGTGAAAATGAAACCCAGTAGAACTAGAGCAGATCAAGAATTTTTGCAATTAATAAAAATGTCAACGCCTCAGTGGCTGCAGAGTAGGCTACAGTCTACCATGTTAGACTGGCATATAAACAAACATTACAAGGGAAGCATTCAATTGATTAATCATCACAGGTAAAACTTGTGTGCTACATCTGTTTGAAAAATGTTAAGGTTATACATAACCTTAACATTTTTCTGGAAAACTGGACTTCTCCCTTTTACCTTGAATCTGTTAACACTTCAGTCTGTACCTGACCAATATGGCAACACAGTGATGAAGTGTCAAGTAAAAAAAAAACACAAATAAAAACTGCCTTTTTCTCCCAGTACAGGACTGTTACAAATACTTAGTCTGTTGACGGTATGCAAGCAGTGCAGCTGATAAATAAACCCACTTATTTAACACCTAGAACCTTATACCTGAAATTTCCCCTCTGGGGACTAATAAAGGCATATTCAATAACGTGTATTTGGCTACTACTATGTCACACTCCATGTCAACAGTACCAGTGAAATTTGCCATTAATCTGTCTGTACAGTTATACATAGATACATACATACAATGATGAAGGGGGTAGACAGGACAGGAAGACAGGGTTAGAGAAAAGAATAGCTGCAAGAAGGAAGGAAAGATGTAAAAGCCCCCCATACCCCCTCAAACAATTTATTTTTCAATTTCTGAAATGGCATTGGGGTTGCATTTGTTGGCCTTTTTCAATAAATCTGGACATTTAGACAGGCTACCTGTATTTTTGGGCAAGCTTTCATCTTCTCTTCTTGTGGAATAGTGTTGGTTACAACCACAGCCTCAAACGGGGCGTTGTTAATCCGAGAAATCGCCGGACCAGAGAAAATGCCATGTGTGAGAATGGCATAGACCTTTATGGCCCCAGCATCGATGAGCCTGAGGACGATGTGGATACAAGATCAAAACAGTGGAAAGACATTTCTGCAACGAATCCTTCACACTGACAGAAAGACAAGCAGATGGGTATGGCGTTAGAATAATGCCATAAAGAAGCGAGCGTTTTGAGCTTGTACAGATGAGAATAGCGCGCGTTTAAGGCGTTAGAATAAAGAAGCGAGCGTTTTGAGCTTGTACAGATGAGAATAGCGCGCGTTTAAGGTGTTAGAATAATGTCATAAAGAAGCGAGCGTGTACAACTCCTCTCCG
>JAPTHA010000013.1:13187622-13198066 GCA_029814585.1 Gymnapogon annona
TGCACATCCAGAGACTTAAGATACTCAGGGCGGATCTCATCCACACCTGCTGCCTTGCCACCGAGGAGCTTTCCAACCACCTCGGTGACCTCAGCTTGGGTAATGGATGAGCCCACCTCCGAGCATCAAGCCTCTGCTTCCTCAATGGAAGGCGTGACGGCAGGATTGAGGAGGTCCTCGAAGTATTCCTGCCACCGCCTGACGACATCCCCAGTTGAGGTCAGTAGATCCCCACCTCCACCATAAATGGTGTTGGTGAGTCACTGCTTCCCCTTCCTGAGGCGCTGGACGGCTTGCCAGAATTTCTCCAGACTACCTACTCTCCAGGTAGTCTTTTTCCATGGCCTCTCCGAACTCCTCCCAGACCCGAGTTTTTGCCTCCGTCACTGCCTGGGCCGCAGCACGCTTGGCCTACCGGTGCCTGTCAACTGCCTCGGGAGTCCTATGGGCAAGTAATGCCCGATAGGACTCCTTCTTCAGCCTGACGGCTACCCTTACTTCCGGTTTCCACTACCAGGTTCGGGGATTGCCGCCGCGACAGACACCAGAGACCCTGCGGCCACAGCTCTGAGCAGCAGCTTCGACAATGGAGGTGGAGAACATGCTCCATTCAGACTCATTCGGACTGTTACATTGACCATCTTATTCATTTCTTATTTATTATTGACTCATCTACACTGCAGTCACTCTTGGCTTTGGATTCATTTCAGCAACTGTGCACTTTTATATTTCCATATTTATCTGTGTTATCAGCTGACAATCTATGGCATTTCGTTACCAGATTCATTGTGTGTGTCTGTGTAATGACAATAAAGGAAGTCTAAGTCTAGTCTAAGTCTATTTCAATTTCCTATCCACATATATGGCAACTCCTCCTCCACCTTTGTTTTTCTATTTACCTTCATGAGCTCATATCATATGCCCCTTTTTCTTCATTAATCCAAGTTTCTCATATTTAGAGCTCAACGATCTATCGTAGGGTTGGGAAAAAAATTTATTTGATCGATTTATCGATTTTGTTCCAAAAAACGATTTTTATTTTGCAAATTCGAGTTTTTCGCATTCCACTCTAGCATTCCTGCGGGTTTCCATAGCGCATTGTGAACATCTTGCGGCATCTTGTACCTACGTGGCAAGATTTGGATGTATTAGAGGCCACCAACAAAGCAGTGAAACCTCTCCAGGATTTCACTGAGGCACTGTCAGGGGAGTCATATGTTAGTGTGTCATGTATCAAACCAGTCTTGCATTTGTTTAAAACAAGTCTGCTCCTGCCGGTGGAGGAATATTTTGAACTAACAAAAACAATCAAAACCAACACCATATGTTACCTTGAACATAAATACTCTGACTCTGAGAAAGAGGAACTTTTGGACATGGCCACACTGATGGATCCGAGGTTCCGTACAACCTACATTGACCATAGCAAATTGGATGTTAGAAAAAAAAAGAGCAGTCTCTGAAATCTGTGCTCTGTGCAGCTCCACCACAGAGGAAGCTGGTCCCTCCAATGTTCAAAAGAACATCCCACCAAAAAAGAAAATGACTCTGGGTGACTTTTTTAAAAAACAGTTCACCATCCACCCTACATCCACAATCAGAGAAAACAAAAATTGATACTGAGTTAGCAACATACTTGGTTATTCCAGATATAGAGCCAGACACAGACCCTCTTGAATGGTGGAAGCAACATCAGCCAAACTTTCCGAGGCTAAGCTTGCTGGAAAAAAAAATATTCCAGCTACTAGTGCCCCCTCAGAGAGGGTGTTTAGTGTGGGTGGGGGAATAGTCACCTGCAATCGGGCCTGCCTTAAGCCTGAGGTTGTAGATAGACTCATCTTTCTTGCAAAAAATGCTTAAAATGAGCATTAATATAAATATTTCAAAGATTTAACAAGCATATTTTTTCCCCCAAGACAAAAAGTTTGTTTTTTACTTTTGTTCACCTTTTGAGTAAGTTATATGTCTACCTCGGGCATTTTAACAATTGAAATGTTTATTTGCACTATGCCATAAAGCTAAGAGTTTAGTAAGTATTCATAGTTTGCATTTATCTGAGTTCTTAGTCAGAAATGTAAACTATTGTGAAGTTGCAGTTGCACTCTTGTTTAAGCCTGGGTTAAAACTTGAAATTCATCAATGACAGAGCCTCATTTAAGTGTTATTGTGTATTTGTATTTTTTTCTGAGGGTAATCACAGCAATAAAGTTGCACTTTTGACAATATATCTGCTGCCTTGAATCATTTTTTGGAACATTGTGTAAAAAAATCTAAAATCGAATCTTTCTGCTTAAAATCGTAGATTTTTTTTTTTACTAAATGGTCCAGCCCTATCGTTTTAGACCGAAAATCGCGATTTCAGACAACACGATTTTCAGATCGTCAAAGCCGCTGTTTTCCTCGGTTTTTCTTTCTTTTTTTAATTTTTTCACACGGTAGTCTATGATGTAGACTACCGGAGTCGTGGCTCTGTGTCAGCTACCAATCAAGACACTCTATGCTGCTCTATACTGCGCATGGACAGGTCACGTGTTCTACACTGCCGTCAGTGAAGCTGCGCGTTCAACTTCAGACATGGCAGAAGCGGATCTGAGAGATTTGATACCAAAGTGAAACAGCACATGGGTCATTTGGCAGTTTGGATTCGAAGCCACAGACGAGGATCAGAAACAGGTGCTGTGATAAACGTGTGGTGTGATGGACACTGACTGCATCTTGAATCGGTACAGACACATGTGTTTTTGCGAGTGTGTATGTTTGTGTATCTTCGCTGAGCTCCTCGAAGCTTTGGTATTCCGCTGACCTCCCTGTCCCTTAAAGTCAGAAGTAGGTCTGGAGTTTGTTTAGGAACACTGAGGCACAATTTGGGAGAAGAAATAAGTGCTGACAAGTGTGTTGTCAACTGTGGTTAGTGACAAACTGTTGTTATCGCAGTGTTACTGTAACATGACAGACTGTTGTTAGCGCAGTGTTACTGCAACATGACAGACTGCTGTTAGCATAATGCTACTGTAACATGACAAACACCATAGAAAGACTATCACCATTGGCAGCGCTGGATTCAACATTTCTTCATGAATTTCACTTAAGCTGATGCAAAATGCTTCAAGAACACATGTTTATAGTAGGCCTATACAAATGTGGAAATAGTTGACGTGGATGAAGTGCATTTTAAGGCGGGTTGTGAGAAGACTAAAAAAAATAACCCTTTGATGGGTAAACAAAGTCTCCCAACACTCCCTCTGTGAAACTGTGGAAAGACAAGGACACAGAGATACAAAGTCGCCTTTGAATGATGTTCTTTGAAGCCCTTACTAATAGAATATGACAATTGATATCATTATTATTATTATTATATTGTTGATATTGTGTTATGAACTATCCTTGCTATCCTGTCTTTTCAGACTTCAATACTCAATGTGTTTGTCAATGTCTTTCCCCAGACAATGCTGTCACAGATGACCACAGAATCCAAGGGGCCACAGGACTTTGGCAGCAGCTAGTTGGTCTTCACTCACAGCTGAGAAGAACAGGCACTAAAACAGACGTTATGTAAAACAATTTTGACATCTTTTGTTGAGGACAATTAAGGGTCATTTATAGGTTTATATATTATTATATTTAATTTCGTCTTGTTACTTTGTGTGAAAAAGAAGCAACGGTTTGTGAGTACAGAATTTCTGTAGCTGCTGCTGATGTTAATGTTCATAAGCTAGCTTCATTGAGCCATTCTTGCACTTTTTTTAAGGTAAGACTTGTTTTTTGCTCTACTTTGTTGTTTATTACAATTAATAATTCTTATGTATATTGTTTTGCAAAAGTGCAATTATTTTGTTGCTGTTGAGCCATTAAGCAACATTTTTAATGCCTGATATTTTTGTAGATGGGAAATGTAAAATAAGCAGTTTAGTTAAGAAAGAGGCTCTCTCTTTGTTTTTATATTTTTTTAGTTATTATGACGGTTGTTCCTCAGGCACCAAATGTTAATCAACAGTCCTGCATTTGAAACCCAATGACTTTAGTTTTCATTCTTGCATTAGCTTTATTGAATTTGTTGTTTGAATTAATTTGCACTGAAACTTGGCAAAAAAAAATCGTGGTGGAAATCGAAATCGCAATATCTGCCAGAGAAATCGCAATACAACTCTGTAAATATTCCTTAATGTTAATGAAGTTAGCATATAGGCTTCTGCTGTTGAAACGAATTATTGATAATTTGTCCTTTGATTTAATGTTCTGGTTATACTGTTCATCACTGTAGTAAATGCAATTGTTGTTGACCAGAAAATAAATTGTTATCCGGGTCTATTTCTTGTTCCAAGTCATGCACATATTATTCATTACAGTCAAAAGTTTTCAGTTCCTGGTGCTCATAAGACGTTGTCCTCTCTGTTAGATGTGTATTATTTATTCTAGATAAAGATGATTGATTTCTATTGGTGTCAGTCATGATTATTTATGGGTGAATTGGTACTCCGTATCACCACGTTCACGTGCAGCTCGCATTTTAGGCAGCAATTCTCTCCTTCTGCACAGGTCAAAACTGCCGCTTTCTCTGCTTGGACACGCCATCGTGCTCTAAAGGCAGTTCAATCCAAAAAAGTTGAGAAAGTCCTCCTTCTGTTCACACGTGCATCTCCATTAGGGGCAGTGTGCTCGTCTCGTCACTTTGCACGTAATTTTGGGAGAGTTTTCCACGTTTACCTTCCACACACACGTTAGCTATCTGGAACTTCTCAACACGAGTCAATGAGCTGCACTACAAGCACATATCGACACAAGGAGAGACCTCACGCATTCCTCCGCTCACAGCCGCTGTGCACATCTGAATACACATTTTTTACGTATTTTTTACCTATAATTTTATTTATCTATGGTTGTTTTAACATTTATAATAAACCATGTTTATCAAGAAAGTAAAAAGCAGAAAAAAACTAATACAAGCATGTACGTGTTGTATTTCTGATGGATTTGACCTTTTTTATGTGTAATTAATATGTGTCAAAACATATTAATTATAAACAGATCAACGTTGTGAACATGAACCCAGCATCACTTCTGGGTTCCTTCCTTCCTTACTTCTTCACTTCTGAAATGCAGAAGAACACGCCAAGCTGGACATTAGTATTAGCAGATAATAGCTTGGTTGTGTCAGGAAGGGCTTCTGGCGTAAAAACTCCTGCCAAAATCAAATATGCAAATTGGATTCGCTATGGCAACCCCGGAAGGGAAAAAAGCCAAACGAAATCATCACCTCTGCCTTCATCAGTGCAGGGCTATTGGTCTGGGATGTGAATTATACATTATTGACTCATGATGAGAGTTCCTGGATCAGACCTCTGAGCCACCGGCATGTGATGAGCGACACGTTGGAGACCCTTGAATTTGTTCTATTTTTAGAACACCCCCGCAGGTGACTCACGCCATCCCTGTGGGCCTGCGGGCACTGTGTTGGTGACCCTTTTTAAAGACCTGTCTGATATGTTCAGCTCATCACAAACCATGGTACCCAATATGTTGAGAAAGAGCAAGTATTGGTTAAATGACGTGAGCACTATTGGATGACAAACTGCTCTTGTCAAGTATGTTTTTCACTGCAACTAAACTAATGCTTTTTAGGATATTCCTATTTAATATCAATAGAAGTACAGAGTAAAGCCACTACCCCTTCACATCAAGAGGAGTCAACTGAGGTGGCTCGGGTATCTGTTTTGGATTCCGGATAAGAGGAAGACGATGGATGAACTAAGGTGGCATTGTGCAGCAGTGGATAACACTGTCAAGAAGTGGTTTGTATAATATATTCATTTATTTCATGTTTATTTTTCAAGTCAGAATTTATTTTCAGCAATATAAGACAATTTGCTCACAATTTACTTATGTTTATCGTCTATATATTAGGGTTGTTTGGTCTTCAAAGTAGAATGTGTTAGTTTTAAGTGAAAGGAATGTAATATTAAGGTTAATAAAGCAAGCATGTAATTATAATACATCTGAAGCATTTTAAGCTTCAGATGTAGCACTTCAGCTTCAATTTCTTTTATATGAGGATTAAGTCACACATCCTTGAACAGCATGAGAACAAATTACAGCTGAAGTAATGACACATTTCCATGAAAATAATGGTCTGTGTCCTGATACTACATTATTCAGCTTAGTTTTCTCTTTTTTTTACAACATTGCTAATACTCCAGACAAACATGACATTATAAATTGTCCTGTTGAATGATTAAATTATATAAAATCAGGAACGAGGTAATAGAATACCTGCTGTGACAAAGGCTGTCATGCCCTGCTCTTTCATCCCCTTGATTTTGCATTTCAGATTCAGATGCTATGTGTTATTCAAGTGACCTCTGTACCTCTTGGCCAAGCAGGGCAGCTACGCAGGCCTCAGAGGCGTCGCAGATAGCAGTGAGGTCATGACCCCCCTCTAGAGCCAGGACAACTCGGCCTCCAGTGAGAGTCATTAACTGCCTGGTCAGATAACCGAAACCTTGACAGAGAGAGAAAACGAAAGTCAGTGCATGAAAAGTCACAAACAGTGGTCAGCAATACCTTTATTAACTCTGAAAGATGCTGGAGATTCAGATAAGACACCTACTTCAGATAATCTCACACTCACATTTGGATGTCAGAGTATAGCCGCCCAGAGGAGGAGGGTGTCCTTCCACAGCATCAAAGCCAGATGAAACCAGCACAATATCTGGAGCAAACTCATTAGCGATGGGCATCACCACTGACCTGCGGTAGAAGACGACAGTTAAAAAGACTCTCTATAGCCTAAATGTAACACTTTTCAGACAATTACAAATCAGTTACTAAGTTTTCTGCCCGACTCTTGTGGTCGTGTTAATTGGACTCTTGTACAACATGGACACGTGTCACTTTTGAAGTTTTTTTGAGAGGTAGTAGCTGTTCTGCTACTACACAGACCCTCTTAACACCAACGTGGGATCGTGAGCCGGTCCAGTCTGTCTCCAGCTGGGATGAGCAACAGTGATGAACACTAAGAGCGAACCGTGTGACTACGCCATCGGTGCAGCGGTTGCGGAGCCAGTGTCATGTACCGGGATGACGGTACAACCGGGGTTTCCATTGGGTTGGGTAACGGTTAATTCTACCAACTGTTCTACAACCATTTTATCATCATGATGGCACCCAACGGCTAATGGCTAACGGCTATCAAGCTGCGGCGCGGGTGCTAAGCTGTGCAGCTGGCTGTGAAGGGACTCCTGGATCAGGTCTCCATTGGACTGTTTCGGTTTTTTTTGGTTGGTTTTCTGCTGTGAAAGCTGATGGAAAAATGAAGAGAAAGGGGGAGGATTGGAGGTGCGTATGAGTTACAGGGTTGTTATCTGTTGCGGCTAGGTAGCGGTTAGCGGCTAAAGCGCTATGCTAATGGTAGCCTGTGACGACAGTCACTCTCTCAGCTCCGAAGAACGCATCACTGCCCTTGTTATCGTCATCAACTCTGGGACTTCAATCATGTATACAGTATATTGTCTATGTTGTGCAAGCATTTCAATTTTGTTGTACATCTGCTCTGCCCTTATTTTTTATACTCTGTGCTGCTTCTTTCTGACATTTCATTGACAGATCATTGATCTGTGCAGTGACAATGAAATGAATCTGAATCAAATTTAACAGTTTTAATATTGAGTGGAATGTCCTGAAAAAAGTTGCAGAGCAAATAATATTTCTACATTTTTCTTGTGTTTCTCTTTTCTTTGAGTTTTTAACTCAGAGATAAAGCATAAACTGAAAAACACGGGGTATGCAAATTCTTCTAAAAGTGTTGAAGGGAAGTGTTCCTCTTCTGTCATTTTTATTATTATTTCTATTTATTTAGCCTTTGTTTATACAGGTAAAATGCATTGAGATCAGGATCTCATTTTCAAGTGTGATCTGTTCAGTAAAGCAATTAATACAGTGATAACATAAAACAAAACAAGTGAATAAACATAAAACAGTCATAAAAACATACATAAAAGAATGAATACTTTTAACAAATAGAGTTAAAAGCATAACCATACCATAGAAGCTTTCTGTAAGTCTCTTAACAGTACTTTAAAACTAGCTAGGGGAGGCTTAAAACTCAGGTTATTGAAATCTTGGACATTTTATGAAACTGTGGAAACCCTTCTTGTAAAGGTTAGACACTTAAAGCTTAGTGCCTTAAAGGTTGGTGCCTTTTTTCAGTTTCTCACACAAACATTTTTATAAGCCTAATAATCATTTTAATATGACAACAAGCGATAATATCTTGAAGAGTTGAGCTACTGGTGCAATAATATTCACCACTGTCTCCATAGCACAGTTAAGACACATCATTTGGTACCTGAAGGCAGCCAAGTATTCTGCATCTCCCATAGGTGGGTTGAGCCCTGTGAAGGCAACATTGACGGTGAACCCCACTCCAGGACCACTACCCACCTGCAGATGAAATGAGAGACAGAAAAAAATAATGTCAGAATTTCTCTCGTATAAGAAACAATGGCCAACAATATCAAAGTCATTTAAAGTGTAGTCAGGCCTCTGGCAATTAATTACTCTTTATATACACTTCTGTTTTAATTTAGTTTTAATAATTTTAATTGTACAGTTTATTTAGTGTATTTCCTTTAAGTTTTTATTTTAATTGTTTATGTTAGTCATGTGAAGGGACCTCGCAAAGTAAGAATTTCAGTGCTCAGTAATGCTTTGTATATGACAAAATTCTTAAATCATATATTTTGAATGAAGTCTAGAACAGTTTGATTTTAATGCAGAGCCAAAAAATGAGAAGCTAATTTAATTATGAAAACCAATTACTAAAGAATACAGGAAAAACTCTCCATGTCCACATTCAGATCAACACTAGGCTGCGGAATGACAGAGGGAGTAGTAATGAACTAATTACAAACCATTTTGAGATAATCTGTATAAAGTGTTGAATATAAATGCGTTACATTTTTCTTGAATTCAATAATTGCATGTCTCATTTGTTAATTTAATATGTATTTATCATGTTGATGACATTTTACTTCATCCTCGAATTTTTCAATGGAAATCAGGCATATTCCAATATTTAATATAGTGTTCATGTAAATGTTAATAAAAGTTTACCGTAAATTCAAAGACAAAATTTGGAAAAACAGACTTATTCAATGATGTATATCATTAACTGAACATAAAACATTTTTAAAACCCTCCATTTGTCAAACTAGTGCCTCAGCCATAACAAACTGCAGAGTGCAGACAGACTGGCAATAAAACTGGGTCAAAATGAAAAAGAAAGTCCCGCACACCACTAATCCTTGCAAAAGAAACTATTTAATAAAGAGCAACATTTTGACCACAGCTGGAAAATTATTTCCTCAGGCAAATTATTTCACAGGTGGCAAAAGCTCCTCTTAAATAGCCTGGGTGTGGCAAGCACCCAGGGGTGCCAGGTCCTGCAGGCTAAGCCAAAAACAAGCCAACACAAAATCTGTGTAATCAATACAAATCTGTTACCCAACAGTACACAGCATTAAAATCAAATATAAAGATACAAAGGAATAAAATAAAAGAAGACGGTGTCTGTAGACTTGAGCAGCTGAATATAGACAACAGGTATAGTTAAATCAACCTGAAATACTATATACAACAACCCCAAGAGCACAACACTGTATCTGACCCAAAAATGAAACATAGCCAACATATAGCATTCTCATAAAAAATGTTTAAGTTCAATTCATCGTTCAGACCTTTTGGTGATAAAGTTTGGAGTGTAAATATCCAAAAAGCTTCCCACTGTTTTAAGCACGTGTCATGATCTCTCAGTGGCAGTGGGACTTGCTCTATGCCCATAAATCTAAGGGAACTGATGTCATGGTTCATGTCATGAAAATGGACAGCCACCGGATAGTCTCTATCATTTCCACAGATAGAGCTTTTATGTTCGGATATCCTCAGCTATAATTTCCTAGTTGTTTTTCAAACATAAACCAAACCACATGGGCAACGTACCATGTCGATCATGTCGGTGGACGCATACGTGATCACACTTTTTCTGCCTTTGCCCTCTTCAGCTTCCTCACCACCAGCATCATCCTACCCACCACCATCCTATGTTGTCTGGCTACACTCTCACCTACCACGACTTTGCAGTCACTGACTTCCTTCAGATTGCACCGTCTACACATGATGTAATCTACGTGTGTGCTCCTACCTCCACTCTTATAGGTCATCCTATGTTCCTGCCTCTTCTGGAAAAATGTTTTCATTACAGCCATTTACATCCTTTTTTGCAAAGTCAACCACCATCTGTCCTTCTGCATTCCTTTACTGGATACCTAACCTGCCCATCACCTCATGATCACCTCTGTTTCCTGCAACAACAAGTCCATTCAAGTCTGCACCAATCACAACTCTCTCACTTCTAGGGATGTTCTGTATCACTTCATCAAGGTCCAACCAG
>JAPTHA010000013.1:13207740-13219324 GCA_029814585.1 Gymnapogon annona
TCTCTCTCTCTCTCTCTCTCTCTCTCTCTCTCTCTCTCTCTCTCTCTCTCTCTCTCTCTCTCTCTCTCTCTCTCGACACAACACTTTTGGAGCTGAAGGATTTTAAGGAATAAACGGCTTTATAAATATGATATATCTCGATTGTTTAGTCGTAAAAGGAGTGCGGGGGAAAGCAACAACAAACCAACAGACTTTTTCTCTTTCGTATGATGGATTTTCTTGAAAAAAAGAAGGGAAACATGCATTTTGAAATACCAAGTCTGTTGATATATGTTGATATTTTCCCTCCATATATGTAGTTAACAAAGATTGTTATATTGCCCAAACACAGAGAACAAGGTGATATCATAAATCTGACCTTAACAAGCAGAAACTAATGAAAAAAAGGTTCAGAAAACATCACAAGGAGAAGAGTACAACTACGCAAACTAAATAAACCTGCTAAGTGTAATATTGTAGGCAATGAAAAGTATGAAAAACATACAATTCTTTGATTGATGGAGAGTGTAAACTTTCTTTTGGCTTTTCCCTTCAGGGGTTGCCATAGTGAATCAAATTTGCATATTTGATTTGTCAGGAGTTTTACATCAGATGCACTTCCTGACACAACCGTCTATATTTATGCGGGTTTGGGAATGGCACAATGAGACACTGGCTTGTGCCCCCAGGCGGCTACAATATTAGGCAGTAGTGTGAAGGGTCTTGCTGGGCACTCGGGACAATCAAAAACCTACACTAGATGCTCTGAGTTGAAATTTAAAGTGTTAAAGGAAATCATACTGGACTTCAGGAAGAGAGGCACTGAACCGGCACCACTCACCATCAATGGAGACTGTGCGGCGAGAGTGCACTCCTTCAAATTCCTAGGAGTACACATCTCTGATGACCTCTCCTGGTCTGCCAACACCAGAACTGTGGTGGGGAAGGCCCAGCAGCGTCTCCATTTCCAGAGAGTGCTCAGGAAATACAACCTAGACCAGAAGCTGCTGGTGGCCTTCTACAGGGCCACAGTGGAGAGCGTGCTCACATACTGCATCACAGTGTGGTATGCTGGGTGCACGGCGGCAGACAAGAAGGCCCTACAGGGAGTCATCAACACAGCACAGAAAATCACTGGCTGCTCTCTGCCCAGTCTGGAGGACATCACCTGCTCTCGCTACCACAGCAGGGCCACAAACATCACCAAAGACTCTTCCCACCCAGGACACCACCTCTTTGACCTGCTGCCCTCCGGCAGGCACTACAGGTCACACAAAACCAGGACTAATAGGCTCAGAAACAGCTTCTTCCCCAGACCATCACCTCCTTAAACAAGAACAGATAAACACTGAAGCCCCCACAAATGCTCCCCAATCACTCGGTAATGCACACACTTGGTGCAATACACACACCCTATGCAACACATACTCTGTGCAGTTACTGTGAAGGTACTGTGTAATACTGTGCAATAATTTACACTCTGTGCAATACTGTGGAATACTGTGAATTGACCTGTGCAATATTCAACACCTATGTGAAAGATTCAATAGCTATGTGCAATATTCAATACCTACGTGCAATATTCAATACCTATGTGCAACACCCATGTGCTTTCTATCATGGACACTGTTTATCATGCCAACTGGAGACCTCTTGCTTATGTAAATATTTCTAATCATACTCTTATCTCTTCTTTACCTTGTACTTTATATGCAAATACTGGAGTGTCAAATCCAATTTCGTTGTGAAAGCAATGACAATAAAGTCTATTCTATTCTATTCTATTCTATTCTATTCTATTCTATTCTATTCTATTCTTATTGTACCAATACAATAAGAGACAGAACAAAAGGGAGTAATTTTGGCTTCTGGATAACCTGAACAAAGCTCAGAAAGACACAGGTCCCTTCATACTGAGTTACCTGCTTAAAAATAGACGTTTACAAGGCCATAGTTACGGTCACAGAAGCAAAACCTACATGTCACACATTCCCTGACCTGGGTTGTGAAATACTTTATAGTAATACAGGTGGTCCTCGGTTTACGGCATACTCGACCTACGTCGTTTTGACTTTACGTCGTCAGAGTCATACTTTACGGCACCCAAGTCTGCTCTGCCATTTTGTCTCCGGCCACATACAGTACTGTTGCAGTGTAGCATAGTGTATAGCCGTGATTGTGCTCCGTCATAATTTCGGTATACGAACTCGCATTTGTCACCCTCCTTTTTTCATCATGGCTCCCCCAAAAAAAGCGGGATGTCCGAGTGATGCTGGTCCAACCAAGAGGAAAGCAATCACGATGGAATGTAAGCTGGACATTTTAAAAAGGTTAGAGAGGCGAGATACGACCAATATAGCTAAAGCCTTAGGCTTCAGTAGGACTACCGTGTCAACCATAATTAAGGACAAAGTCCGTATTTTGGATCATGTCAAGAATTCAGCCCCTATGAATTGAACAGTAATCACAAAGCAGCGTTCTTCCATCCAAATCAAGATGGAACAATTACTTATTATATGGATTGAGGATCAAAATCAATGCAGGCTTCCTATTAGCCTAATGCTAATTCAGGAAAAGGAACTGTGTATTTTCCAAACGTTGAAAGAGCAGAAAGGAAAGGATGCAGAGAATGAGGAGTTTACTGCCAGCAAGGGATGGTTTATGAGATTCAGGTCCCGTGCCAACCTTCATAATTTAAAGGTCCAAGGTGAGGCTGCATCGGTGGATGAAACGGCTGCGAAAACTTTTCCGGATGATTTGGCCAAGATTATACGGGAGGGCGGATATCTGGAAGAGCAAGTTATCAACGTGGATGAAACCGGATTATTCTGGAAACGACTACCTAATCCGACATACATTTCTAAGGAGGAGAAGATGGGCCCGGGTCATAAGGTGGGGAAGGAGAGGCTTACTTGGCTGCTCGGGTTTAACGCTGCTGGGGACTTTAAGATGAAACCTTTGCTGGTCTATCCTTCTGAAAACCCCAGGGCACTCAAGGGAATCTGGAAGAGTAACCTACCAATCATGTGCAAGTCCAATAGGAAGGCATATGGGTGACGCTTGCACTTTTTGAGGACTGGTTCACCAACCATTTTGTCCCCGCAGTGGAGCGGTACTGTGCGGACAGGGGAATCCCCTTCAACGTTTCTCGACAATGCTCCTGGCCATCCTCCTTATTTGGGTGATTGCCACCCTAATGTCAAGGTGGTTTACCTCCCACCCAACACGACAATCCTGCTGCAGCCCATGGATCAAGGCGTCATCGCGTCCTTCAAGTAATACTACCTTAGAAGGACTCTAGCTCTGGCACTGGACAGGATGGAGAATCAGGAGAATTTCAGCCTTAAGGACTTCTGGAGGGGGTATAACATCCATGATGCTATTAAGGACATCGCCGATGCTTGGAATGAAGTGAAGCAGACCAACATGAACGGCTTGTGGAAGAAGTTATGTCCTCAATTTGTGAAAGACTTTGATGGGTTAGAGTCTGTGATCAACATAGTTCTCCAGATCAGTCAACAGTTGAATCTGGAGTTGGAGACGGACGAGTAGCCAGTTCCAGCATCTTATTTTTTATTGTATTTTTTATTGTGTTTTTAATGAATTTATAAAAAAGTTTAAAATGTGTACAGTATTTGGATATTTATTTAGATATTTAGGGGGTATTTAGGGTTATTAAAGGGGTAGTTTTGACTTACAGCAAAATTTGGGTTACATCGCCGACGTAGAAACGGAACTCGGACGTACCCGAGGACCACCTGTATATGGAAGGACAGACAAGCTGACATGCTATGTCTAAGTCCAAAGCCTGTGTACAGATAGAAAATTATAAATTAATAGATTGGCTGAACATCAGTTGCCTACTGCTGTTACTGGTGTTAATGTCAGTGTCTGCAACAGCCTCAGTATTAATTGTGAAGTTGTCATTAACTCTGTTCTCAAATTCATTTCCAGGGCTGCATTTGAGTGTGTAGGTACAGTAAGCACCATCGCTAGATGACCTCTTCGCCTAATACATAATGCTGGCTAGCTAACATGTGCCTGTCAAGGCAGGAGTGGAGCATCAGGCATCAGGCAGGAGGAAGTGGATGGGATTGTTAAAAAGTGTTGTGAGACATGTCAGATGGGTAGATATGAATGAATGAATGAATGAGCCTTTATTGTCATGGGTACAAGTATCAGAAAAAATTGCCATCGACTGAAAAACCTTTTAACTCCATACAATCCAGAATACTAAGATGTCAGCAAATAGGCTTACTGGCGTTTACTGGGGGATTTCTACATTCTCCAAAAGTAGAACGTAGAGCTTTCAGCTATCAAGCTCCTATGTTGTGAAATCACCCCCTCACCTCAATCCAGGGGGCAGACACGCTGTCCTTATTCAAGACTAGGCTTAAAACTGTCTTTTTTGATGAAGTGAATAGTTAGAGTGACTCAGGCTGCTATTAGTTCTACTACATTAGACTTACAATGTGTTGACATTCCTGACACACCCAACTTCTCTCTGCTCCTCCCACTGTCTGGTCTCAACTCTACCACTACCCATCTCTACCAATAACCTCTCTCTTCTAATCTTCCCCACTACAGAAGCGCCTCCTCCTGTCTGATGCTCAATCCACTTCTAATCTGTGACCACTCCCTACTCTACTTTGTCTTTTCTTTTGTGAAATTTCCCGTCTGGGGACTAATGAAGGCATATTCAATTCAATTCAATTAATGCCTTAATATGTACATGTTACTGATTTGACTTCTTGGCCGGAGTCCCATGCTTTTAAGTCTTTGTAGGATCTCCAGGGTTTTCTGGGCATGGGCGGGACCATCCGCTGGAAGTTTCTGCCTGTTAAAAATCAGTTTTTCCCCGCCACTGTCACCAGTGTGTTTGCTCCTGGAGGATTCTGTTGGGTTTCTATTACAACTAATCCAAGAGTCTGGTTAGACCAGTTCTATAGCTGTGAGATAACTGTTGTTGTGAGTTGGCGCTATATAAATAAACTATGATTTAACCCGTAAGCTATGATTTAACCCGTAATAAGCTATGATTTAACCCGTCCATACAATATACATACATACAACCCTTTAGTCATTACTAAGGGGTGGACAGGACAGGTATAGTGAAAAAAAAACAATTTCAGCATTATGTAAGGAAAGAGGAGGGGGAAAAAAATCAACCACCAGATTGTGCTTGTCTGGAGAGCACAAATAGGAACAGAAAAAAAACCTCAGCAACAAATGCACATAAACCGTACACTTCACAACTATAAACAACTCAAGACATTGCAACAGGGGAGGGGGAGGGTGGTGAAGTGCAGGCAGCCCAGCGTAGGCAGGCCACGGCCTAGACTGTTCTGCAGTCATACTATAATGAGGACTTCCTGACAGGCCTTGAGACCACTTCTGGGTCGAACACTAGGTAGGTATAGCTTTAAGTGAGAAAAAAAAATAAAATTCCTTGAAAAAAATAGTCTCTGAGTTCAAAATTCATTTGCACAAAAATATAATAATATTATTTATTATTATTGTTTATACTTATACAAAAATATATACATTTGCCGAAATTGAAATGGTAAGTTTAAAACAAACTCTAATATTTTAAAGTCACACATTTGAATAAAAACAAATAAAAAAAAAGGAGTTACAGCCCATTCAGGACTGGTTGGGAAGGGACTTCAAATACAATTATAATCTTAATTGCAAGGATTTGGAGTTTTGCAGTTTCCCACAAACTTGTGGGAGTGTCTCTCAACCTTTTTGGAACAAAGCTCCACTAACACCATTTGTGCCTGAGTGGCCTCCTATTAGCTTTCTTGTTCCAAACATCCCCGAGCATGTCACGCACACCCCTCAGTTGAGAACCATTGACACTTAATGAGAGGTGTTGTCATGAAATAAACACGGAGATCCAAGGTGAGTTTGTGTGGTGTGATAACATGTGCAACAGCACTGGTAAAGCAAGATTAGCATAGTTTCCAGGTGACAGTGATCCATTTACCTTCAGTTCTCCAGTGGCTACTTTGAAGACCAGCTCAACTACGGACCCAACAGCAAGACGAGCTGCGCTTGAAGAGTGAACCTCATTCCATATGGTGTCACTGTCCACCTAAAAAGGCAAATCATTTTAAACTCATTGTTTTACTTTCCTCATTTGACATGTCTTGCTGAATTTTAAGATTTACATAGCCCAAAAGGGTTTTCAGACATTTTTGGTGTCTATGAGACCAAAGGGGAATAGTGGGTTGTTTTCTTTACTTAAAGATCCTGTTCTAAATTATTTTTTGTGGCATGGGTGAGCATGTGCATTGTCTATAAGGAAATTGTACAATTTGTGTCTTGATGCAGACTTTGGCAGGTGTTATCAGACAGGTAGGCGAATAATAAAAGTGATGACTAACAGCTGTAACTACCTATTGCTGTTAAGTGACTGATAAGACTATTCTGCTCTATTTTTTTTTTAAACTTAATCTTAATTAATCTTAGTTAATCTTTCTTGACACCATTTTCATTTGGACCAAGAGCTGCAGAAGAAAAAGGTGGGTCTTAAATTTTTGGCGTTTTTCCCCTCCTGCGGTGTTGAGCATTTTATTCTCAAATTTATGCAGTTGTTTTATAGTAGACTGCTTTTTATTCATACTTTTCATATTTATGATAAAAAATATACATGCTCTCCATTAGAATTCTTCAATGTATTATTCTCCGTCTTACCCACGTGAATTCAATGCAAATTCACAGATGGTAATGACAACTGAATTAATATTTAGAGATAATGTTGTCTTCTTTTCCCTTTGCGGAAACTAAAAGCTATGTAATGTAATGTTATGTTAAGCTACAATACTGATAAGTTCTTTCAGCTTTTTCCCTTATGGGGTCGCCACAGTGAATCCAATTCACATATTTGATTTTGGCGGGGACTTTTTCATGTTGGATGCCCTTCCTGACACAACCTTTGTATTTTCTCTGTGCTTGGGACCAGCACAATGAGACATTGAGGCTACAGTTGTAGGCAACAGTGAGCGACTTGCCGAAGGACCCACACTGGACGCTCATCCTGGGGATCGAACCCAGGTCCCCTATGGACCAGCCCAGTGCCCTACCAACTGAGCTGTCCAGCTGCTAAGCTATAATATTAAAAATTAAATTAAAACTTGCCTCTTCAATTTGTAAGTTTCTTATGGTTCATATTATTTGGTAAATTATTTCTGTTTGTAAACAATATGGTTTGGATTATACCAGAAAGTTAAGTGAATGCTTTTACTTATATTTGAGCTGCGATTATTTCGGTACTCAAGCTCTCTGTATATGCATCATATACTATCCACACAGACTATATATCTACTTACCCCCACTCCTCCACACGGTAGCCGTACAAACATCGGAGTGACTGAACCTGATGTTATAGAAATAAACATGAAACTAAGTTGATTTAAAACACAAATGAATGTTTTATGGAATATTGTGTGTGAGCTTACAATCAAGTTTTTGTCGGAGAGGGTTGGTTCCGTACAGAAGTACATGAGCTTCAGAGTGAACTGTCTGCAGCTCCTCTAGAGTGGCCTTCCTCCCTCGGATACACTACATAAAAACACAAATGTACACAGTTAAATAGATCTTCAACATGCAATTAACTAATCTGCAGAGGTATCTTCTACTTGTCCTCTACTCTACATATCTTACCTCGCATTGGGCTCTGAGTCCGGTCTCCTGCAGCCGTGACCAGATGCTCTGGATGCGACCTGCATGTTCAGGATGGCTGTTGGTGTTACCGCACATGCACTGATGTTTCTGCATTAGGGAGTCATACACCAGACCTGAGCACAACACAAGGATACAGACCCCTTATAGCAGTCAGTAGAGATGTGTATTTGAATGTGAGAGTGAATGAATAATGAATCAATTATGTAAAGCTTTCAGTGTGACTTGAAAAGAGCTATAGAAATATCATCCATTATTGTTATTATTATTTTATCTATTATTAACTTTTATCTAATTTACGTTATCCTAGCACTAATGATGAATTAGTGCTAGGATAACGTAAATTTCTGTAAATCAAATTAAATACTATTTTATTTATATAGCTCCAAATCATAACACAAGTCATCTCGTGACACATAGCGCTGGTTGAAACTAATCTTTCAAGCTAAATTGTGACGCCTATTGTACTGTATCACCTAGGTGGAAGGCTTGAATGTAAAGATGAATAAAAATGGAATTTAATTCAATTATGCAATCACAAGGTCAGAGTTAGGGTTAGGGTTAGGTTGTTAAATGGAGAACCCTGGTCTGGGTCAGGGTTCTCCATTTAACCCAGGCCACAAACCTATATTAAACAGCACATGTCTAAATATCCTGCCTTAAGAGGAAATTAAAACAAGATCAAGTAAAATTTGTATTTTACAAAAAAAGTCATCTCATAATTTTTAAATCTTCCAAGAGTCTTCCAAGTATAGGGGGGTCACACTCCTCAGCCTCCCCAGTAAGGTCTCCCTAATTGGGGAGGTTGATAGTTGAACCTCAGATCGAGGAGAAGCAATGGGGATTTTGTAACAGATGTGGAAGTGTGCACCAGCTCTTTACCATTGCTTGGGTGTTTGAGGGACTATGGAAGGTTTCCCATTAAGTTCATTATTGTTTTGTGGATTTGGAGAAGGTTTACGACCACGTCTCGAGGTGCACCCTGTGGAGGGTGCTCCAGGAGTACAGAACCAATGGCTCCTTGTTAATGATCATTCAATCCTTGTACCAGAGGAGTGTGAGTCTGATCCGCGTAATCAGTAACAAGACTTTCTGTGATGATTGGACTCTGCCAGGGATGCTCTTTGTAACCCGTTCTGTTCATAACTTTTATGGACAGAATATCTAGGCACAGCCAGATGGTGGATGGAGTCCATGGTGGAGCCCATGGTCCTTAACCATGGGCTCCACCAGGGTGGAGTGCTCACTGAGGGTTGGGGTGGAAGGCCTGCCCCATTTGGAGGAGTTTAGGTTTCTCGGGATCTTGTTCAGGGTAAGGGTAAGATGGAGTGGGAGATCAATGGGTGGATCGGGGTAGCATCTGCAGTGATACAGATATTAAACTGGTTCATTGTGGCCAAAAGGTGAAGCTCTCAATTTACCGGTCCATCTACATTCTGACGCTCTCCTATAGTCATGAGCTCTGGGTAATAACTGACAGAATGAAGTCATGGATACATATGGTGTCACAGTTGTGTCACCACAAGGGGGAAGGGATCCAAATGCAGAAAAGGTTTTGAGGTGAAATAATAGTTTATTGTTGACAAAAAAACCCAACAAAAAATCAGAGTAAAAGACACAGGTCTCAAAAGTCGATGTATGAGAGTCCAGAGGCAGACTCCGATCGGTCCAGGACCGGGGTCTGAGGGAATCGGTCTGTGAGACGCACAGACTCAGATGGCAAAGTAACGAGCCGTGGGGTCACGGACTGACAGGGCTGTGATAGTCCAGAGAAGGATCCCCGATGGGCTACGACAAAATGATAAAAACAGAACACGTTGCACAGAAAAAACTCCAGAAACGGCACAAAATCCACAGGTAAAAATCCACAGACATGACAAAAATCCACATATGGGACAAAATGACGAACATCCATAAATACAGCGAGGTAAGTGCGGGTAAGTATAACTCAATGAGCAAATACAAACTGGCGAAGAGACAGGGAGGGGAGATAACAAGACACGCGTGAAACACATTAGGAATCAGGATGTAATCACAACAGGTGGGAAGCGGGGAATCTGGAAAAAAACATGCCAGACTTGAGACAAGAGGAGATCTACCAAAATAAAACAGAAAGCGACAAAACAGAAAACTTAACTCTGTGCAGCAGATGTGACAGTACACCTCCTTCTGGGGCCGGCACCGGACAGCCCAGGAGACTCTGGATGGGCCTGATGGAACTGGCGGTTTGGATCCAGGATGAAGGATGCAGGAACCCAGTAGCGTTCCTCAGGACCATATCCCTCCAAATCCACAAGGTATTGGAATCCTCATCCCTTGGGATGTGAGGCGATCAACTTCTGGACCGTGTAGACAGGCCCTCCATCCACGTACCGTGGTGGAGGTGGGGGTGGTGAAACTGGAACCAATGTACTGTCCTTCCTAGGTTTAACTTTACTGACTTGTAATGTTGGATGGACCCTCAAGGTCCTGGGACGCTTCAGACGAACAGCCACCGGGTTAATAACTTTGGAGATGGGGAAGGTGCCAACAAACCTTTGTGCCAATTTACAATTTTTCAAATGTAGAGGCAGGTTGCGGGTGGACAGCCACACTTTCTGTCCAGCGATATATCTGGGGGCTGGCGTACAATGTCTGTCTGCTGCCTTCTTATAGTGTTGAGCTGAATGGATGAGCGCTTGACAGCATCGCTTCCAGATGCATCTACATCTCTGGATCATAGCCAGAGCCGGTGGAATCTTACCCTCCTTCTCGATGGCGGGAAACAATGAGGGCTGGTATATGAAGACCAACTGAAATGTAGAGTAACCAGATGATGAACAGGGAAGTGAATTGTGCGCATACTCCACCCAGATCAGTTGACGGCTCCAAGATGACTGTTTCTGTGACGTGATGCAGCAAAGGGTTCTTTTCAGTTCCTGATTCAGCCTGTTGTGGATGGTAACCTGAGGAGAGGCTTGACTGTTTGCTCCAATGAGCAAGCAGAATTCCTTCCAGAACAGGGCGGTGAATTGTGGTCCACGGTCTGAGACTATATCCTTAGGGAAACCATGTAGCCGCACCACATGGTTCAAGATAGCCTCAGCCATCTCCTTAGCAGAAGGGAGCTTGTAGAAGTGGAAAAAGCGAACCATCTTAAAAAATCTATCAACTACGGTCAATACCATAGTGGAGCCATCTGAAGGTGGAAATCAAGTTACAAAGTTCAGCATGATGTGGGACCAGGACCTCGAAGGAACAGAAAGGGGATGGAGTTGTCCAGTAGTGGGAGAATGAGAAGACTTACAGATAACTCAAACAGGACAGGCAGAGATGTACTCGTTAATGTCTTTGATCATGGAAGGCCACCAGAGACGTTGGCGAACTAGAAACAATATTCTTTGTACTCCAGGATGACAGACGATCTTAGAGGTGTGAGCCCAGTGAATTACCTTTGCCTGGAGTGATGCAGGGACAGACAGCCGATTAGATGGCACATCCTCCAGTGCCAGACACTTCTTAAGCTCCTTCTCCACTTCCTTCTCTATCGTCCATGACAGAGTCCCCACCAGGCATTTGTCTGGTTGGATGGATTCAGTTTCCACTGTCTTCTCCTCAGAATGAAAAGCGCGGGACAGAGCATCCGGTTTGCCGTTCTTGGAACCGGGTCTGTAAGAGAGCTTAATGTGAAAATGTGTAAAAAAATAATGCCCACCTGTGCTGACGAGAGTTGAGTCTTTTAGCGGTCTTAAGTTGCTCAGCACCCTCCAGCCAATTCCACCATTCATCCAATGCAACCTTTATGGCCAGGGATTCCCGGTTCCCTTTCTGCAAAAACGGCGCTGTCCTAGTGGAAGCCTATAACAGCAGCTCCTTAACATTTTTCCTACTTTTAAGTTTTTCTGCCCGACTCTTGTGGTCGTGTTAATTGGACTCCTGT
>JAPTHA010000013.1:13225911-13235965 GCA_029814585.1 Gymnapogon annona
TGGTGATGAGATGATCATTGATTGAACCAGGTGTGATGGAAGAGGGAAACATCTAAAACATGCAGGACACTGGCCCTTGAGGACTGGAATCCGACACATGTGGTTTACACTGATGTGCAGTATTTTCACTGTTTATAGTATTGTTTATATTGTTACATTGACCATCTTATTTATTTCTTATTTATATTGACTGTGTGTGTTGTCACATCTACACTACAGTCACTCTTGGCTTTGGATTCATTTCAGCAACTGTGCCCTTTTCTATTTCCGTATTTATCTGGGTTATCAGCTGACAATCTATGACATTTTGTTACCAGATTCATTGTGTGTGTCTGTGTAATGACAATAAATGAAGTCTAAGTCTAATCATACCTGTCCAGCACATCCAACTCTGGATCATCACAAGGTGGACAGCTTAGCCAGGGACTCTAAGGAAGTTGGGTACTCTGTGCTGTTGTTCAGTCCATAGGCCAAGACAACAGACATCTGTCCCCTACCCAAAGCGTAGGGACAGACCCTCTCATTCACCGGCATGAACTCCAACCAGCATGAACTACTCTCACTGTGGGATACTCCCAAGCCTCTGTTTGTGGTGTGTCCACATGAGAAGGAGGAGGGTCTTGCATTTCCCTTTTGGGCTGGGCCCGGCCAGGCCACGCAGGCAAACGCCCAACCTCCAGGTACTCGTTCAGGAGCCCCGACCCTGGCTCCACAGTGGGGTTCTGACTCTGCCTTGCCAGCGATTTCCTTTTTAGGTCTGAACCCATGGGCAGTTTTCAAACTGCTTTTTGTCTGACCCCGTCACATAGGGATCACGTTGGGTGACCCTACTGGGGGGGGGGGGTAACATGGCCCCTGATAACATAGCTCCTAGGATTGTCTGGTTACTCACACTCCCACACCACAATTTGGTAGCAGTTCAAAGTGGGAGTAAAAACAGTGATAACAATGAAAACTTTATAATTCTATCTCTGTACAATCTCTGTAATAACACTATCTCTGTACAAGCCCCGTATTAACTAAAGTTTGAGAATTAAAGAGTGTTCCAGATTATTTAAAGTTGTATATTGGACTGTTATGAAATTAATGATTATTTTGAGAGAACAACTATATCTAAATGGCAAAACTAAAGCAAGGAAACAGTTAAAATGCAATCTGTTTTTTATTACACTTCCATTCTGAATATGTTTCACAAGTCATCTATCAAGTAATGAATTATTCTAGTCCTGTGAGTTGTCATGTTGGAAAAATTTCACGTATAAGTGTAATGCCTAAAAAATGTGTGGGATGGTTTACTCTGAGTTTGTGTTAATAGAAGAAAACATTCTTATGTATTCAATAACACTCCGTGATTGTAATGCTAAGTTTTGTGAAATTAATATAAATGTTGCAAGTACAGGTTATGGCCAAAAGATGGCAGTCAAAACAAATGATGCAGCTGCAATTTTCACTCATCATTTAATCACAGGGACACCATGGGACAGAGCAATATTTTCACAGTGTAAATTATATTTCTGTGTCTGGGTATTGTGTTTTCACCTCTCTGTAAACACGTACAACATATTAGTGGCAAGGAAAGCTCAGAGGCATCATGCTGATTAAGTTGGTGTATTTTGAGTGGTGTTTACCTGTCTAAAGAGCAGCTCCTGCTCTGCCTGTCGCTCCCGCTCCCTGTGCTGCTGCAGTGTTTCCTCCTGGAGCTCCTGTGGGTCGGGGGGCTCCTGCTTGATGGTGACCCCTGGTGGGAGAGTGCCTATGCCCTGGTGCTCCCTGAGCTCCTCTTCTGTCTCCTCTGGGTGGCTCTGGTGTTGCCGACCCACAGGAGACTCACTAGGCTTGGCCATGATCTGAGAGGGGAAGAAGGGGGGCACAATGTGAAATTTATTTTACAATCAGAACAACAGGATGTGACAAATCCTCTCAAAAATATAAGTACACAGGCACAATTTCCTCTGAATCAAATTCCAGGCAAACTCCTTTCTCTGGAACATTCTCCTTTTAACAAGCTTAATTTGAATTACTCAGTAAGATTACTCAGTTAGCTCTTGCTCAATTTAAACCGGTCCATTGTAATTCAATGTGAATGGCCACTCTGCTAATTGTGTGAGCGGCCAAAATTTTGTGGCAAAATGTGTTTCGTCAAATAGAGATATTCCATGTTCCCGATGGAACATCAATTCATTCAGGGGCCTAGTGTTACCAATCCATGATTCAGTTGTCTCTGCATTCTGATTCACTAACATGAGCATTTCAAGGCTGTTGAGGACTCGCCTCAATACTGTGATCATTAAAAAAAAACAAAAAAAAAACAAAGAACAAGAAAGGTGACCTGGGAGTCTCTGGAGTGAGCTGCAGCTACAAGAGGTGCGTGGGAGGGGGTGTATGTATATGCTTCCTAAAGCTGCAACTCTCTGGGTCTCCTGGCACTGTGCCAGAGGACAGCATTGACGTCAGAGTATTCACCAGCTCTTATTCATCTTTTTCTCCTCCTTTCAATTGTTCTTGTCTTTTTGGACAAGTTGCCAGTTCAGATCTACCACCTGAGCCACGGCCGCCCCCAAAATTATAGCCCTAATAATATTTAGCAAGTACAAACTGTTTCATGCAGAAATAAAAATAAATTAAATGGAGCAAATAAAAAAAAAAAAATACAATAACTGATCTATAAGATAATTCACCATACCAACAAATGCATTTCAAAGAAAACAACAATAAAACCAATTGAAATTTGGAAGGATAAGTGGATATTTTCACCCAAAACCAAAAACATAAAAGCAACAAAGCTGAACAATACAAGAGGCTAAAACTGAGTGGAAAGATTGATAAATTATATGTATCCTAAAACTTGTATTACAACTACAATTTACTTTTGTACTTCATACTCTGAGTTGGTCAGGTTTAAGGGCTGAGATTAACAATTTATGGCTGCACCTACTGACTAAAAACATTTCTTGATTAACAATCAGTCTGCTTGGTTAAAAACATACAAAAAAGCAAATGAAATCACCCTTAAATAGTTGGTCAAGGAGTGTCTTGACATTGTTTCTTGTACCTGACCAACAGCCCAAAACCAAAAAAAATCTGCAAAGGCTAACATTATAAGAGGCTTGGATGTTGATTGGCTGCAACTAACTTCCATTTGATTAATACTATATCTGTTGGTCTATAAAAGAAATAAAACCACACAACACAAATAATACTTTATAAACCAAAGAAATGTGCTGAACTTGTTTGTTTTATCAGATCAATTGCTTTAAAATGTTTACAATAGCCGGCAAAACCTAATATTATAAGAATGAAAAGTGTTCAATGCCTCCAGCAATGAATTAGACAGACATCCAAAAGGTTTTGAGAGACATTCCATTTACCCTTATATTACAATGGAACGATACATATTTGGATCATTAAAATACTAAGTATCACTGCTCTCGAGTGTCTAAACCCTGCCTATTTTCTTGATAATTACCATTAAAACATTGAATGAACGTTGTTGCTGATTGATTTAATCACATTCATGTCTCTTAAGTATGATAAATGGACACTATTTGCACCTTTTGCATTATAATTAAGTACTAAAATGAATCAAAGAGCAAGATTTCTATTATTGTCCTGTCACACTCCTGCAGAAGCCATGTGTAGAGTGTCAGGGGCTGTGATAGAGATGTTTGTGTGAAAAACTGCCACTTGAAAGCTCTGAAGCATATATGGAGGGAGTGAGAAAGCAGAGTGGAGACGGTGGAGGAGGAGAGGAAATCCCTTGTTTCATCCACCCACCAAGTGAGTATTCAGCTCAAATATGTAAAGCCATCCAAAGCAGTGGCTGCTCGCTTCCTCAGTGACCATGTAAGGTAGGGGCTTCCGCTTTGTTACCATGGTAGCACATGGCTGCTTAACTGCCCATGGCAACCGTCTCCGCAACAGTCACAGACATTTGGACGCAAACATTTAAAAGGCACACATAGTCTCTGTGCTATACATGTTAACCACCTGCCTCCACCTACTTGACTACACAAATATTACAGACTGGAGAAAACACGAAGTAAAAGACACAAAGACAAATCAAGGACTTTACATTCTCACACAGAAAACACACTATTGGCTGTGCTACTGACTGCCACCTACACAAAAAGCTCCACTACAGCTCCTATGCAGGCCCAGTGTGGTTTCCATCCATCCATCCATCTTCCACCGCTTATCCGGGACCGGGTCGCAGGGGCAGCAGTCTAAGCAGGGATGCCCAGACCTCCCTCTCCCCAGACACTTCCTCCAGTTTTTCCGGGGGACCCCAAGGTGTTCCCAAGCCAGCTGAGAGACATAGTCTCTCCAACGTGTCCTGGGTCTGCCCTGGGGCCTCTTCTCGGAGGGACATGCCCGGAACACCTCCCTGGAGGGGGCGTCTGGGGGGCATCTGAAAGGGATGCCCGAGCCACCTCAGCTGATTCCTTTCGATGTGGAGGAGTAGCGACTCTACTCCGAGCTCCTCCCTGGTGACTGAGCTCCTCACCACCCGGATGAGTACTCGGATGATCCCAGGAGCTATGTTGTCGGGGGGTTTCATGACCCCCAGTAGAGGAGAGACGTTTCCCGGCAAGGCGGAGCTGGGGCCCCACCCTGGAGCCAGGTCTGGGGTCGGGGCTCCTAAGCGGGAGTGCCTGGTGGCTGGGTCTTTGCCCGCGAGGCCCAGTCGGGCCCAGCCTGAATGGATGACGCCGGCCCCTCTTCCTCCTCCTCCTGTGGGCCCACCACCCACAGAGGCCACCATAGGGGCCGGGTGAATTGTGGATTGGGCAGTAGTCGACGGCAGGAGCCTCGGCTGCCTGATCCTGGAAATAAAGCACCAACGCCAACTGACCACAATACTCCTCTGAGTTCGAGAGGCCCCCTGGAAAATTAAAAGAATGATCTACACGCTTGTGTATGTTTGGTTATTTTTGAACCACTGATTCAGAGTCTTCTTGAAGGTTGAGATGGTGCCACAGTTCCTGACGTGAGTGGGCAGTGCATTCCATGATTGTGAACCTCTGATAGACGTCACCATTTGGCCAAGTTTGGTCCTGCGCTGTTGTACGTGACACTCTCCTCTGGATAATGACCTGGTGGTCATTTGATTACCAGTTCACCAGACTTCATAAGTTTTTTTACTTATGAAGTCCATTAATGGTGGAGGAACAAGTCTATTTAAAACCTTAAAGATAAGGCAAGGATCCATAAATATCTGGTAGGTTTCCAATTCCAAAATATAGGACTTATTTAGGATGTTACAATAATGATACTGTAAAGGCTTTTTGTCCAGAGTTTTCAATGTTTTTTGAAGAGAGACTTTAAGGGCTTCAGAATGGCCTCAGACGTATGAGACCATGTTGTGTAACAGTAAGTTATATGGCTAAATATCATGGCATGCATCAGTGATGTACAGTCATCATGAATTTAAAAAAAGAAAAAGAATAAAAAAATAAATAAATGGCTAAATTTAACCAGTGATTTGTACTGTGGATTTATTTTAAATTGAACTTAGCCTATTTTAAAGTAATTTTTAATCAAAATCGCAGAATTTTCACGTGTACGAATCAAATACTGCAGAGTTTGTACTGTGGATTTATTTTAAATTGAACTTGGCCTATTTTAAAGCAATTTTTAATCAAAATCGCAGAATTTTCACGTGTACGAATCAAATACTGCAGAGTTTCGCGCAGGGAGGCAACAGTCAGCTCTGCCTCCCTTGGTGATTGTGCAATCACTCTGCTGACTGTACTGGCGCTGTGCACTGAGACCATATTGCTGTCTCTCTGTAACATCGCTATTAAAATGTTCAAACGCACCTGTTATATGAACTAAATTTCCATAGTTTAGCGGATTGTTTTTTTAAACGACTGTGTGTTACGTGCTTTCCTGTCTTGATCAGCGAGACATAAACGGCTGTTAAAGGCACTATGTGAGGCACGCAGTTCTCCTGCCTCATGGTAGGGGTGCTGGTGACCCCAGCAGTTCAGTCACTGACAGTTAAGATAGAGTTAGTGAGTCAAGTGCACGCATCCTGTTGAGGTTGTACGATGTTTTATTTTGAAATCTACCGGATATTTCATCTCAGTGACTCAGACTTGATGCGTGTCCAGATTCTGCTTCGGTCGTATATGTTTCCATATCATTTTATTTTGTTTTTATCCGCCACAACTTAAAGGCCGATCCGTGAAAATATTGTCACACATTCGGTGTCATAAAAAAGGTTTAACACTGACCAGTAATGTTTTTTTAATGAAATGTGCTGTTTTTTGCACTGCAATTCGTGTGCGTGATCAAAGCTGATGTGAGATTTTAAACGTAACCCGTTAACTGTCAATCAAATATTGAATAAGTACTCTGTAGATTCACTTTTGTAAAGTGATAGTGATGAAGTCTGTGCCTCACCAGACAACAACCCCACCGCACATCACTGGCATGCATATAAACCTTTGTTTAATCTGTTGTCAGGTGAGGCCGCACATGTTTGAAGTTTGGCAAATTAAATTTAATTGTTTGCAGTGTCAAAAAGTACTCCAAGGTATTTAAATTGTTCAACCACATCTAGTCTCTCCCCATTGACTAACACAAATGGCTGCTCACCCCCTGCTGGCTGCCGGGAAAAAAACATACAGAATGTTTTTTTTTAGTATTGAGGCGTAGTCCAGAGTTATGGAGCCATTATCCCAATGGAGCTGAGAGTACTGCGGCAGCTTCACTTTTTGTTTTTGCATGAACATACATTATGGTATCATCAGCATACAATTGCATTTTTACTGTAAACATTTACATATGTTTGGTAAATTGGTGACATATAGACTGAATAATATTGGTCCAAGTATTGAGCCTTGTGGAACTCCTGCTGAACAAGTAAGAGAGGGGGTTGCGAGTTTTCAATTTGTACAGCTTGTATTCTGGTAGGATTTCAACCAGCAGAGGGCATTGTTAGAGAAATTAAAATATGTTAATTTGGCAAGAAGAACACCATGGTTGATGGTGTCAAAGGCACGTTTCAAGTCAAGAAACATAGCAGCCACAAAACCGCCCTGGTCTAGTAGTTGTTTTCAATTTTCTAGAAAATAGCAAGTGGCTGTCTCTGTGGAGAGACGCTTCCTAAACCTAAACTGCATTCAAATACTTCAAATGTATTACTTTAAATCCATCCATCCATCCATCCATCCTCAACCGCTTATCCAGGGCTGGGTCGCGGGGGCAGCAGTCTTAAGCAGGGAGGCCCAGACCTCCCTCTACCCAGGCACTTCCTCCAGTTCTTCTGGAGGGACCCTAAGGCATTCCCAAGCCAGCCAAGAGATATACTCTTTCCAGCGTGTCCTGGGTCTGCCCCGGGGCCTCCTCCTGGAGGGACATGTCCGGAACATATCCCTAGGGAGGCATCCAGGGGGCATCCGAAACAGATGCCCAAGCCACCTCAGCTGACTCCTTTCGATGTGGAGGAGTAGCGGCTCTACTCCGAGCTCCTCTCTGGTGACCGAGCTCCTCACCCTATCTTTAAAGGTGGACTGTACATCCACTATGAGAAATATCAAAAATGTCAAATATCAAATAATGTAACTCATAAAATCTTTCTTCCCATGTCATATTATTTTGAAAAGATTCGGCTAACACATTCTAATATCAATTCAAGGTTCAGTATGTAGGATTAAGGGGGATCTAACTGCAAGAAATAATACTAAAATTGTGTTTTGTCGAATATAATCACCTGAAGATTTGTTATTCACTCACTCTTTTCATTACTTTAGAACAGGGGTGCTCACACTTTTTCAGCATGCGAGCTACTTTCAAAATGACAAAGTCAAAAAGATCTACCTATTATAAAATTGTGAAATATATATTTATTTATAAATATATTGACAATTATTTATATGTACATACAGTATATGTTAGTGTACTTTGTATTATTTATATACACATATATGTTAGTATACCTTGTATTATTTATATGCACATATGTTAGTGTACCTTTTATTATTTACATGTTCATATATGTTAGTGTACTTTGCACAACTGTGTGAACCCATGTTGCTCGATGCAACTATGTACATTTTTGTCATTATCTTACTCTGATGACTTGCACTAAATGGAACCAGCCAGGGATGCATCATATAATTATATATAATAACAATAATATACATATAATATAATGCAAATGATGCATGATCAGGACAGTATCTGCTGACACCAGCCTCAAGCACACTTCAACACGATCCTCAGTCCTGGCCTGACCTATTTCCTACCAAGCTTGTTATTTTCTCAATAATCAACGGTATGCCCTTTAAAGTGCACCTCATGTGTGCACAGAGTTCTAAAATCTGTAAAAATGTTGTTGTGCGATTTTAGTAAACGCTTCGCTTGATTGACTGTCAGACTATTTCCCTGCGACATAACAACGTAAGAAGAGTATTTACAATGTTCTTCCGCAAGACACCAACAGAGAATCAAAAGGAACTGACAACGATTAGACAGTTTTTATGTGGCATCTACCGGACGGCGCGTACGGGCGGACCCGACACCACATACGGTCTGGTCCGCACTGGTCTATTCAATGCCTTGCTATTACTGGCGGTTATGCACATGCTCATTGATTGGTCAGACTGACTGTCAATCAAGTGACAAATTTCATTCACTTCACGATGATAGGTTGATGGCGAAATTGTAAATGCCATGCAATCTACCCACAATACCTTCAATATCAACTGGTAGATTGCGATCGACGTATTGAGCACCCCTGCTTTAGAATAATAGTAGCTTCTTTTGTTTTTTTTCCCCCTTGTTATATAGCCAGTGGCCTTCAACATTAAGGTGAATTAGGAGATGATTACAAACCAGTTAACAAAAGACAAATACAGAACAACTTCATTTATCCCCAAGGGGAAATCTACTAAAATCCCCAGGACAGACAAAACCATCTTCTTTTGCATCTTTAATAGTTATTCGAAGTAAGCAAAAGAGATTCAGTTGGTTACAATCTGCATCTTCACCACTCAATACTGCAAAAGATTTCACATAAAATCTTAAGGTCTGAGAAGTCATGTGAACAGGCCACATTAATACAAATGTAAGCCTCATGCTATATTAATAACTTCAATGTCATTTAACGTTTCTTAAATCCTTGGATTGACTTACTTCAATTCATTTTCAACTTTGAGGATCGTCTCCTCCACTCACCTTGTTCATATGGAGCTGCTGCTGTTGGAACTGCTGCTTGTGCTTCTCCAGGAACTGCTGGTGCTGCTGCTGGACCACCAACTGCTGCAGAGCCAGGGCCTGGGCATGGGCCTGGGCAGCACTCCCCTGGGGCAGTGGGGCTGACTGGGTCCGTCCCAGTGGCCGGTGCTGCCGCTGCAACTTGGCCATGGAGGTGGCTGATGACATGGACAAGCCACTCACACCTAGACAGAGTGATAGACCATGGATGAAGACAGTTACAACAGGAATTAAATGAAACCCAAGACCAGGTAGATAATTGTGTCTCTGTAGAGAGCAATGTTCCCTCTCTGCGCACAAAATAAAATTCCAACCTCAACTGAAAAGAATAAACACACTGCAATTTATTCTGTAGTATTGTGTATTTATTGTGCAGTGCGACAGGTAACCAATGATGTGATTCAGTTACATATGTATCCACAAAAATCTATTTCATTGCATTGGTCAACACTTTGATCAAACCAGCCGTTATTCTCTTCTGCCCCATCAAACCAGCAGCTAATGAAGTACATGTGCACGATTTGTCTCACGATTACGGCAAATGAGCTGCAACAAAGGCACAATAAGATGATTAAAACTGCATTAAGGCTACTTCATACTTGATACGGGATCGGATTTTGTCACTTGATCGAACCGATAAAGTTTTCTCATACTGAACGTTTCTTACAGAAGTTTACTGAACAGTACAGCTAGAATAAATACAATATAAAGATACTTCACCACCAACGACCTCCTCCTATCTGCTGACTCTGGTACACTATCCATCCTCATCCTGCTTGACCTCAGTGCAGCCTTCGACACCATTTCACACTCCATCCTCTTGGACAGACTC
>JAPTHA010000013.1:13252923-13263293 GCA_029814585.1 Gymnapogon annona
ACCTGAGGTGTACTCTACCACCAGCAGTGGATCTGCAATCAACATGGGCTTAAAAAGAGATTTTGATCACTGCTTTGTTGGGACATTGCCTTGCATTCCCTGCGGTATCCTTTAGACCACTTAGACGTGACTTTGTACTTGGTGAGAGTGGAATTACACTTTGGAGTATTTTTAATGACTTTGCCTTGTGTTCTTTGTTTTCTAGTGCCATCCCGCAGACGACCCACATCCACACCACGCCATGGACTACTTTTGTTTGTACTTTGTTTTTCTCTGCGTGACTCAGGATTTGGTGATTACAGACACTTGTTCTGATTTTTGTGCGGATTATTTAGTTGAGCTAAGACTCTGTTTTCCTTTTGAACTGAGAAACAGACTCTTTACCTTGTTTGTTTTTTGTTTTCCTTACGTCATCGCACTTCCTATTGCTTTTTGTTTATTCCTTTTTTATTACATGGGTTTAGTTTCTGCCCCTCGTTGTATGAGAATAAACATTATCATTATTCTTAACTTCTCCGCTTTTGGATCCTCCTCTTACGTAACACAGAGGCCAATCTGCGGCACCAGTCAGCACATGAACCGATTGTAAAATGTTCTCACTGACATTAACTGCGTTAGAAGCATTCATCATAAGTCCAGCCCAAATGGCCTCCCAGGCAGGATGACACCCATGGCTCCAACGTCTGGTTTGTGTGGTGAGGGGAGGTGCTACCCTGGCAATGGGATGGCATCTTAATTATTCATCTGTGTATCTTTAATGTGCATGTTACTCTGAGGAATTACCATTTTCACATTATTAAAAATTTTCTATCATGACCGCTGTTGTTGTCATTGGCTCAAAATCACTAGAAATGTGCACACGCCAGCCATGAAGTAAGCGGAGAGCATTGCACATTTCCACAACCATTTCACTCTTGATACATCTGAATGTGCTCATGGAAAAGTTAATAAGCCATGTTTTTGTACATACGCATGCTTCATGCATGAAAACATTTAACATTGTGTTAAAAAGCTAAGAAACTAGAGGCTGACACTATACATCTAAAGAAACATAAATTAAAAAATAATTTTCTGTCAATTGCTGGCTCGATCAGGTCAAGCTGAGAGGAAAGGTTTTCATAGATGAGCTAAGCAAGTAAAATATTTTTACAACTTCAGGGTTTCTTCGGTTTTGATTTTGTTGTGTTATGCATTTTCTGCATAATTTCATACCTCTATTACAATATAATTAGAAAATAGTTGTAAGATACAAATCTGCTCTTTGAGTTGCCATACAATTCCAAATGAATTTTTCAAAAAGCTCAAAATACCATCATCAATTTGGATAAATATTATTAATATTATATTATAAATTATTAATATCCTGAACAGCACTGACATCACAGCAGAATTTTTCTGTTTCTTGTTTGGTTTTGAGCTAAACATGAAATAGTTTAAAACTTTTGATCACTGATGTTATTTTAGTTTTGTTTACAATAAACAAGAGCCAATCAGTATGTTTCTCATGGACATTTTGACACGCGGACAGCCGGAGCCAGGTTTCAAACCCTGACCTTTGGCCACTGGACGACCCACTCTATCAACATGCAGAGCCACACAGTGAGATGAGATATTCCCAAATAACACAGCAGGTATTCTGTGCTTCAGATTAGGCCTGTCAAATTAATTACGTCTCATAAGAATCAAATCAAAGACAGCGCTAATGGGCAGAAACACAAACCAAGTGCATAATGAAAAAGATGTCATCCTGGACTCGATGACAAAGATAATATAAATCGCTTACCAGAACATGAATAAAAAGGAAATAGCAATGCGATTTGGAACTATTAAGAAGCTGCTGATTTAAAGCAACACTAGTGGACAGAGACCTATTAAAATCTAATAAAATATCACATGCTGAAACTGTAAAACCTCTTTCACCCTTTCATTCTGTTGAGCTCTTCATTCACATGTGCTCCGATCTAACACTCATTGGGGGATGCTGGGAGACCCTGACAACCTAATATGGATGTGATTAATGGCGCAGGGCTCTAATGCCATATAAATCATGATGGACCTGACTTTGTATCAGCCATGGGACGGTACAGTTGAAAAATGTGTGTGTGTGTGAGACAGAGCCTAATCCTGTGTAAACATGAGATTGCATGGAGGCAAATACACAGCTCTGCCAAAAACAAGAGTGTGTTTGTGTGCAATGTACCAGTTTTTCTAAGTGGGAAGTCATCCCGAGGGTTGTAGACGCCAAGCACAGGGTGGTTGTAGGTGGACACGCCAGTCTGTGGAGGTGAGCTCTGGTCCAGAGAACTGTGCTGGGTTTTGCTGTTAAAACACACAGAAGGTACAACTAACACAAGTGCAAGAGCCACAAGGCCAAACTCTGATAACTGCAGAGATGTGACTGAATAGGTAATGCCAACAAAGTAACTAACTCCACAACTGTGCGGCAAATCTTTTGGCATTGCTTCAGACATCTGTTCACCGCCAGCAGAATAAGATAAGTTTTTGTAGGCAACATTAAGCCAAGCTGCCATCTTACCAAATGTATGTTCATGACAAGCCGATGTCCACACATTTCTGTCTCCCAAAACTAAGAAACAGACCATGAAAAGTGGAGAATATTTAGACTGTTGATTATTGTTAAAATGTAAATCTGCTGCTGTGATATTATGTGATAAAATGCTTTAACTCAGTGGTGGTTGAATATAGTTCAATATAAGCTAAAATTAAGTAAAAATTACTGATAGGCTGATTGTACTGGTAGACAAAGGACCCTGATCCCCCCGGCTGCATAGCTCAGTTGGGTAAGGTACCGGGCTGGTATATAGGGGTTACCGAGTTCGATCCCTAGTAAGAGTGTCCAGTGGGTTGTGTCAGGAAGGGCAACCAGCGTAAAAGCTCCTGCCAAATCAAATAAGTGAATTGTGGAGCGAATTGCTGTGGCAACCCCAGAAGAGAAAAAGTCAAAAGAAATCATCATCATAGAGGACCCTGATGCTCCTTTATCTTCAAATTAAGGCAGATCTGGGAGAACCAACACCAAGCATGCATACATGAGATTCTCAACTATGTCTCTGGTATATACAGTATAGGTAAGGTACTAGTTACAGCAAGTCCAGATCTGAACATCCGCATTGGATGAACATTCCTTTGCTAATGTAAACATTTTTATTCTATAGGATTATCACCTACACAAATTGGCCAACCCTTCAATTACTTAACAGAATTTCCTGGATGCAAAAGCAAATCTAACTACAGTGAAATATCTAAAATGAAAATGAAATATATAAATTAAGATGTTCCATGCTGTTTTTTTTGTCTGATATACTTCATGGCTTTTTTTTTTGTCTGGTATATTTCATCCTGCTGGGTTATTTTTTGTTTTCCATTTACATCCTGTTTCAGGCTTTGGCTTTTTGTATCTTAATAGCTCAATTGGTAAGGTACTGGGCTGGTGCATGGGGACCCGGGTTCGATTCCTGGGATGAGCATCCAGTGTGGGTCCTTGGGGAAGAAGCCAAAAAGCCGGAAGACCTCATCATCAATAAGTGTCAACAGGATATAACAGCTGACATTTTATTTCTGATTCTAAGGACTTTTAGAGAGAAGCTCTGGGACATGAAGACAAAATACAATTCCCTAATAAATGTATATATGACATATAATTGGAGAAACGCATTAACAGTTAATATAAAACATGATTTCTATGGGATTTCTGAATCTCGACAAATCATTTGCCACATCTTCTACTTTTCTTCATGCGTTTGGCAGCCGGTTTGTGACATTTGAATAATTTTGTTTTATGTGGAGGTTCACTTTGAGCTAGAACTAATCACAGGAAAAGTCTCAGAGCTGCTTGAATCAAATGTGTTGATTTGCATAATAAATAATCTTGCTTTTCATAACCATAACCGTGGTTGTGGTTATCAATTCCCCGGCTATGGTAATGGTGATGGTTCCCCGGCTGGATAGCTCAGTTGGTAAAGCACCGGGCTGGTGCATAGGGGATACTGGGTTCGCCCCGGTAAGAGCGTAAAAACACCTGCCAAATCAAATAAGCGAATTGGATTCGCTGTGGCGAAAAAGCCTAAAGAAATCATCATCATCAACCATGTTTTCCAGGCGTGCCTTGCACACGTGGTTACAACCCAACAGTTTGCAGATGAATGCATATGGTGGCCACAGTGAACAAATAGGAAGCACCAAGTGTACACACTTGTCCAGAGGCACTACAATAAACATTTCAAGGCCAAACCTTGACGATGTAGACTTAAAAGCTCTATCGTCAGGTTACAATATGTCATGTGTATGTGTGTGAGCATACGTATTTCCATCTTTGTCAAGTTCACACAATGTGGCAGGGTGTACAGGAAACTTACTGACAGATATCCATTATTATTATTATTATTATTATTATTATTATTATTATTATTATTATTGACACAATCCAATACATTATTCTTCTGCAGTTGGGCAGAATGTTACCATCCAAACTTTTACTGATCTCCACTTTTTTTCCCGCTACAAAGATCTGGGAATATAAAAATCATCAGCCATGGTGTTGAAATTCTTTAGGTGTGTACAATGTGCATTCTAAAGGAGTAATACTGATTTTTCTTTATGCTACAGCTTTCAAAACAATGCAGTTCTGACTAATAATTATCACTATAACTGTTTAATTGTGATACAAATCCTTAATTTAACTATCTTTTTCTAGGCGTATTAAGCCACTATTCTTAGTAATGTGCTCTCCATCTGTGTCTCAAACCTGTGGTTGGGAAGAAATATGTGTTTATTAAGCAAATGAATAAATGCTAAAGAAAGGCTCTACACAGATTTAACTACGCATTCAGGTAAGATCCTTCTACAACAAATTTACTGCAAGGATACATTATTTTTAGCTGCAACAAGTTCTTTAACCATATCTGACATGGGGGGGTAACTTCTCATTCTTCTCTTCTTAAACAAATGTAACTTTGCTAGAGAGTAAAATGTCAGAGGGGTTTATTAATGGAAAAAGCTCAAATAGTTTGATGAGTCCAGATCAACCCTGTTAAAGACTGAGGAGAGATGTGGATGACATGATGTCTCATTATGCCTACTGTCAAGTGTAGGCCTGTGGGATCACCGTTTATATCTGTGATTGCTATATTTGGTCAGGTCTAGAGGTCTGAGTTCACAACATTATAACAGAAAAAAAATTGTTGTATAACCTTGTCAAAACAAAAACGGCGTAACAGAAAATGCATGACATTGTGAAATAAAGATTTATACATTGACCAAGTAGCTAGCAATCCATGTTCCCAATTTAAACAGAAGAGTCGTGGAACAGTTTATAAATGCCAACCTCATGAAGCCATGTAGAGAAGAGGATGCTCAAGCTCTAGCTACCTTTGTTTAAACAGGTTGACTGTTTGCGTCCTCTTACCGGTACCAGTAGGGGGATTCATTGGGGAGTCCTCCTTGGTTGAGGCTCCGCTGGGCCAAAGCCTTCTTTTTATTCAAGACAAACTCCTGTAGGCGCATCTTCACCTCCGTACTAGCCACTGCACCTAAAGAGGAAGAGTGAAAAAGCAAACCCACGTTTAGATTCATAACAAGCATCAGGGTTGCAAAAGCTGATGGTGGCAAAGCTGTTTCTACCACAGGAGCGATACCTTAAGTTCCATTGAAACTGAAGTCTAATGAGCAAAAAAAAAAACAACAGAACAAACCCCATTAGTTTGTATTAGCCGGTGGCCAATACAAACTAATTTACCACAATAAATACACAGGATCTCCAAGTAAAATGGAAATAACTACATAGCCATGCAAGCAAGCACTCATGTACAGACACACACTGTGAATACCCATCTCAAAAGTCCTTTCAAGGAGGAGCTCTGATTCAGTGGTTGAGACCCAGCAGATGCTACAACACAGACTCAACACAGGCTCAAGTGACTACTCTGAATCACTGCTATTGTTGTTTTATAGTGCTTAATGTTTGGACCTGTGGAGACTCTTACTTAACAAGTTGCTATTTTCTTGTTCGCACTATTTGTTGTTGTTTTTTTTTGTCATTGCAAAGAATTAATTTGAATTTTTTTGTCAAATACAAGCCTATATATTGTATTGTGAATATGATATTCCATTTCTGTAGTTAGATATTACAGAAATGGAATATCATATTCACAATTATGTTTCCATTAGAAAATAATCACATGGAAATAAATACTGTCGTGTTTTCATTATCTTAGAATGAGCTGTGTAAATCTACAGACAGAGTCACAGAATGTGTACAGCAGCTCCTCTCTCCTGTAGCACCCAACCTTAATTACCTTATCACTTTGTATGTCTGAGGGTAGAATTAACTAACTGCTCCTAACTAAAAAGCCCAGAACTACAAGGAAAACACTGATTCTAGTAAGGAAATGTACATTTTCTTGTAGCTGCTAATATTTCTGGTGCAATTTGTGGTGCTAGACACCACATACTGATCAATTGTTGCTGTCATTGCAGTACGAATACATACATTAACTGCACTGTAAGAAGTCTAAAATGAAAGAGAAACATTCACCATTCTTTCAAACAGAATTATTTGACCAATCAGATGAAGCCCATCGCTAGACAACAGCTACCTGACAGCTCATTTGATTGCAAGATAAGAAAACACAGTGAAAAAGAGGAATGATACATTCTCCGTTCTGCTAGACCTCAAATATATGTGCAGTATGTCCAGCAAATATTGTACACCTGAAGGATTTCTTTTCTTTAGCATATGATATTAAGGATTTGTGGCCTCTGTTATAGTAATACATACCATCAGTACCGACCAATGTTATTGCAAATCCATTTTACCTCATGAAGAACATATACATTTTTTACGGAGGGAAAACAACAAGAAGTTAAACATGCTGTCTACTGTTTCTTCTGCATTTAAACTATTGAAAAAAGTCCATTTGAGAACAACATATTTTTATTATTACATTATTTTGCAATGTAAAATGTATTTTCATGCATCTCTATTTTTGATGTAGATGGTAGTGTAGGGTTCAACATAAATGCTTTTTTTTCAGTTGTCAATTCTGACATGTACTTGCCCATAGTTGGTAGTCAAGGAAAAGAGTAAAGTTGATTGCAATGTTTAATTTTCAATCTCAGAACAAAGCAACATAGGTTAACTCTGCAATTTCTACCACCATGTCTGCAAGTGAATGAGTGTTGAACCCTGTTATGTTAACTTCTCATTATTTTACTTTCTTGTCCTCGCTCTTTGTTCTTCAACAGCTGTAGTTTCTGCTCCCTCTGCTGTTTCTCCAATTCCTGCTCCAGGCGGTGGTTCTCCATCTTCCTCTGGTGCTCCAGTAGCTCCTGCTGGTGCTTCAATGCCAATAGCTCTTGTTGCTGCTGCAAAAGACAAAAGAATTCTTTGTAATTCAAGTTCTGAAGAGTGTTTCCATAGAAAAAGACATTGGTCTACTGTTATAATGCCTTTTTTAAATGCTGTCAGTTCATTACTTTCTCATCTTAAAACCATCTTTAATATTACAATCCAGTTCTGTTTAAGTTGCTATCTGAAATAATTACCTCTGACAGTTGTGGCTCTGTGTAAAAACTTTTGATCCTCACACTTTTAAGCAAATAACGCAACTGTGAGGAGTGATCTGATGCCCTATCCTGTCTCCAAAAGCTCAAAATAAACTCCTATGAAAGCCAAAATGAACACTCCTTTGGACAAGGACATTGGGTCTCACCCAAAACTGTGACTGTAACTGGTTTCACCTTCTGTGGAGCCATAATACATATCAACAACCGAAGGGACCAAACTAGTCTATATACAATAACTAGACATGGAGTCCATGCTATCACTCAACGAGATCCATAATGACATCTCTGATGCAAGGAATAAGCATTGCATCGCTGCTTGGCCCCTTATCACCAAACACCCAATGGCTAAATTTGATCGGTTTATGACACATATAAGTAATATATACACGACAAATAGACACTCAGTAGCCAGGACATGCGCTTGTGTTTACCATGAGGGCAAATCAAATGTTTGAGACACGTCTGTGAATATATTAGTGGCTGAAGGTGAGGGGAAGGTGAATTGGGGCCCTTGAAGAAAATTGAGGCCTGGATGAACATACCTGGCCAATTTCCAGGGCAGAGCAATGAACTCTTTTCTATTTTTTTTCCCTTTCAATCAAGGTTGAGGAGAGGGGATTGAGTGGGTGGAAAGTAGCCTCCTGCCAACATATACACATAAACGCACACTCCAAACCCCTGCGGCTGAATAAACCAGATGTAGTATCCACCCACAATTTCCCTTTTTCACTTCTGACTAATATCATTAAGAGCTCCAGGATATCTCTCACTTAAGGTCCCTTATGTAAAAATAGAACACAGATGTCTGTGTTTATATAGATATTTGACTTTGTTTGCATCAGGTCATTATAATGGAAACTAAAAGAAAATATTGAACATTGAAAAAAATGATGACCAATGAAAAGAAAAAACACAAAGACTAAATAAAAAATATAATGAAGAAAGCAGGACCAAAGTAAAATTAATCACAGGTGCAGTTATGTCAGCTTTCATACAATGGCTTTGTATAATATGGGACTTTTAAATTTTTAAATAACAGTTTCATAAATCATATCCTGTTGCACATGGTCCCGACAGACAGACTACCATCACTACAATGTTTATGAAGCAAAGGGACACACACACAGACACAGTAGCGTTCAATACAAGCACAAACACACACACCTTTGACCAACACCATCCAAAAGGTGGTATTTCCACAAATTTTAGTTATTTATTTTTGATATTTACAATGTCTTTTTCCCATAATAAAATTCAAATTGTTAATATTCCTAGGAAATAAAAGTTTATTTATCTTTAAAAGCGTGTAGTTGCATTATTATGCCATTATTATTATATTACTTGAAAAAGGCTATAAAAACACCAATATTATCGTTCATCGCAATCATTTATGGAACAATTTATTGCCCAGCAAAATTTGTTATTGTGACAGGCTGTATTAAAACAGAATAAAACAATACATGAACTCCTCAATATTAAAATAAAAAATAGAACGATTAATTATGGTACCTGAACTAATGAAAATACATGTAAATAGATCAATCATGACCAAATTAAGAATACATCTTCACAACAATAAATGCACTACAATTATTCCTTCAAAATTGCAAAAATGGAAATTCTTCTCCTCGAATCATCCCAACCCACGCCAATCACACCTATCCACAACAAAGCCAGCCCAACCCGCCTCTCCGGACCAGCCGCAGATGTGCCTCACATCTGATCAGGTTAGAAGTCAACTAAAAAAGACAAAGATCAGTAAGGCAGTAGGTCGAGATGGAATCAGTTCCAGACTGCTCAGGGACTGTGCAGACCAGCTGTGTCAGGTGGTCCTACATATATTTAACTTGTACCTGAGTCTGGAGAGAGTTCCTGAACTGTGGAAGACTTCCTGTGTGGTTCCAGTGCCAAAGATCACACATCCCAGGGAGCCCAAACACTACAGACCTGTAGCCCTGACTTCCGACAATGATGAAGATCATGGAGAGGCTCAGCCTGCACCACCATTGGCCTCTGGTGAGCCCAGCGCTGGACCCCTTGCAGTTTGCCCAGTAGGTCCTCTTCTATCCACATCGGGGTGGATGACACCATCATCTATCTGCTGCACCGATCTCTCTCTCACCTGGAGCAAGCGGGGAGCACTGTGAGGGTCATGTGTTTTTTACTTCTCCAGTGCTTTCAACACCATCCAGTCTGCACTGCTAAGAGGGAAGCTGGAGGGAGCCAGAGTGGACCAGCAGCTGACTGCATCGACCATCAACCACCTCACCAACAGACCGCAGTATGTGAGACTTCATGACTGTGTGTATCAGGTGGTAGCCTGCAGCACAGGGCACAGTCCTCTCACCTTTTCTGTTTAGTCTGTACACTTCAGACTACAGAAACAAGTAGGACCACAGCCACATACAGAATTTCTCAGATGATTTTCACATCCATCATTGGATGAGTATCAGATGAGGACAACTGGGAAAGCGGCTGGCGGCTGGCGTGAGACCAAAGCTCTCCAAATCAGCGCTGGTAAGACAAAGGAGATGGTGGTGGACTTCAGGTGGAAGTACCCCCCTACCACATTCAGGGAGCATCCAGGACATTGAGACAGTGGACTCTTACAAGTACCTGGGTGTTCACTTAAACAATAAACTGGACTGGATCACTAACACAGAAGCCCTGTACAAGAAGGGCCAGAGTGGACTCCACCTGCTGAGAAGTCTGAGGTCTTTTGGACTGCATCATAGCATTCAGCCTCTTCTATGCAGTGGTCTAGTGTGGGGGGTGTGGGTGGGGAT
>JAPTHA010000013.1:13268209-13281389 GCA_029814585.1 Gymnapogon annona
CTGGAAAAATGTATTCACTACAGCCATTTCCATCCTTTTTGCAAAGTCAACCACCATCTGTCCTTCTGCATTCCTTTCCTGGATACCAAACCTGCGCATCACCTCCTCATCACCTGTTTCCTGCACCAACATGTCCATTCAAGTCTGCACCAATCACAACTCTCACACATGGATGTTCTGTATCACTTCAACAAGGTCCAACCAGAATTTCTCCTTCCCCTCTAACTCACATCCTACCTGTGGAGCATATCCACTAACCACATTGAACATCACCCCTTCAATTTCAAACTTCAGACTCATCGCTCTTTCTGAAACTCTTTTAACCTCCAGGACATTCCTAACATGCTCCTCCTTCAAGATAATTCGTACTCCATTTCTCTTTGTATCTACCCCATGATATAATAGCTTGAACCCTGCCCCTAAACATCTAGCCTTGCTAATTTTCTACCTGTTCTCCTGGACACACAATAAGTCTACCTTTCTCCTCGGCATCATGCCCACCAACTCGCTACATTTGCTGTCACAGTTTCAACATTCAGAGTCCTTACTCTCAGACCTAGACTCTTAGGTTTCCTCTTCTCTCTCTTCCTACCAACACACCTTCCTCTTCTCCTTCTATGACCAACAGTCCAATCTCCACCGGCACCCTGTAGGTCAACAGCACCGATGGCGTTATTAACCTGGGCCTCGACCGATCCGGTATGGGAATCATTAGTGTGATTCGCATATTTGGTTTTGGCAAAAATTTTACGCTGGATCCCCTTCCTGACGCAACCCTCTGTATTTATCCAGGCTTAGGACTGGCACAAGAAGACAGTGGCTTGCGCTTTTGCCCCCTTGTGGCTCCTTGTGGCTACATAGAAGAAGAAGAAGAATAGTCTTGTTAAAACAGGGTTTAGGAACCCCCCCCCCGTATATTATATCCCGTAATCAAGGATTTTTGCCCACATAATCCAGAAGGGGTGGTAGGAGACATGTGTTGCTATTGCACCATGCACATTGCATTTACAACACCTGCAATATGTATTTTTATTTTTCAAATCGTATAGTACTAAACAATTATGTAAATATCTAATACTGAAAAAAAAAATTATCACACCCAATTTGTGCATCTAAGTAAAAATTGTCCTGAAAACCAAAGGAAAACCCTATTTGTGATCCAACAAAAGATTTATTTACAAACCCTGTCCCAACAAAGTAAGGAAAGTCATGGCTCAAGACCTCTCTCCCTCCCCGTCTCTTGGCAGTCTTTCATCAACTCAGTTTCTCCCTCTAAGACCCTTAAGGGAAGATCCCCAGATACTGTATATATGAATACTGCTGGAAAATTAGGATTAATAACAATAGTTTGTTATTAGTGCTGTTGAGTCACTTGGATCAACCATCAACCAACACAGATCACATTTCCTGACATTTTGCACCAATATTTTGTTGCTTGCCTTCAAAGATTGGGAAGGAATTAGATTCTATATAATATAGATGTGTTTTCATTGGTAGGTTTACGCTTCCAGTTTGAATTAATTTTAACAGTATTTGACTTTTTTTTTTTTTTTTTAGGGATTTGACTAGTGTTAGTTTAATTAAATGTGACTTTTTCAGGGATTAAAGAAGCTGTAAAAGAATGTATGGTATTCTTCCACACAATCAAGCTTTAATATTATTGGGTAACAAAAGCAGAAGATGAATTAATTTTGTTTAAAGGGGAACTGCACAATATTTTTATCTTAATTAAATAGCTTCAAAATAATTGTGATAGTTAAATCACATGTTTAGGGAGAGAATGGAAGCCCTCCACCTTCCCACTAGCATCTCAAGGGCTGAATACACCACTTGCAAGTTCTCTTTCACTGTCCCAGTGGTCTAGATCCTGTCTCTCACGACAAATGGCACGGTTTATAGCACTATGACACAAACATTCCCCCATTCAGGTACCACCTGCTAGATATAAAAACAAGCCAGCCATGTCTTCATCTCACAAATGTTTACCATGGCAGAGATGGCAAAAAGGAAAATTGGCTGTTGTCAGAGGATGTTAGGCAGAAGAAAAGAGTGAGTGACCAACCAAGGAACAAGACAAAAGTCTACCTTGGTCAAGGTTTGGCAGAAGGGGGAGAGCTGAAAGAAAATGAAGCATACATGCTTCATTTTCACATGCCAACTTGGCACTGTTGGTATTGCACTTGGAAGTATCACTGGAATAAATTCTCGATGCTCTCTGAATTTCAGTATATTTGCAGACTCTTGATGTTTACTAGCTAGTGGAGATTTTAGCATACTCACTAGTCATCATGTAGGTGTAACTTTGCTTAGTTTACTAGAATGCCCTTTTCCTACCTCAGGGATGTGTTTTTACTACCAGCTACAGAATTTTATCAGTTGAATCAAGTTTTTGTGAGATGTATGTTGTTTTCAGTTAAGCAGGCCTTCTTGTCGCCTGCTTAACTGAAAACAATTGCGCATGGTGCCAGGTGAGGGTTAAGTGTGGGCTTTAAGACAGTGAAAATGTACCCTGAAACTGTAGAGGGAAGTCCATAGAGAAAATTGCTACAAAAACAGCAAAGAGCCAAAACATCTTGCAAACTCTTATTCTTTATGTTCATGATATATTGTTCATGCTTGTATTTTAAATCTTTAATATTTCATTCATTCATTCATCATCCAAACCCGCTTTATCCTTTACAGGGTTGCGGGTTAATTATTGTCACTTATAATTATAGTTTTAGTCTTTAATTTGGCTTGATTGACTTTCTCAAATACAATATCCCCAAGTCTAAATACTTCCACAACGTACACTTAACTAGGTGGTCGACAAGCAAAAGAAAAAATTCCATCCAAGGAGGAAGAGACTAGCATGTAAAGGTAGTAAAAACTGAAATCAGCACATCTTTGTATTAAGTAGTAACATCTAACATATTCTCCAGTTTACTAATGTAGTTGAGGTAGAAGACAATGTGGGGGTACTTGAAAAAAGACGAAAACAAAGACAAACATGTCGTCTCTGGGGTATAGAAGAGTAGCTTCCAGGAAAGAAGCTCTTACATCAGCTGACAGATTTACCTGCTTCTTCACAAGCTTGACAAGACCTCCAAGTGAAATTCAATTTCACTTTGTGGAACTGAAGGCAGTGTTTCAAAACAAAATGTCTTTAAGCGTTGGAAATCTCAAAGCTTAGATGTTGCACCTATTTAAGTTTAACTTTGACACAGGATATTTTTACACACGAGGGAGTCTCTACTCAGGTAAATCCTAAATGCAAATGTGTGTCAACACTAAAAACACCAGAGAGCCGAAGCAGCAAATCATACATATTGTGGATGCAAAAAATTGCAGGAGGGATTGAGTGACTATAACTTCTGAATATTTAGTGGTGGTTAAAACTCTCAATGTGAGGTTACCTTTATTGCTGAGAATGCAAAAAATACATGCATTAATATGTACTAATGTATAAATGTAATGCGCACATTCCTGTATATGTCCATGTGCATTGACACTGTTTGCCAAAGTAGGTATTTTTCCATCCTTAGCAACATCTAAGCAACTCTGACGATGTTAAAAAAATAATGAGTAGTGGTTAAGTTTAATAGAACAATATTATAATTTGATTAATGTTACATCTTTGTCATCGTCCCCATTTTCTCTAGGGTTCAATTTATTTACTGTTAAACTACATCCATGCTCAAGATGATACCATAATAATGTTCTCATGACCAACATTGTCATATTAGTCATAATAAGACATTTTCACCCAGCTCAAGCAATACTTGAGTATTATAATTTCTATTCTGAAGATTCTAGGTGTTATTTTTAATTTCTGCCGATTTACAGAAGTTAAAAACATAGGTTATTAATGAAACATTAACATAATAAGTAAAGTTAATTTGTTACAAAATTATTTAGTGAGCACATTCTCCCATTTTTTTCACTATTCTTTTCACAATTCGACACTTTATTACTCTTTGGGTTTTTCCTCAGGCTCTACTCTGCATCCTTTCCCACTTAGTAGCTCCCTCCCACCTTTCTTCCCTCCATCTCCCCACAACAAATCACAATCTGTTTACAACCCCTTGGGCACACTCCACAACTCGTCTGGCTCCAATTGCAGATCTTTTTATAGCAGATAATGCAGAGGGCTGGCATCTCTGATTTGAGACTCAGTTTGGCAAGTGTATATCCCAGTTTGACTGCCTAAGCTTCACACTCATTAGCCTTAATAGATGTCATAATATGTTGAGGAGAACTGTTTATTGTGGCCTCAGTAAAATGTGGCTTTTACTTTAATCGTGCAAAGAGATGACAGTGAAGAGAAGACACTCTCCACAGGGTTTCATAGTGCATTTAGTTGCAGGGTCAACAAGTAGCACATCTGTTGATGGAGGAAAATAACTGCGGTTGGCTTACTGACTGGTCTTTGAGGGTGGTCTCTTGGGTGAATATCAACCTATGTTACTTTCTATTATTTCCTCTCTCAGCTGTTATGAATTAGAATGGGTGTTCTGCCTCAACACAAGGTGCAGATTTTATATTTTATATAACAAACATTCATATAACATTTCATTTATATAACATAAGATTTATTGATTGAGAAAATTATTGACAGATTACTCAAAAATGAAAACAATATGTTGCAGGTCTTAAAACATAAATCATACATCAGGGTGATAACTAGGACTGAATTTTCTATTAATAAACTATATGAACACAAGTAATTCTGAACTGAAGAGGCCGCAACCTGTAAGTGCTCTTTAACCCTCATTAACCTATTGATAGTCATCCAGTAATCCTGCCAACATAGACTTAGACTTAAACTTCCTTTAATTGTCATCACACAGACACATACAATGAATTTTCATTCACATTTCAGTTCCAACAGAAAGATCACATTGGGCTTTTGCTAGGGTGTTCTAAATTTAAATAATGGGCTTGGGAACAAAAGGGCATGGCTTCATCAAGTCAGTCCTGCTTTGTGTGAATCAATTCTTAGGTTTTATGTTTGCAGGTGTAACAGCCACTGTTTTGCATTGCAAAAGAAAGGTCTATGTACTTTGTACTTAAATCCTCCCAGCAGGATCTGATTACATTAAGCTGAAATAACAAAGCATCCAAGACTGAAACAGTGCAACTTCTCATTTTCTAAAAGAAAGACAATGAAAGCAGGAGGCTGTTAGACAGGTACACCCTCCAAATAGTTCATCACGCATGCTAACAACATGGAAATTGCATCTCTGTATCCAAGACAGCAGATTTCAAGAATATCTGATGAAGTCACTCCACTGAATTTCATTATTTTATCAGCACCGGAGGCAAAAAAATAACCAGAGCAACAACATTAGAGGATACGTAGAGTCATTCAGGTTTAGGACTAAAGGCAGATGCTTTGGGTCAAAGCACAGATTAAACTTTGTTGTTATTGTTGCTCCAGAGAAAACAGACTTTGGACCAAAGTAAACTTTGGAAACTGCACAAGGGTTCAGCAGTACTTGCCAGCTCACTGGTGCTCTGTGAAATCCACAGGGAACTTGACAGCAACATGGGAAGTAAATTATGAATCATACTTCCACATTTTCATTACTTTTCAAGGGGGAAAATCCAAATTGTACTCTGAACTGAAAAATGTAATGCGCAGAACAGTTTAATCTTTCTCATAATTTAATGCATTACGCATACATTATATCACTCATTTCTCCGTCAGATTTCCTCACCTACATTTGTGCCCCTTACAGTTCTATACTTTCAGCCCCCTTCAGACTGCTTTCCTGCCTTTTTAATTCACTGCTACCTCCTCTTTGTATTCTGGTACTTATGTTTTCATTTACATTGGCCACACGGAAAGCCACTGTAAATGAGATGCTAATGTGTCGACTATTGCAAAAAGAGACATATAAAAACCAGCAGCAGGAGGGAGGCAGAGAAAGAACTGTGATGAATTCTTTCAGCTTTTTCCCTTTCCGAGGTCGCCACAGCAAATCCAATTCACATATTTGATTTGGCAGGAGTTTTTACATCCGATGCCTTTCCTGACACAACCCACTGGATGCTCATCCCAGGAATCGAACCCGGGTCCCCTATGCACTAGCCCAGTGCCTTACCAATTGAGTTATCCAGCCGGGAGGCAGTTAAAGAACTGTACAGTATGTTTTAATGTAGTCACACCTTAAGACATAAGGATCTAAGATATAAAATTCTTGTTCTACTAAGTTTGTCATTACTAAGTTTGATATTCGTCCTGAGAACAATTTCATAAAATCTCATCATTCAAGCAGTTAATTTCCATTACAAATTTTATAAAATGATTGACAACTACATATGAATTATTATCTAGACTTCAACACAAATCATCAACAATCAATTAGATAATTAGAAAAGTGTGCGAAAGTTAACATTTAAAACACACAAGAACAGTTAAAAAAGGAAAGTTTAGCTTTGGCATTTTGATGGTTGAGTTGGGGTTTTTTTTCAATGGAACATTTGCAAACACATTGTGTATCCTTGGAGGAAAGCATGCAAAGTCAAACAGAATGTGATTAATAGTTAAATCACGTAGATGCGCACACACACACACACGGTGCCTTCAAGACACTCAAGACAACATGCACATACACAAGCAAACACAGAGCATCGATGTCCAACCTGTTGGGATGTGGTTGAGCGCTGATGTCTTCAGAATGTCCAACGGCTGCTCTTTTCCTAGGATCCCCTCTGTGGGGGAGAGAGAACATTCTGCTTCAAATATGGTTCGCAACATTGAAACGAGTTTCCAACTGCAAACCTGTTAAGAGCACAGTCCAAGAGGGCTTCAGGTCAGATGCACAGTGGCAACCACATACGGCGCCGCCACTATCAGCACCTGAGCAACTGACTTAGCCATGACCACTGGAATAGCACAGCTGAAACTGTGAATTTGCAGAGATCCTTTCTTGCAGAGGTACCCTAAAATAAGATGAAAATCTAAGGGGATGTTGTGGCAGCAGCCTTCATCACAGTGAGCTTGCATGTGCCTGTGTGAGCTCAGTTTGTGAGAGGAGGGATGTTGGGGTTCGACTGATATTGCCTCTACTCAGCGTAGCAAATGTAGCTGGCAGCAGTGGTAGAGAGGGACGAGGGGGATGGAGAGGAGGGAGAGAGGTAAAAATAGCTCACTCTTTTGTGTATAACACCACATGCGGATCACACACACATATGCAGACACAAAGACACAGGATTGTTGTGTTCCTTTCCTCTGTGTGTGTGTGTCTGTAGGTGTGTGCGCGCGCAAGTGTGCAGGCTGTAATTATAGTGGCAACATGAAAAGGCTTTTGTAGCTGCTAAGCTCTGGGAAGACATGGCTATAAAAAGCAGAGCGACAGAAAGGGGTGGTGGAGGAGGACGAGAAGGAAGGGGGAGGAAGACGCATTGGGGGAGAGAGGCAAGACAGAGGTAAGGAGAGGAGAGGGGGGATGAGGCAATTGAAAGATGGAGGGAAAAAAACAATGCAAACTGAGCAACAAGGGAGCAGAGAAGAGAGGATGAGGATGGAACTGACTTGCACTGCATACACACACACGCACACACACACATATATATGTACAGTATATCCAGTATATTTATGTATGTAATATTTTGTGCATGCTTTCTGTAAACACACATATGTAATTTTAGCAAACATAAGCATCTGATCTATGTACTGTATATTCTGAAGCTTCAGGACATCCAAAGCACACAAACATGCAATTATTCCTTTGGAAGGAGATTAAACCCATGTAAAATCCCTTTGGAGGAATAGAAGAAAGTAAAACAGGCAAACATCTGAGTGTGCATGATCTATTTCTGGAATTCTCATTGGACCCGACTGGCACATACTCGAAGACACATACCCATTAATTAGCTGCTATGCTTAAGGATGCAACGCGTGCTGATTTTGTGTGCACAGTAGTCTCGCACAATGAAGCATGAGTGGCTGTACCTCTAATGCACCAATCTCTGTGAGGACTTGGGCGTGGACACTGGACACCAACCATCACATTTGCAAACAAACAAATCAGAATATATCAAGGTTTTATTTATCTAAATCCTCTCACCAGTGGCTCCAGCAACAGATACTGCCACATAACAGATACAACATTAAGAAGAGCCTCAAAAAAGGTGCCCATCAAAAATATTTGCCAAGAAATTGTGCATAGATTATGTCAATGTTCATATGCAGTCCTTATGTAAAAGGTGAAGAAATATTTCTAAAGTAGAAAGGTGGTCACGTTGCCTCAGACATCCCTGCTTGGCAAAACAAACCACTTCTGTGATAGCTGATAACTCTTGGTGAGCCTTTTCAAATCACATGCACACCAGCGGATTTTGCAATTGAAATGAGGTGCATTTGTGTGTAATGACACCTGTGGCTTGGGGTAATTCTATGCCAGTTTTGCACAAACTGCTGGTAGCAGCTTTACATCTTTAAATGAGAGGATTTAAAGGGATGGATGTCTTTGTTTGTGATTAGTTAGACAAAGTGTATAAGCTTACTGCCCAAACCACAGTGGATACCTGAGCTGCATGTGGGGGGGGGGAGCAGGTGTATACAAACATGTCAATAATAGAGAAATAGAGAAGAGGCCTGTGTATACAAATGGAAAGGAATGATGAAGCCAGAGATCCTGACCTAGGGGATTGAGTAAGGAAGATTTTAGTAAGAGCTAGCCAAATGCAATCAAAGTACATCCTTTATAAGTTTTATAAATATAAAAGTTAAAAGCAGGTAATCTGGTAATCTGGCATGAATAATGAAATATTTGAGAACGATTACCACTAAACATATCTCTAGAAATAATACTAAGTCAGTGAAATTTTTTTGAGGCTGTGATGCGTCATCCGGAGCTGAGAGACGGAAGTGAATGTCCATCCAGGCCACTGTTAGCATAGCATTATCTGCTAACCGCTAACAGTTCAAACATACAACATTGATAACCACAGCAAACAGATCACAACCCGTAACTCACTCACACGCATATCCAGTCCCGCCCCCCTTCGGTCCACTCTCACCAGTAGAAAACTAACCAAAAAACGAAAGAGTTCAGTTGAGTCTTGAGCCAGGAGTCCTTCACAACGGGGGCTGCTCAGCTAGTACACACCCCACAGTTCGATAGCCGTTAGGTCTCCATCATGATGGTACAACGGTTGGTAGATCAACCGTTACACACCGAACCGATGGAAACCCTGGTTGGACGCCAGTTGTACCGTCCCTCCACATCCTGGTACACGACGCCAGCTCTGCAACCAGCTGTAGTCACGTGGGTCTCTCTCCAGTGTACACCGCTGTTGCTCATCAACTGTAGACAGACTCACGACCCTACGTTGGTGTTGAGGTCCGAGGTCCATGAGAGGAGCAAACAAGCTACAACCCTCACAAAAACTTTACAAATGACACATGTCCATGTTGTACAAGAGTCCAATTAACACAACCACAAGAGTCGAGACAGAAAAACTGAAAGTAGCGGAAAAAAAAGTTAGGAGCTGCTGTACAGGCTGCCTCCTATGGCACCATATTGATGACGACAGGTGCAGATGCGTTCATAAGTTTACATACTGCAGCACAATTTGTGACTCTTAGCCATTCGCCATTTTAGCAACATTAAAAAAAAAAGGCCTGGAACCTCTGACGTACAACTGTAACCACACACTTATCAAAAGATGCCCCCTACACCTTGGCAAGAGTATCCATCAATCTTCAATGTAGCCTAGTTACCCAGCAGTCCCCTCTTTAATTCTAGCTCCCTCTTCCATCCCTTCTTCTTCTTGTCATTCTCTCCATCCTCCCCTCTTCTTACTCCCACTGGATGATGATCAGGAGATGGAGAGCTAAAAATTGCCTCAGTTAGCCTGAGGTGTAGTCAGTCAACTCAAACTAATGCAGCTCCTACTCATCGAAAACATGCATGTTATTATTGGCACTGTAAAATGGGAAGAATACAGGAGTAATAATGAGCCTGGCAAATGGTGGAGAGCCCAGTCCACTGTTCCACATGTTATTTTATGCATGTGTTGAGAAAACAGCCTTGGTCTTGGCTGGGAAAGCATGTTTGTCATTGATGGGAGGCCTTTGTTAGGATGAGAAATAAGATGTGTGTGCCACTGTGCCATGTTTACAAAAACAGACAGTGATAGAGAAAGGGAGGAAGTGTGCTCCAGCCTCATTACATTCAGTGTGTTTCCGTTCTGGCTGCTTCATCCAGGGTGACTCCAGTGAGCAAGGTGAACCAGACAGGAACAATACAATTAATCAAATACGCCTCTCCTTCAAGAGGGGTTGTGGGTTGCAAATTTTCTTCCAGCGGCCTGACGTCACACGACTGATAAAAGAGAATGGGTGACCCCTCTGTGAGCTGCCATCTGTGAGCCACCACCAGTTCTTATCCCGTGAAGTCAGAAACAGTCATCTGACCCTCATTTATTTCTGGTACAGTCGGAAAAACACAGTGGTAATGAAATTTGGTATGGTGTCAAAGCATTTCTTTGTGCTTCTCAATCAATGGCAACTTTTGATATAAAATAACAAATTCGCTGAGAATTGGTCATTAAACTGTGGGTGTCTGTTGTATATCCAAATCACATTCCCATCACATTGTCATAAAGTCAGTAGACTTGTAAAAATTCCAAAATAAACAGTAAAAATGGATGCAAAAAAGGAGTCGAACATACCAAACAATATGTCTGTTGCGCTGTTAGTGTTCAAACAGCAGTTTAGATATAGGAATTTAATATGACATGTATTTGATCTATTAGGTCATCTATAATTTACAGAGCAAGATTTACAAACTACTGATAAGAAAGCAGTCAGTTTAAGAGCAGAACTTTGATTAAGACAGAATAATCTCTAAAGGCAGATACAACATGGCAATACCTCAGCACCTTAAGTTCACACATTCAGACTTCAACAGACTAAAAAACACACTGATAGGAAAAAATGTATACTTTAATTGCTTAAAAGTTCTTTTTTCTATTTCATTCTTGATTCTTTTTGGTCCATAAAGAATGTTTTCTGCCTTTCCTCATTGCATGCTGGGACAATCTAGAGGCTAAGTGTGCCAGTCCGCTCCTTTTGTGGGCGTAGACCTCTCCATTTTTTGTTTGAAATTTAGTAATGATATGACTTTGTTTTTGTGGAAGAAACCCTTCTTTCACAACTGCATTCTCTGCTCTTGGATTTTCTCATTTCCTTTACATAACATAACTCTTTGGCCACAATGGATCGAGCAGGAGCGAATGCACTAACGTTACAAGGACAGTGTCTAGGACAACATAAGACCGTGCTCGAGGAGATCATCGTATCTTTTCAACATCTCAGCCGACAGATTTTGGACTTCACTATTCCCTCTGCTGCCACTTCAGCACCAGTATCGGACTCTAGACTTGTTAGCGTGAGTGCTGTTTTTGTTCCCCCATCTCCTGTTGCACTGTTGTCTGTATCAGTCAAAGAACCACATGTTCCTCCCCCAGAACAATATGCCAGTGAGATATTCTTATATTCAATCAGCAACCTGCCAGTTACCATTCACACCATGCAAAAACTGCATTCATCATTCATTTACTCTGGAGAAGGGTAGCAAAGTGGGTTATGGCCATTTGGGGTCAGGGGTGCCCATTATTATCTAGCATTTGTTAGTAAATTATGTTGCATTTTTGACCACCCGGTTCAGGGTGGTGGGAGAGAGCAAAATGCCTTTTCACTCTCCCCCATGGTTCCGCTTCAGTGGCCAACCACTCCATTGATTTTCTGATCATGGCCGCTGAGAGTAGATGGTGAGAGTGGGAGGTGATGGGGGTGTTCTTGAGAGGGTTGTCCCTTGATTTATAGGATGAGCAGGTCTCTTGTGATGAACCTGAGTCACTTGAGACACTCATAACTCTGGCTGTCCACATTGATAACCGTCTCAGAGAGAGACGAAGAGAGAGGGGGCAGCGTGGAGATGGCCGACAGCAAGGGTTTGCCTCCTGTACAAGTTGGTGGGTGCCTATTCCTCTGGTTATCCCCCCTCAATTCTCAATGCTCCTCATGCATCTGGAAACGATGCAGATGGGCTGAGCCTGATAAACGGTTCAGGAACGTGAGAGGCGGTTCTCCTAGTGTCTTTGCTGTACTATGGTAAGGGGGGGAACATTGTGGCTTCATTCCCCCTCAAATGGCGGGGGCTCACCAGAGTTGGAGCCTGAAGAGTCTCTGATCGACTCAGGGGTTGATGATAATTCTATGGATGCAGATTTAAGTTAGACTGTTGAGTCTCTCTTTGGAACTGCTATCGAGTTCTAAGAATGTTACCACCTTGGATGGCAGATTAATATCTCAAGGTAAGTATTGCACCGGCAATAATATTGCAATATTGTAATATTGCTCCTTAACTGCAATTATTTTGGGTAACCATAGGGAGGTGTAGAAACTTTTTGTTATTCCTTCTCCTCATTCACCTTTGGTGTTGGGACTCCGGTGGCTTAGAAGTCACGACCCTCAAATAAATTGGGAGAACGCCACAATTAATAGCTGGGTCGTATTTTGTCATTCTCACTGTCTCCGTTCCACTTTTTCGAGTTCGTCAAAACACCTGGTTTTGCAGGCCCCTCCAGACCTCAGGGGTATCATGATCTACCTCAGGTATTTAACAAAGAATTGGCTCTGTCCCTTCCCCCAAACAGACCATATGACAGTGCGATACATCTGCTGCCCAGCGCTCCCCTGCAATCCAGTCACCTTAACTTTGTATGCTGGTGACGTACATATACGTCATCGCGAACCCATGTACAGTATGCCGGCACTGTATATATACATCATGGACGTTTTACAGCGGGGGTTGCTAGGATATTCCAACATGGCTGCGCCGTGAGGCTGCAGCTTGTTGGGGCTCCTGGCACCCTCGTAGGTTGCCAGAACAGCAACTCTTCTATTTTTTTTCCTACTTTTAAGTTTTCTGCCCGACTCTTGTGGTCGTGTTAATTGGACTTTGTACAACATGGACACGTGTCATTTTTGACGTTTTTTGAGAGGTTGCGGAGCCGGTGTCGTGTACCCTGATGATGGTAAACGATCGTCAACCGGGGTTTCCATTCGGTTGGGTGTGTAACGGATACTAACTGTTCTACAACCATTTTATCATCATGATGGAACCCAGCGGCTAACGGCTATCGAGTGCTAAGCTGTGTGGCCCGGCTGTGAAGGACTTCT
>JAPTHA010000013.1:13285869-13296499 GCA_029814585.1 Gymnapogon annona
CTCTCAGCTTTGGATTCATTTCAGCAACTGTGCACTTTTATATTTCCATATTTATTTGGGTTATCAGCTGACAATCTCTGACATTTCGTTACACCAGATTCATTGTGTGTGTCTGTGTAATGACAATAAAGGAAGTCTAAGTCTAAGTCCATTCTCTGCTCTTGGATTCACTCATTTCTTTTACATCATGCCAACAGATTCTTTTGTTAGAGAACATATTTGAAGAAACTATTAAAAAGATAGCACCAAATACTATACTATCTAGCTTTTATATAAAGAAAGGTTCTCTCAATACCTGGAAAAACTAGCATTGATGTTTGCCATCACATTATACAGAATTACTGAAGGGGACCATATATTCATTGTTGTGACTAGTTTTGTGGAGGTCTACTCCAGTCTTATCCAAGTTGTCCACAAAGTATGTGTTTCTGCCACAAACCATACCTTTATTAAATAAATTTGGACTTAATTTTCATGTTGTGATGTTCCATATCAAGATTTACAATAATGAAACACTTTCACTTGAAACTTGCTGATATGGAGAGATATGAAATATGTGATAAAAGTGCTAAACACAGACCACAAGTTCAGAACACAGATATCCACTGTCCTTGCAACATCAACTATTTGTTCAGCATCCAGCAAAAAATGTGTCCATCAGGTCCCAGCAACCTAAGTTCATCCTTGAATCAAATGAATATTTGTGCAAATAAAATACAATTTTATTATATACATGTACAAAAGCTTAGAACTCATCAGTAGAGGTGAAAAAGAACCAGGGATGAGCAGCCGTTATCAGAGCCGAAAAGGTCATTTGAATTTCTTCTAATCCTCAAATGAATTTCTTGTAGGTGGTGACCAAGATGGTATCAAGTGCTGTCTCTAAACCTTGAAATAGTAGGAAAAAAACACTTCTGCATTCATAAAAGAAAACTGAAAGCTAAAATTAAAGTGAAAAATCAAATTAAAAATAATGGAAATTTAAATAGACAAATATATAATTCAGTGATTCTTTGTTGAATATCAACTAATGCTGAGCAGTTTCTTCATTCTGTGATTATTTGTGCAAATCCAGTCTTAATTGATGTCCGTGATGGTGCCACACATGGTTGCTATTGCAACTGTGAAGCTGGTAGCTGATATAATTCTTCACAACCACAAGTATCCACCAAAATTGCTCTGCATCTAATATCTATACAGAGTAACAGGTACACGTCTTATGATTTTTAAAACTTTTTCCTCGATCTCAATAATCCACAACAAGAATCATATAATTGCAACAGCTTCATTTACTTGATGCCCTGGCCAGTTGTCGGTGTTTTGTGTCAAACGCTATGGCGCTCCATGTCAAAAGACACAAAAGATAGTGCTCAAAGGCAGCAGCATAAACTGTAATTGCCATTGACAGGCTGTTGGCAGAGCACAGTGTATCCCATTTCTTGGCTGGGATTAGACAAAAGACAAAGGGACAAAAGATTTGTTCCATTCCTTTCATGACCTCATGTTCTTTCACAACAGTCTCTGTTCTAATACTAATTATAACATAGCATTTTCAACATAGCCACATATCCTCCCTTCATAAAGTGGTTTGGATGGAACTGGATGCAGCAGGATGAGGTGAGTTCAGTGTTTCTTTGCCACATTGAAGGGATTTATATGTTACTTGTGTTTTATCTTGTTTGATTTGGTAGCATTTCACTGTCCCTGCCTTAAGCCAAAGAATGTTGACAATTGCAGTTCACAATTACACTCTCCCACACCCCAAACCATAACAACATCCGATTAATGCGTTAGTGCACAGAATCTGACACGCCAACAGGTTCTCTTACAGGAAGCGTCAGCTCGCATGCAGCGGCTCATCTCTTTGTCTACCAAGGGACATCACTCCGCGACGGCGACACACAACAACAAGGCGGTTCCTGATTGGATTAGGAGACAGTACATCACGTTATGTCACAAATTGTATAAAATTAACCGGGAAGGGAGAGAAGGGTTTCTTCTCAGCTGAGCTGTTGCAAGACCCGTGTACCGCTGGCATTAAGGGATAGCGAGAATGACCCGGATATCTGTATTAGCTTCCTTTATCAGCAATAAGTCTTTTAAATGAAATCAATGTGCCTCCGACTCCATACCCCTAAAATCCCCGCTACAGCATGTAGGTGGTCAGTGGTTACAAAAGAGACCCCCTTGGGTTTGTTCTGGGGTGACTGTCATGTTCTTAGTCATGTTCAGCCAAGTTGGTGACACATGGGACAGAAGCGACAAACTGTCTGGCTGGCAGAAACCTCATCTCTGCTCACTGGATTCAACATATGGAGGGAGGGTACAGTATTGTGGGAACACGCCACTGAAGTGCATGTTGCAATCTGCCATAATTTCATAATTTGGTTGTGCAGAGAAACAACATGTCAACACAAGTGGACGGCAAACAAATGTGATAAAAAGGCAAAAAATTACCCTTGATGAGGTTCATGCTCACATCACAATGACCGACTCACAAAAGAGGCAACAATTGTGTCATTCATGCAATTGTCCCGTGCTCTATTTTTAGCTACACAACACACAGCAACAAACTGCTCAATCGTGACAAGGAGACTCAACATAAGAGACCAAAAATAATGACTGTTTGTTGACCATGCATAAACGTGAGCATATCTTGTATGTGTTTCTAAAAATAGGCTCAGGGAAAAGTCGGGTGCTCTTTATTGCAGCGAAAGCTTTTAACCCCATCACCCCTGGATTCAAGCAGCGTGACACTTGAATTTATGCATTCAGAAAAGAGGATAAAAAGGGGTTGCTGAAAATGAAATGTCAGGTAAGAGAAATGTGAGCAGGACATGCCTTTATACTTTGATTCCATACCCTAATCTATACAGACACTGATCTGCTTACATTTACTTGTACTTAACTTGACTTTAAACATTTAAAGAGCAGCTTTATGGCCATATATAGCCCAGCATTTTTCCATGACAAACCTAAGCAAAGAACATCTGTGAACATGATGAACCACTTTATAGTTCCTTTACAGGATTTCTTGAAGTTGCAAAAATCCCATTTTTTTTAAATATTGTTTTTAGTGGTGTGCATACATCCAGAATAACAGTCATTTCAATACAAAGACATTTTTCACACCTATTTTCATCTTTCTTTTCTTATAGAAAGAAACAAACAAACACACTCAAAGTCAGTGCAGAATAAATTAGATCAGAGTATGGGACATATCTGAATTCCTACCATATAAGAACCATGTTGTGCATCAGCCATATTGCACTGAGCTAATGGAGAAAAAAACACAAAGGAAATATGAGTAAAATAAGCAGTAAAGGAGAGAGAGGGAAAAGAAAAAAAAATTGAAAAAGATAATAATCCTACATCTAAATCTAAATCGGGGGGGTCGGGGTTCTAAAATAGTATGGGTTCAGGATTCAACTAGATTAAAAAAAAGAAATGAATGGTTGCCACTTTATGTAAAATTTGCATATACATTTACAATTCACTTTGCTTTGTCTGGAATACCTTATTTTTTCTAGTTTTAAGAAGGACATGACTTCACTAATCCATGATGTATTTGATGGGGTGTTTGCTGATTTCCAATGTAAAAGGAGGTGACGTCTCACAACCAGGGATGTGATTACCAGAATCTGTACCTGTACAGATGTAAAATGGTTATATTCTTCTGGAAGTCCAAAATTGCTATATAAGAAGACATATGAATAGTTTTTTTCAGTACTTTGGACATTGTGTCAAAATATGTCTGCCAGATATTAATCAAATTTGAACAGAAGAAAAACATATGCGCAAGATTGCAAGGTGAGCCAGAACATCTATCACAGATGTCGAGTGTATTTGGGAAGATTTGTGCCAATCGAGTTTTAGAGTAGTGGCATCTGAACGTCACTTTAAATTGAATTAATGTCAAGCGGGCACAAATGGAGTTCTTGTGAATTCCATTCAATGCTGACTCCCACCAGTGATCTTCAAAGACCAAGCCCAACTCCTGTTCCCAAGCTTCCTTTGTTTTAGTGGCTAAATAGCCATCATAGGACTGAATGATACCATAGACTTTTGGAATGGCTGTAGAAGTGCATCCCCCAGTCTGATCAGGTGGGAGATGTGGGCAATTAGGAAATAGAGATTTTACACAGTTCCTGGCTTGAAAATACCTAAACAGATGAGAGGATGCAAGGTTAAATTCTGCAGCTAATTCTGGAAAAGAACAAAAAACTCAATTTTTATAAAAATCCTTAAAACATTTAAGGCCCTTTCCATACCATTCTGTGAAAGTTGAGTCTGTAAGCACTGGCTAGAACATATGATTTCTCAACAATGGAGATGATACCGTGGGATCGATAAATTTGAAGTATTTTCTAAATTGAAACCATATGTTTAACGTAGAAATGATCACAGAGTTGCTGGTAAAGCCAGAGGGGTTGACTGAAGCCGGTCCTGTCATTAAGACTATTAAAGAGGATGAGGGACATGACTGCGTTTCAAGCTGACACCAGGGTGAGTCAACCCCTTTTAGCCAATACACAATTTTGTTTATATTTACTGCCCAGTAATAAAATGTAAAATTCGGCAACGTTAGACCGCCATCAAATTTACAATTCTGAAGAATTTTCAGTCTGACTCTAGGTGTCTTACCATTCCACAAAAAAAGAGATATCATAGAATCTATACTTTTGAAAACTTTTTTGGATAAAAATAATGGCAGACACTGAAACAGAAATAAAAATTTAGGGAGGACATTCATCTTAACCACATTAATTCTACCGATTAAAGTCAGAGGAAGAGAGTCCCATCTCTGAAAATCAGCCCTAATCTTAGCCAGCAGGGGATAAAAATTTACAGAATGCAGAGATTTGAAAGATCTGGCTACACAAACTCCTAGATACTGGAATCCCGATACACTCAATTTAAAAGGAATGTCAGATTGAGAGATTTCCATTGCCTGAGTATTAACAGGGAAACATTCATTTTTGGATACGTTGGCCTTATATCCTGAGAACAAGCCAAACCTTCGAAAAAAGGAAAGAATATCTGGACACGACCTGATAGGACTTGTGATATACAACAGCAAATCGTCGGCATATAACGCCAATTTACGCATAATGCCAGTAAAAATAGAGGAAGACCTTAGGTAAATGGACAAGGGCTCTATTGCAAGAGTGAAAAGGAGAGGGGACAGAGGACAACCTACAGCCACAATTAAGGAAAAAATAACTAGATTGAATCTTATTGGTACTAATGTTGACAAATGGTGATGTGTAAAGGAGGCGTATCCATGATATGAAAACCCTGCCAAATCCAAATTTTTCCAGAACAGCGAACAGGTAACTCCATTCAACCCTGTCAAATGCCTTTTCTGCATCAACAGAGATGACCACTTCTGGTGTGGCTGTGGTTTCTTTTGAATAAATAACATTCAACAAAGTACGGACATTATAAAAAAGTTGCTGTCCTTTTATGAAGCCTGTTTGCTCCTTTGAAATAATGAGTGGAAGCACCTTTTCTCAACGGAGTGCCAGAGCCCCATATTCGTAGTATCTAGGCCGAGAGTATAGCAATAAGCTCTCTGCCTCTATAGTTGTAATAAAATCTAACTAAGTTTTCAGTGGCACGTGGCGCTTCAATAAATCAGGGGACGGTGCGGGTGCGAGCTGTTGGTCCACATGTTCTAAATCAGCAAAAATCCAATTTAAGACGTTTTGAAACATCGAGGCGTACCATTAGCCACCACTAATGGACTGAGGTGAACCACTAGTTCACCTCAGTCCCGGCAAAAATACAAACAACATGAAGTAAATTCCATTAAATTTCAAAATTACTTCCGCGGTAGGCCTGGGTGATCTGGCCAAAAAAATAAAAATAAAAGTCACAGAACAGCCTTTTAATCTGAATCAAAAATTGTCTCACTTCTTGTAAAAACTATTTTCAGATTAGATTAAACAACAATCTTTAAAATATTTTCCTTTGCTGCTTTGATGTCATAGCTTTTTGGTTGTTGATTGAAAATTCTGCATATTTACATCTTTTGGCCGCTTACAGTCCTATTAATCACCTTGACTGGCCACATTCCATAATTTAATTGGTCTCACCAGTTTCATAGTGAACTCTCGTGTGATCCAATTTACATCGAGTATATTTGGTATATTGCATACCCCTAATGACAGATTCTTATAATAAACCAGTCTTAAAGGAGTATTAATGTTGCCAAAATCTCATATTGCATTGCTTTCTGTAAGCTTTAATAACAACAACATTGTTCAGGTCTGTTGAATAGGAATTTCTGAACAATGTTGGTTTAAATTTCTAGCTGTCAACAGTAAATTATATGATACATTAAATCAGCTAAGGCACAGCTCTCCTGCAACAGAAAATTACTTTGAATTAGAATGAATCCTGGAACATTTTATTGAACCTTATGTAAGAGTAAAGTAACCTTTACAAACTCATAGACATAAAAATCAAGTTATCCCACAATCTGTTGAAACTGTGATTTTATAAGGCAAAAAGTCAGTTTGCTGTTTGATGGGATAGGCTACAGCGACCCCCGCGACCCTGCAAAGGATTCAGCGGGTTGGATAATGAATGAATGAATGGAGCTCTACAATAGTTGGGTTATTTGCAAATGTGGTCACTGGTTCATGACTACAAAGAACTATGCCTGGAGTACACATAAGACTTATGAATGAATTTTAAAAGATCCCCTCTTTCACATCTTGGGTAACAAATTACAGTCACATTAACATTATTGGGCTCTTCTGTCACTACTTAAAAGACTGTGTCTAGCATCCTGATGAGGTATCTTTTTCAGTCTTCCTGTTGTTATTCAAGAGTTTAAGCCAAAGAAAATGAGTAAGGTGCCTGTAGGGGGTGCTGCTAAGACTACAATAACTAATCAAATCAATCAAACCAAATCAAAAATGCTTTATTAATCCCATAAGTGGAAATTCAAGTGTCCAACCGGATAAAAGAAAGGACAATACAAAGTTAAATTAACTGTGAGCATTCTAAAATCTGATTGCCGCAGGAATGAACGATCTCCTGCAGCGCTTGGTCCTGCAGCGCATGGACAGCAAGTGGTCCATTCTCTTGCTCCTCTGAGCAGACAGAAACTCATGCAGAGGGTGCATGGTGTTATTGAGGATAGCCTTCACCTTTCTCCCTGTGCACCTCTCCACCAGTCCCCCAGTGTCTAGTGACCCCCGCACCACGGACCCAGCTCTCCTCCCAATCTTGTCCAACTTATGACAGTATGTGACGATGATGTTATTGCCCCAGCAGACAGCAGCATAAAAAAGAACAGCAGCCACAACAGATTGATAAAACATGGACCACATGTTTGTACAAACTTCAAAGGACTTCAGCCTCCTCAGAAAAAAGAGCCTGGTCTGGGCCTTTTTATAGAGGTGCTTGGACTTCATGTTCCAGTCCAAGTTGTTGTCAAGGTGAACACCCAGATATTTGTATGTGTGTACACATTCAATGTGCTGGACTTGTATGTTGACTGGCTGAAGACTGTTCTTTTTATTACCAATTAATGTTAAGTTAATATTCATTTCTTTAGTCTTTCTCGTGTTAAGAATGAGTGAGTTTTTGGTGCTCCATTCACAGAAGGCTGTGAACAAGTCACTGTACTCCCCCTCCTGGTTGTTTTTGACACAGGCCACAATAGTGGAAAAAAAAACATAAAAACGCAAAAGAACAGACATACATGCATTAATTACTGTTTATTATCATAATTATTTGCAGCGCTTCCTTTTCTTTACATTTACCACCTGTAGTCAAAACTGATTCTGTCTGGTGCTGGACAGAGCAAAACCTATTTTGCTTCAACCATGTTTCTACATTGAGTTTCTTACAAACCAGGTGTTCACTTTTCATATTATGTGCATACGTGTTTTTCAAACCAGCAAAAAATACCTAAAATTTACAATCATTTTTGCAGAAGTGGTGGTGCTTCCTCCTTCCTTCCAGTCAAAAAATTACAATAAAAAAAAATCGCATGGAGTACAAATTCTATTCTAAATAGGAAGTATGAATGGTAATCTAAAATGTTATCATCCTCTAGAGACAGACAATCCTGCTGTCCTAACCTTTATGTCCTTACCTTTTTACAATGAGACCAATTATGAGTCTGTCAGCGGGAGGGCAATATCGAAGGAGCCAGAATTTTAGTAGAGCGTGATATAATAAATGTGAGCGATTTTGGTCATGACAATAATTTCCTTGAAAGTCGTGAACCTAGAGTCAGACACGCCTCCAGGATTTCTTTTCTGAACACCTCAGATAAGAGAGCGAGAACAGGCAGGGAAATATACGGTAGGAGACATAAGGTCCTGATCATCAAGGTGCCGACATTTAATATCCCTGGAAACCATCTCTTACATATGACCTCTCATGATGCCTCAGTGCTGGTTAATTGGGCTGCGACTTTGATTTATAGAGCAGTTCGGAGCATCGGCGGCAGACCGGAGACTGGAGGAGGTGGAATGATGGATGGAAAAACCTCGAGAAATATATAACATCAGCAAACTGGCACTTCCTCTGAACGAGTTTGTTTGAATGATTTGCCGAACTTGTTCGAACGACATCCCATTCTTGTTCGAACGAGTTCAGTAAGTCATTCGAACAAGTTCAGGAAGTCATTCGAACAAACTCGTTCAAAGGAAATGCTAGTTTGTTGATGTTATAAATGTCTATAGCAGGGGTGCTCAATACGTCGATCGCAATCTACCAGTCGATCACGATCTACCAGTCGATCACGAAGGTATTGTGGGTAGATCGCTTGCCGTTACAATATCGCCATCAACTTATCATCGTGAAGTGAATGAATTTTTTTTCATTTGATTGACAGTCAGTCTGACCAATCAATGAGCATACGCATAACCACACGTTATCGCAAACTGAGTTGACCAGTACGGACCAGACCGTGCTCGGGGTCCAGTCCTACCATGCATGGTGTCTGGTAGATGCCACATAAAAACCGTCTGTTGTCGGTTCCTTTTGATTCTCTGTTGGTGTTTCGTGGAAAAACTTTGTAAACATTCTTCTTACGTCGCTATGTCGGCAGGAAATAGTCCAACAGTCAATCAAGCTGTGCGTTTACTAAAATCACACAAAATTTTTAAAGATTTTAGAACTCCGTGAACACATCAGACGCACAGCCGATTAATGAGAAAATGGCAGGCTTTTAAGTGAACCTTATCGTGGGAAATAGGTCAGTCCCTGTACCGTTCCACCAGGACTGAGGATCATTTGAAGTGTGTTGAGGCTGGTGTCAGCAGATACTGTCCTGATGATGTATCATATGCATTATATATATATATATATATATATTATTATATAAATATTATGACGTATCCCTGGCTGGTTGTATTCAGTGCGAGTCACCAAAGTAAGGTAATGACAAAAAAATCTACATAGTTGCATCAAGAAAAATGGTTTCACAAAGTTATACAAAAGTACACTAACATATGTACATATAAATAATTGTAAATCTATTTATAAATAAATATATACTTTGCAATTTTATAGTAGATAGATCTTTTTGACTTGGTCATTTTTGAAAGTAGCTTGCTTGATGAAAAAGTGTGAGCACCCGGTCTATAGGTTCTTCCATCCGTCATTCCACCTGCTCCAGTCTCCGGTCTGCGCGCTGATGCTCTGAACAGCTCTATAAATCAAAGTCATAGCTTAACTAACCAGCAGTGAGGCATCACCGGAGGTCATGTGTAAAGTTGTTCAAACGACTTTTTTTTTTTCTTTTTTTTTTACACTGTGGCAGCTCTGTGCTTCCGTACATCTCTACAAAACCATGATGTGTATTGGTGAGGACGCACATGTCCGTTAACTCTTTCACTGCCGGCCTGTTTTCCCAATGGAAACCCCCTAGACTGCCAGAGGTTTTAGAGCATTTTCACTGATTTTAGAAGACTCACAGAATATTGAGTAATTTGTCTATATAAACATGGCACACATCAAAATAAAGTGTAGATTCTCTTCTTTCGTGTGGAAAAAAATGTTGTTTCTAACCTTTTTGGTTCTCAAGTAATAGTAGAACATAGCACCCTATGTTCTACTATCAGCAAAAACACAGGTTTTTGATCAAGAAGTGGAGAAAATTAGCTTTTTGTGCAAGAAGCATTTCAAGCTGATCAGGGACTGTGAGGTCAATATGTATCACTTTAGCGACACCTCACACATCTAAACAATAGAGAAAGAGATTTTTGATGGCAAAATATACTTTTTTATTCACACTTTAGAAATCTAGGTATACACAAATTGACAACAATCGTCCATATGTGGTTTGTGTGTGCGTGCGTGGGTGCGTGCTTGTTAGACTTAGACTTCCTTTATTGTCAATGCACAGACACACACCATGGGTCTGGCAATGAAATGTCGTTTGACAACTGAAAAAACAAAGCATAAATACAAAAACACAAAAGTGCAGAAGTTTTCAAAGCCATGAGTGCATGACTGCAGTGCAAAGACCACAGCGTATATCTGTCTGTGTATATACACATATGTACATATGCACGATACATATCTATATATACACTCAACAAAAATATAAACGCAACACTTTTGTTTTTGCTCCCATTTTTCATGAGATGGACTTAAAGAT
>JAPTHA010000013.1:13299902-13311681 GCA_029814585.1 Gymnapogon annona
TAGCATAGCGCTCTCAGCTGCTCACCGCTAACGGTTGAAACGTAAACGTCTTTAAACTGAAAACATCCTTCACATTCAAAGACCACTCACTCAGGTGCCACTCCAGCAGCGCCCCCCCCCCCCTTCTTCGGACACTGTCCCCAGTGGAAAAAAAACAGCCGATGAAACAAGGGTCCCATGGAGTCCAATGGAGTCTTATTAGCCAAAAATGTCATACAGCTGATACAGCTAGCCAGCTAACACACGAGATGCTGAGTCCAAAAGCCGTTAAAGTCTCCACCACGATGACAAACGGTTGGTAGTAATGGCTGAGCTCAGACCGTACCCATTGGTTTCATTCCATAGTACAGTATGGTATTCTAAAACAATTGTAAAAAATAAAGCTGACTACTTAGAGGATTTCGCCTATCACGGGTTATTTTTGGAACGTAACCCCCGTGATAAACAAGGGTTCACTGTAATTGATTTATTGATTATCGTGACAGGCCTATGTCCCAGTCCTCCAACATCCCATCCACAGTTGTCTGGTATGCCTCCACTGTATTGGTGGATCAATCACCTGCTGAAGATGGTTCATGTGACTTCTCTTCTCTTTAATGTTCTATAAAGGATCATGACAACTGCTGAAACAACTCTTGTATGTAATTTACAGTGTCTGGGTTAACTTGAGAGTCCATCAAAGGGACGTATTCTGACATGTTGTTGTTTACCTGTACTGGCACATGCCTGTGATGCAAAATCAACATAATGAGAAAACACAGTTTTGTGTTTTCAACCCTTTAGATGTTGACATGAGAGTGGAGCATTTTTAAGATTTCCACTCTTAAGATTTCCACTCTTAATCTTTCCACTCTAAAGATTTCCACACAACTCACAGTAAGTCAAATTTTCTGGAGTTATTTTGCATAATTTTCCTTCAGTGGAGTATAACCCTGAACGCCCTGTTGTTGCTGGGTTACCGACACAGCACTACAACAATTTCTAAAATGACAAAGTTTACATTGTCAAAAATAAAACAAAAAATATTTACCCTATATGACCATATAAGAACCATCCATGTGGAAGGCAGCAGTCCCACATCCCTCCCTCATGACCTCAACTCTTTCTACACCAGGTTTGAGTTGCACTCCACCACCCAGCTCCAGGTGATCCAATCTTCACTGAATCAGGAAATCCCCTCATTCACCTTCTGCACTCAGGATGTGGTGAGAGCTCTCAGGAGGACCAGAGAGAACAGCTCACCTGGGCAAGACCACATCAGCAGCCGTGTCCTGAAGCACTGTGCTCATCAGCTGGCAGGCATGTTTCAGACTCTGTTTCAGACCTCTATGGACAGCATGACAGTCCCCCAGTTATGGAAACGCTCCACCATCATTCCCATCCCCAAAAGGAAACCCATCAAGACCCTGAATGACCTCCGACCTGTGGCTCTCACCTCCTTTCGAATGAAAGCCATGGAGAAGATCATTAAGCATCATATAATAAAAAGAATGGACTCACTCATGGACCCACTCCAGTTTGCTTATCGCACAGGCAGAGGTGTTGATGATGCAAAAACATTCATTACAGACAGCATCCACAAACATCTGGAGCAGCCCCACTCCTCAGCTTGTCTTCTGTTTGCTGATTTTTCCTCAGCATTCAACACCCTGCAGCCCCACATCCTGGCCACAAAACTCTCCTCCCGTTTCCATCTCAACGACCAGCTCATCCTGTGGATCCTGGACTTTCTGACCCACAGATCACAGAGTGTGCTGGTCAACAACACATACTCTGACCTCTGTTACACCTCAACTGGCTCCCCTCAGGGCTATGTGCTCTCCCCTCTGCTCTTCATTCTCTACACGGATGACTTTTTCAACATGGCTGCGCCCTGAGAGGCTGCGGCTTGTTGGGGCTCCTGGCGCCTCGTACAGTACATCAGCTCCTTTTTTTCCCCTACTTTTAAGTTTTTTTCCCCCGACTCTTGTGGTCGTGTTAATTGGACTCTTGGACAACAGGACATTTGTCATTTTTGAAGTTTTTGAGAGGTAGTAGCTGGTCTGCTACTTCACGGACTCCCATCACGCCATCGTGGGATGGTGATCCAGTGGTGATCTCCAGGTGAGATGAGCTACAGCGATGTCCACCGGAGAGCAGCCCGCGTGATCGCCATCAGAGCAGCGGAGCCGGCGTCGTGTACCTGGTTTCAGAGGTGACGGTACAACCGGGGTTCCAGTCGGTTCGGGTGTGTAATGGTTATTCTACCCGTTCTACCGCCATGATGGACCCTAACGGCTGACAAGCTGTGCTAAGATTTCAATTTTGTTGTGCATCTGCTCTGGCCGGAGAGCCCTTAGCAAAGGGCCCCAGACCCCCCCACAAGATCCACAAAACACATGTGGACTGGTTGGGAAAACTCCCATGAACCCTCGAGCACCCCGGGGAGACTATAGAGCTGGTCCAGTGTTCGGCAATCCAGACAAAACCTGCATTGTTCCTCCTGTATCCGAGGTTCAACTAATGACCGGATCCTCCTCTCAAGTACCCTGGAATAGACTTTCCTGAGGAGGTTAAGGAGTGTGATCCCCCTTCTTAAAAAGAGGGACCACCGGTCTTACAGTCCAGAGACGCTGTCCCCGACCGCCACATGTGAGAGCAGAGACGTGTCAGCCATGACAGTGCCTGCACATCCACAGTCTTGAGGTACTCGGGGCAGATGTTATCCACGCCCGTGCCTTTCCACCGAGGAGCTTTCCAACCACCTTGGTGACTTCAGCTTGGGTAATGGATGAGTCCACCTCCGATCAACCAGCCTCTGCTTCCTCAGTGGAAGATCTGACAGGAGGGTTGAGGAGATTCTCGAAGTATTCCTTCCACCGCCTGACGACATCCCCATTTGAGGTCTGCAGATTCCCGCCTCCACCATAAATGGTGTTGATGGAGCACTACTTCCCCCTCCTGAGGCGCCGGACGGCTTGCCAGAATTTCTTCGGGGCCGACTGTAGTCCTTCTCTATGGTCTCTCCTAACTCCTCCCAGGCCCGAGTTTTTGCCTCTGTCACTGCCTAAGCCGCATCGTGCCTGGCCTGCCGGTACACACAAACTGCCTCGGGAGTCCTATGTGCCAATAATGCCTGACAGGGATCATTCTCATCCCGGTACAAGACGCCAGCTCTGCAAACTGCTGGCATCATGTACTGGGATTTGGAGGGGACGGTACAAGCGGGGCTTGCATCGGTTCAGGTGTGTAATGGTTGATCTACCAACCGATCTACCAACATGATGGAGACCTAACGGCTACTGCGGTTCAAATCTGTGGCAGGTGTACAAGCTGAGTGGCCCAGCTGTGAAGGACTACTACCTCACAGACACCTCCGGACTCTTGATTATTGGTTGGTTTTCTACTGGTGAGAGCGGACCAAAGAAGGGGGAGAGTGGCAGAGGAGAGTGGGGTGACTGGCGATGCGTGTGAATGAGTTATGGTTTGTGATGTTTGTTGCAGTTATGAATGTTGTACGTTTGAACGGTTAGCTGTTAGCAGCTGAAGCACTACGCTACGGTGGCCTGCAAGGACATTCACTTCTGTCTCACAGTTCCGGATGACGCATTACAGCCCTCTCACAGCTCCGGATGACGCATTACAGCCCCTCCTTATCATCTCTGGGACTTCAATCATGTATACTGTCTATGTCGTACAAGAATTCAATTGTTGTATATCTGTTCTACTCTTTTTTTTTGGACTCTGTCTTATTCTGCTGTATCTGGAATTTCCCCTTGCGGGACAATTACAGGTATATCTAATCTAATATCTAATATCTCTCTTCTTCAACCCTGACGGCAACCCTTGCTTGTAGTGTCCACCACCGGATTCTAGGATTTCCACCACGACAGGGTGGCACCAGAGACCATGCGGCCAACCCCCCCCGCCCCGAGAAGCAGCTTCGAAAATGGAGGTGGAGAACATGGTACATTCGGACTCGATGTCTCTCTATCCTCCCCCGGGATCTGTGAGAAACTCTCCCGGATGTGGGAGTTAAAGACTCCACCTGCGAAAGGACAAGATCCCAGATACAAGCGGCCAAAATGAGTTTCCTCAACAGGGTGCACCCTTAAAGATAGGGTGAGGAGCTCAGTCACCAGGGAGGAGCTCGGAGTAGAGTCGCTATACCTCCACATCAAAAGGAGTCAGCTGAGGTGGCTCAGGCATCTGTTTCAGATGCCCCCCAGACGCCTCCCTAGGGAGGTGTTCTGGGCATGTGCCTTCTGGAGGAGGCCCCAGGGCAGATTCAGGACACGCTGGAGGGACTATGTCTCTCAGCTGGCTTGGGAACGTCTTGGGGTCCCTCCGGAAGAACTGGAGGAAGTGTCTGGGGAGAGGGAAGTCTGGGCATCCCTGCTTAGACTGCTACCTCCGCAACATGGCCCTGGATAAGCGGTGGAAAATGGATGGATGGATGGATGGATAAATAACATTTTATAATTTTCACCCAACGGAAAGTGGCAATGAATGGAAATGTCTTGTATTAAAGCCACATGAGAGAATGTACATATAAATGATGAATACTATATACAACTATAACTTATCACACAGTTCACAATGCACAGACATATAAGCCAACACTGGCACCTGCTAATAGCCTCATGAAAATAAGAGGTTTCATGCTGGGTTAGACCGATTGATATTGACAAAATTGTTACATCAAAAAAAAAAAAATTAAAAGTTGTCCCATTAAAGTATTGTAAAACATACCAATATAAACAATACAGTTTTCAATTGTCAAATGGCATATGTCATATCTGTAAAACTCCGTTTTTGAGATCCTAAAAATGCCAGAGTACTGTATAAGTGTGGGAAACCTATATGTCTTGATCCAAAAAGTAAATGTTGCAAAAGTTGTAATTTATTGTCCTAAACACAAAGCTCTTACCTTGGTGGCTGTGTGACGTCATGGCTCACGGGTCAGTCCGGTGGGTGTCTTCACAGAACAGCAGGCCAGCGTAGGACTCAGTGTATCTCAGAACGTGTGTTTGGGCTTTAATACAGATGCAGTTTACAGAGTCGCAAGCAAGTGACTGTTAACCCGTTGTCACCGTCTGCCTGTGTGTTTGTGTAACTGTCCAACACAGTTTGGGATGGTCCCTCGAGAATCCCTCAGGGCTGGAAAGAAGAAGCAGACGTTCAATGACTGCAGTCAATCCCGATGAGCCTTTGGATTTTGCTTCACCGATCAGAGCCGTCTACACCCGAACCAACCTGTCAGAAAGACAAAGACATTGTCGCCATTTCTGCTCAGTGTGTTCAAAACATTGCATTTATTTGATCAGGAAGTTCAGCTCTAATTATTTTGATTTTAGTTCTCTTATTAATTTCAATGTGTGTTTTATTATCTTTTATTCCTGTACTGTTTGTTTTACACATTGTTTAATAGCTTTGGTTTTCAATTCTTAGTCATTTTAATGGTCTGCTGCTGTTCTAGGTTTGATCTTATCAATAGTTTTAATTCACTTACAGTATGTGGCTGTAATTTGTACCTCACACTTAACGTAGTACATGTACCTGTGCTTCCACCTGGAATGAAATGTACTTAATAAATAAAGCTTTCAAGGTGTTCTCTATTATTACAAGGATTTGATGCCAGTTTTAAACTCCATCAAGCCAAATTAAAGTAGATTAATTGTGGAAGGCATTAAAAAAATTATGACTATTCTTAGTGTTAGATTTTTCTTAATTTTGTGCATAATATGGTCGTTATGGTAATAAAAACACCAAAAACATGTAAATTATCTTATTTTAAATTTAAAAATATGTAGTTTTTCTCAAAAGAGGGCCTGTGAACCACTACCTATGTTTGGCATACATTTGTCTACCATAAAAGGCATTTCAATCTAAAAATATTAAAATTAATGTAGATTTTTGGCAGTTCAAATCTAATTTATTTCACAATTCCCAAACCACAATAACTAAGCCCTACAGAACCCTGGAGAAGATTATTTTGCCTGTTAATTAAAAAAACAACTTTTCCATTTACTACTAATCATAATAACATTAATATTAATAATGGATAAGATTATAGAGTTTTTTTACAAAGCGCTTACATTAATGATCCAATATTCATTCACTCTCACATTCTCACTCTAGTGGTGGTAAACTACGTTTTGTAGCCAAAGCTGCCCTGGGCAGACTGATGGATGCGTAGCTGCACAATGCTCACCAAATGGCCCCTCCGACCACCACCATTCGCATGCATTCATACACTCGTGCAGTGTTTTTTAACCTGGGTTCGATTGAACCCTAGGGGTTCGGTGAGTCGGTTTCAGGGGTTCGGTGGAGCCTCCGCCACAGAGGTCAAGACACACCCGACTCATCGTGTCAATTCGTGATGACATGCTCCAATTGGCCTTAACTCGCTGCAGATGATCGCGTTACACTGCTTAGCCAATCAGTGCTGCGGAGAATTTAGTGCGCTCAGTATTCAACGTGTGACTGTCGTGGTAGTATGTCGTGTGATTTCTTTCTTAATATTTTACTCTATACTATGTTGAGCAAAAAAAGAAAGTGGTCAGACGAATATGTCCAACATGGATTCACATGTATCATAGAACGTGATGGGAGTCAGGGTCCTATCTGCATGATTTGCAAGGCCAAGTTGAGTTCATGCACTGTGTTGGTTTTGTTCTTTGAACAAGGTGATGTTCATGCATGATTCATTTTGTGCACCAGTAACTAAATATATACATGTTTTGAATTTGAAATAAATCATATTTTATTTTTCACTAAAGAAGGGTTCGGTGCATGCACATATGAAACTGGTGGGATTCAGTACCTCCAACGAGGTTCAGAACCACTGCACTAGTGTGAGGAACTGGATGCAAGGTATTAAATGAAGTGTCTGTATTTAAACTGCCAACACTTCGGTTACTGGACAACCTGCTCTACCTCCTCAGCCACAAGTTTGACCATAAGAACAAAAAACATTTTCACTTTTGTCACTCAAGACAAAATAAAATAGTTTTTCATGTCAATTTGAGGGATATTTTGTAGGTTTTATCGGACACATAATGGGATCCAGTGTGAAATTAAATTTGATATTTTTTTCTTTATTTTTAACAAAAACAAATATCACACCTCCATTGAAGAGTTCATTCTTGTGCTAATGTTACAAGACATAGCAAACCAATTAGGCAATAAATTGTTTTGGACAAAGCAAATTTTTCAACTCAAAGTTTATTAAATATGGGAAAAAATAATGTATTGCTTTTACTACTTTATAAATGGGTGAAAATCCTTCAGTAGCTTGAATATGAATTTCACAAAAGCAGAAAAAGAAAGCCTCCTTACTTCTGATGGGAATAAATTATGTTTTGTTGCATTTGCAAATAAATGCTTGTCCTTTTTGTTTCTTCTGGAAATGAATGCCAGCCATTTTTGTATGTTTCTGCAAACAGGCAATTGTTCTAATCTTTGTTTTACTTAAAGCACATCAGATGTAATCGCAGCTTTGAGCCTCAGGGCATCAGTTCGACTTTACCACCTCAAATAGAGGGGGTAAAAACTGGGTGGTAGAAGTGGCGTGGGGGTAGTATGCATGTTCACACCCTTGTGTGTGTTGCCAGAGGATAGTGTGTAAGGGGAGGGAGGAGGCAGGGGTCTCAAGGCGAGAGGGCCAGACAGTGCAGCCGCAGGACAAATTGCCCCAAAAAAGTCGGTCACTGGACACACACACTTGTGCTTTGTGATGTAGAAGCAAGGGGGAGGAGGCAAATATGTGTGTCACAGGGAGTAGCTCCCACTCCATGGGGTCTTCATGCAACACTGTTCTCACAGGGCATCTCATCTGTCTTGAGTGGGGGCTTCATGTGTGTGTGCAGAGCCATTGTCCCTAAAAGAGCTTGCTTGATGCAGGGTGACAGATCTGGGGAGACAAGCCCCGAAGCCCAAAGTGAAGAAATAATAAAAACACACTTACAATTTTATGCAGGAAAATAGTACTAAAATGAGTTTAATCAGACATACTCCCATGACTGCATGAGTTAGAAACCAATAATTATAATAAGTTAGAATCTATCAAAACATTAACAGCTACAAATGCGTGTCACAGAAAGGTGGGGTAGTTGGCCAAACCCTGCCTGCACTGCAACTCGCAAACATCCCCGGCGACAAAAAAAATCGTTTCTGACTAACATTTTCTGCCATAACCTGCTCGCTTGCTTTTAGACAGGTCAAAACGGCCGTAATGTTAAGCTTGGACATCGCTTTAACAGCTTCCAGAACCCGTTTGCCCCCATTCACAAAAAACATTGACGCATGCAGAGACTTACCACCGCCCATCCCGAACCATTCACACCGACTCCAACACTCACAAACACAGGCCTGTACCTTCGTTTAAAGCCTTTTTCTTGCCACTAACACGGGGGATACACCCGAAGAGACGTGCTGGGACTATATATGTTGCATTAAAGCCTAAGACTCGGCCGTGCACTAAAAATAGCACAGCAACAATCAGCATAATAAACATCGGCTGTCCGTTCCCCCTCTTTATTGCCTACACACTTCCCGCCCGCTAAAGTGCAATTAAAAACAGCACGGAAATTATCCATTTAAATGGTTTTGAGAGGTTTAGTCGGCGTTGCCGGGAACAGATACGTTCTGGCTCAAAAGCAGCGGTGAAAAAAAATAGAAACGAAGCTGGAACCGAAGCGGTGCAGTGGAAACTTCAGTCGGACATTGTTTTGATGAACCCTGTCTGCGCATCGCATCCTTGCCTGTATATCAACATCAAAGCGGTACAGCTCGGCTCCACATTCGTCTCGAGTGGACACGAACATCCACACAGCTCACCTACATGGGCTAGGAAGAGGCCTGATGTCCCAACGTGTGTCCACGCCGTTACTAGTCTTCTCCCATATTATACAGTCCGGGCTTCTACTCGAGAAAAATTCATCTCCTGACAGATTCCGCCATACTGGATTTTTGTTACAACCCCAGCGTCACATGGAGCGGCCCTGCATTTACCATAGGCGGGGTTTGCCCGATGAAACTGTGATAATCTACTACAGAGCAGATCTATCCGAGATGTGGATCTGGTCTGCGGAGGTCGAGAAGGCTGTGATTTCGCTGCCTGTGTCATTAATAAGGAAGAAGTTGCTGGGCGTGTCTTGTCGATTCGACACACAATATTCCCATCATTCGGACAAGACAAGAACGAAGTAGAAACACTTAGATAACACAGTCAAAGTGCTCATATGTAAGTAAAAGGGTTGTCATTAAACTGCAATAAAATGATCCATTTTAAGCCAAATAAAATGTAACGCCTTCAGGACAGTAGTAAACGATTAATTGATTTTCATTACAAAGCTAATGTATAACTGACTTTTCACTAAAAGAAAAGGGCCCCCAAAATAAAGTAAAACTTTATTCAGTTTGAGTCACTGCTGGTTACTTGTAGTTTCCAAAACACATGGTTTTGAATCAAATCTAATGAAATTTTGAAAATGAGTGACAGAATGCTTCTTACTTAAAAGTTAAGGTTTCTCTTAGAGCTGCTACATCAATTTAAGAACGCGTTTAGTTCTCAGGTTCTTTCCAGTGGTAGTTTCATGTATGATAGAAATGCACATAAAGCAATGCACGTGTCCACTTTATCATAAACACTCAAAAGCCCAGTTAACCAACACTTGTCATTTCTTTTCCATTTGATCTTATTAAAGTATGCAAGATTAAGCCTATTTAATTTTTAAGACCATAACTGCCATATAACAGTGATGAACAACATGCTCTGATTAACAAATGAGTTATGAATATCATTAACCTAGTTTTTGGATAGTAATTTTTTACAAACCTGCAGTATTTGTATGCTGGTCCAATGTGAGTTATTAAGCATATCATATGAATTTGCTTGATTTTAATTGCTAAAATATTAAATTATTATTATATTAGTAAAATGTCCCTATAGTCCTTATTCAGTCATGTGGTTGGTACAATGTGATTTTCTAGCAGAACAAATCATTGATGTGTGTACGACCACTTTATTAGGTACACTTCTTCACCTGCACTGCACCGCAAATATCTAATAGGGCAATCACATGGCACTAGCTTAAGGCAGTTAGGCAGAGTCAAAACAATCTACTGAAGTTAAAACAGAGCATCAGAATAGTTAAGGTGATTTAAGTTACTTTGAATTTGGTAAGGTTATTGGAGCCAAACTTGTCTAATTACTTGAGGAATTGCTGAGCCACTAGTATTTTCACCAATGTCTTCTCAAGGGTTTAGAGGAAAAATATGGTTAGTTGGACGTTAGAGGTCAGAGGAAACCAGTCAGACTCCTTTGAGGGTATAAATATTACTTATACTCATCTTGCCGCTACATTCATGCGTGCATAAAGTAGTAAATAGTAGTAGTTGTAAATAAGCTTCATGATTCATATTATATTAATACTGTAGGCCCATGCATGTGGAATAAATGTAATTACTATTACTTATTATGCATAGGAAAGATTCATTACATCTTTCCATCCAAACGGGATGGGGTTTTTTTGCTCTTGAACTAAGAGGTATGTAACAAACATTCCTATTCATGGTTAAGGCAGAACTCATCTAAATTGTTTCATAAGTATATATAAGTATATAAATAACTAATGCAATGTGTAATCCATTGCGTAACATCACCATACATATACAGTCAACTTTTCATGTTTGGTGACGATCTGATGGTACTTTGTGGTATTTCTCTCTCCATTGCGCACACATTATAGCTCTGTTTCTCTAATTTACATGGAATATAGCTTAAAGGACCGTCTAGAATCCTAATGATTGTAATAGTCCATTAGAAGATCTGATGGTGGGTTAATCTGCTAATCTGCTCTCTGGTCCAATAACACAAAATGAACATTGATCACAAAAATATTAATCAACTGCTGACATATGCCTTGATTTTATTAAACCGTGATGTCTTTTTTCACCATTATCCAGACAAATTGTTTTGTTGTGTCACTATAAATGTTTGTCAGAAACAGATAAGCCTTATCTGTAGTTGTAGACTTAATCAAATAGATGAGTCAAGCTAATCAAAGCCACTAACCCAAATGAAAAACCTTAACGTATATTATTTGAAATTATTACAATTTGAGAGAATAACTGAAAAAAGCTTTATCATCTTATTCACGTGTTTCTGTGGTTGTTACCACTAAGGTACTAAGATGAAAGTGAGATATACTGAAACATTTCCAACCTTCCTCCCAATTTTCCAATACTTCTCATAACCAAAGGAGGCAAAATGAAACAAAGTTTTTATCCTATTCTCACTCATTGCATCATGAAACAGCTTCCCCACTGCCTGCTCTATAATCCAATATGCTTTTATTTCCATTACATTGTATTTCATTATGTAGCTCAGCAGACACCCACCCACAAACCTGCAAAACCACTGCTAGTTTAGCTGACTTGATTTCTGTAAAATGCTAACCACTTTCTATATGGGCTACATCAGCAGGCAAAAACAAGATTTTTATTCACTACGGTAGGTTGAATATTGAGTTTGCTTCCTTTTCAGGTTTCTTTTACACCTTATATAGAACAGAGCATATATATACAGTATATATATATCTATATATATATAGATATATATATATATATATAACACATAGTTGCATAATTTTGTCAATGTAAATGCAACATCAAACTCAATTAATTTATTCCAGAGGTCAACCAGAGGCTATGTGTCAAATTTGGAGCAAATCAACCACTAGGGGATGCTAAAAAAGAAATCTGAAGTTGTGTGCTGGTTTATTGGTTAACATTT
>JAPTHA010000013.1:13322272-13350317 GCA_029814585.1 Gymnapogon annona
GTGTGTGTGTGTGTGTGTGTGTGTGTGTGTGTGTGTGTGTGTGTGTGTGTGTGTGTGTGTGTGTGTGTGTGCTTCACCTAATCTGAATTTTTTTTTTGGTGTGATAAGTAGTGAAGCACTTTCTTGGGTGCAAGGGGACACGGCAAGCTTTGCAGCACATCCTCGTTTCACTGCACCGGCCCCTACTTGCACAAACCCTGCACCTCCTTGCTGGCCTTTGCTTCTTCTCCGTTGCCATCAGCAGTTCGAGTTCATGCTGACTCAGATCCCCATCTAGCCAGCTCTCATGGTCTGTGCAGGGTTGTGCCCTTATTGGAGGAAAATCCTTTTTTGTGGTCCAGGTTTTCACCACTTTTTCAATGAAATCCATGAGGGATTTGCATTGCCCCGGGTTTGCTGTTTTATATAGAATAAATTAATTGAACATGGCCAGCTGGAACAAGTATGTGATGAACTTATTTGACCAGTTCAATGTCTTCCTTTTGAAGGAAATGTATGAAATGTTCTGGTCAAGTTTCTCTACCCCATTCATGGATGCATTGTAGGAAACCACACACTCTAGCTTCAGTTTGGGGACCCTGCTCTTGTGTTTTTTTGCCATTCCTCGACCGATTGCATTGTATCATAGTGGCAGGTGGTCACCATTTTGACAATTCTTTTGTCCAGCCACACTAACACCATGACTTTGCTGTTGTGTCTCTTCAACATTCCCCTGTCAGGTCACTCTTCTTGAGGTCCCTGACACAACTAGGTTCCCCCCTGTTGTTACGGAGTGTCCCACAGACATTTGGTTTTTTTTTTCAAGAGGCTTTCACAAAGGGACACAGAATTATAAAAATTGTCCATAAAAACTGTGTGCCCTTGACCTGTGAGACAATCCAGGAGGTCACATGTCACAGGATGCACAGGCACTTTTTGGAGAGAGCGAAGCGCCGTGGCTGCTGTCCGCGGCGCCACGGCAGTATGGCAGTATGGCAGTATTTACAAATAATTGTAAATACTGCCATTGGAGCTGCTGCTGATGTCCATTTTCACACCATTTGTAATTACTGTCACTTATTTTTTGGCACTTTGTTCTACTTCTTATACTGCCTGTACAGAGAGAGTGAAGTCAAGCCGAAGTCAAATTCCTTGTTTGTATGTACAAACCTGGCCAATAAAGCTGATTCTGATTCAGATTTTTATATGCATGTTTTACTGAGTTGTTTTATGTGTGCTTTTATTTTGAAGTGTTTTTATAGTGTGCAACATGTGCCTTTGTTTTTACTTCCTGGTTTTAATCCTCTAATGATGCACACCTGTGGTGGACTGTTTTACCTTGATTTTAACCAATGGAAATGCACCGGGAAGGAGTCCATGGACTTTATAGGGCGAGGGGCAACTCTGAGAGGCAGCATCAGAAAGCACCAGGGTACTGGCCTGTCCTAACTGTGACCGTAGAAAAGCTTCCCATCTATCCCCAGCTGGTTTGCTGCTCCCCCTTCCCATTCCGAGCCGCCCCAGGTCATATATTGCTGTGAACTTTCTTACAGGTCTTCCCCCTTTCATTGGAAATACTGTAATTTTGACTACAGTTTTTCCAAGGCTGTGCGTTATGTTGCCCTTCCCAAATTGCCTTCTGCCCTCGAGACTGCAACTTTGCTAACTAATCATGTCTTCAGACACCATGGTTTACCTTTAGCTATTGTTTCTGATAGTGTCCTTTTACAACTTAGATTGTGATTTTCGGTTATAGTTTTCATTATATCATTTTCCTGTTGTAGGTATTTTTTGTTAATACTATTCACGTGTTTTTGGCGTCGCTTTTTGTTAATAATTGATGATTCAGGGAAAATTCTATTAATGAACAATTTGTGTGAAAAAAAGAGAAAAAGAATAAATTTTTGATAAAATTAACCTCAGAGTCTGTCTGCTTTTGGGTCCTACCGTCTCTATTCCGTGACATTCAGCATAGACTTAAATTGACTCGGTGAAGTCGACTGAGATGCAACATGGATATAACTGTTCCATTTCATTGTATATTGGTATCCGTATGCCATTTACAGAAGGAAAATGTCTGCAGGTTTTAGCGTTAAAGAGCTTACTCAAGCACAACATCATCATGCCTCCAAGACCAACTGCCTTATGTAACTGATGCTCCATAACTCAGTCAACACAAATCATAACCCTCTGTTGCTATGGACACAGGTGTCCCTGTGGGCTTCCTATTGTACTCCAAAAGAGGAATGACCTCAATTAATAAATGGAAGTCATGGCTGAATTCAGAAGCAGAATTTAAAAAAAAAAATGCTGATGTGCCATTAGGCAAGACGACATGCTGCTGGCAGCTCCTGAGATGCCAACCCTGACCTCTGACCTCCATCGGGAGAAACACAGTGGAGGGAATTTCTGCCTTCATACAGGCCAAAATAATACTTTTATAGTAACATTACAGTATAATACAGTATGATTTGAAGGGCTTACTTCTATCTTGCATAATTGTTTGACATTAACACACAGAAAATGAATGTATCACAAATCCATCACAGGTTATGCACATAATTTTAAACATGACATGAAACAAAACAAGTCAAACACTAAAAAAGATGCAAAAACCCTGAGCCACATTTACAATCATAGGCTGTGTCATGGTTGGGGAAAGGGAGAAGCTCGATTGCATGAGATTGGAGGGGAACATTTATTAACCAGTGATGGACTCTCAAGGCCAGCAAGGCCTTCTCTGCTGGCCTAAACATAATCACGAATATATTTAAAAAATTTTTTTTTTGTTTTCCACAAATATGTATTAAATTATTCCTCATGGTCTATACTCTTCATTTCATAGCTTTCCTGAGTTGGTTACTCAGCTTCCAGCCCCAGGTGGAGATTTGGAGGGCGGGGTTTATGTCAGAGTTTTTATCCAATCATTATTTATTATCATGTGTTGCCAGGGTCGACAATCTGCCTCTCGGTTTCAGAAACGAGTTTGCTGGCGCACGGTCGCTTAACAATGAATTGAAGCTTGTGGCGGGCCCTCTGGCTGTTACTCGCCAGCTCAAGTTTGGCCTCACTGGCGCCATCTACAGGGCCTATTATAGCATCAGTGCATGCACGTCTTTTGATTGCATATGCGATAGAGAGAGGCGGAGCTATGTAAAGCTGCGCAGAACAGACTGAGCAGGCACATTAATGATATAAACACTAAATAAGGAAATAGATCATTTGTGTAGCGTGACAAGGTGTTTTAGTTTTTTTAACCCACAATGGCCGAAGGAGGAGAAGAATTTGGTCGCAGATTTAGTTACGCCATTCTCAAGAAAAAAATTGCAAGAAAACCTACATGCTGTAGAGGACGCCGACGACAACACTCAGCGGGAAAATGGATTTATTTATTTACTCTTTCAGGTTGATACTACGAACGAACAGTACACCTGGGTGGCAGGCTCCAAAAAATAAGTTAATATTATTAAAATACATTATGAACGAATGTGCCATGCAGTGCCGGCCGAGACAGCCAGACTACGAGACCGGACCAAGGCACGATGCTAGCTGACCTGGGCCAGCACTGATTGGGGTGTAACTGATGTCGGCCATGGTCCGGTCTTGTGGTCACAAGACCGGACCATGGCTGACATCAGACCGAGACCGGAACACGGTGCGATGTCAGCCATGGTCTGGTCTCACTATCCAATGTCGGCCGACATCAGACCAAGAGATGCCGGCCGGCATTGGACAGCAGCGGAGTGTGGCAGTGCCGGCGACACCGGCGGAGCGTGGAGCACATGGGTGGAATTTCCTTTTGTTTCTCTGTTAGTGTACTCAGTAGACTAATAGAAGTGTGTTGTCGGTGACTTTATGTTCAGGTGATACAGTTGTATGTGTTTTGGTCTAAATACATCATGTGTAGATCCTTGGATCAGAATGATGGTTTTAAGAGGTGGATTAAGTCGGGAGGACATCAGTGCTGGCCCAGGTCTGAAATGCACGGCCCGCCACTGTTATTAACTGAACACACACACACACACACACACACACACACACAACTAAACCACAGCAAATAATGTTACATGCCAGTCAACGACAGAAGACTCAGATGCGGAAATGTTGATTTTCAAAATAAGAATGTTTATTTTGTGTTCTCCAAGAACTTATACTTTACTTTTATCAATTGCTTAAGCTATAAATATTAACAGAAAACGGCGTCAAAAAAACACGGGATTAATTTTAACAATCTAAACGGAAAAACCCACAACGGGATACTCAAAATATTAAAAGGGAAAATGAAAATCACTCTTGTGAGGAAAAAACGGGATAATAACTAGTCAAACAAAAAGCGCTTTAAGGAGGATTAATGTAATAAATTGAAACCAAGACTTTTCTCACATACACAGGACTAGAAATACTATACTCGAATTCAAAACTAACAATCTTACTCGGGGAGACAGGAATCACGACAGGAACAGCGAGATGACAAGGTAGATCCGAAGACACGACACACAACAATCCAGCGACAAGGGAGAAAACTTTCCGTCAAAGCCTCAGTGAGCTGCATGGAGTAATTACGTCTCACAGAGCAACAGCTCCCAGGCCTTATTACTGATATTATTTGAGTATGTGTGTATGCAGTTTTGTGTTTGTGAATGACAGTGCACAGCAACACACACAGTATGAATGTATGAACATGCTTCCAAGTCCTGGTCAGGCAGGGTGTATGTGTCTGTGTGTGTGCACCTATAAAGTAACAGCACCCCAGAGTGTCCTGCTTCCCCGATGTTAAACCAGCTTGCAGGAGTGATAAACTGAGAAATGTTATGACATATATAATGCTCCTGGTCTCCCCTGTCCTGATGACGGCATTGAGAAGCCCACCCAGTGTGTTGTTCCAGGAGGTAAAAACATGATTGCAGATAAAAAAGACAAGCTGGAGAATGACAAATCAGAAAACCTTCTGCAAGGGCTAAGAAATGAAGACAGGCAAACACAACGAAAAGAGGTGACAAGTAAGAACCTATTCAATGGTGCCGTTCTTAATTAGATATTATATTCAGCAAATATATCTGAATACCTTATATTATACAAAACAGTTACTTCAGTGTTTGAGTATAAATATGGATTCTACTATTTTAAAACTTTGCAAAAAAAGAAGACGCAAAATAACAGGAAATGAAGAGTGTAGCAAAAGAAAACTATCAAAATAATGACTGACTTCCAGTCTTGAATGGAGTAAACGTACATGAGACGGCTCCAGTTATCAATAACTTTTAAAACCACTCTGCCCTTCATCTTCCTAACTAGAGCGCACTGTTTGCCCTTAGTCTGCTGAGCGAGAGCTAATTTCTAAAAATATGCCACCACTCTTGGTGCCATGCCTTCTAAAAACAGCAGACAGAAGAAAGAAGAAGCTAGCTTGACGCTAGATGCTATCACCAAGGTGCTGGAGGAGCATCGCCAGTCACTTTCTGCCAAGTTCAAGGGCTCTTTTACAACTTTGGACTCTAAATGAAAAAACTGACACTAACTGTGGAGGACCATGGCGAGCATCTTTCATCCTTGGAACTCGCAGCGGACGACATCAATCAGCAGGTCCTGGACCTCGATTCTATCTGCTCAGCGCTACAAGAGGCTAACACTAAGCTAAAAGCTAAACTTGCTGACTTGGAGAGCCGAAGCCGACATCAAAACATACACATTCTTGGAATACCTGAATCGACCGAAAGTGGACAACCCATTAAGTTCTTCTCTAGTAAAGTGTTCGGAAACGAGATCTTGTCATCCCCCCGGAGATCGACTGAGCCCACTGCTCACTAGCTCCCAAGCCGGCCCAGGGTGAGCACCTGCGACCGGTCATTATTTGTCTACATCGGTACCAAACTAAGGAGTTCCTCATCAGGGAAGCACAACATAGGGGAAAACAGGAGTTCCATGGTCATGCGATCTGTATCCTGGAGGGTTACAGTCCCAAGGTTCTGAACCAGAGAGTGGAATATAAAGAAGTAATGACAGAACTTCACAAGCAAGGACTAAAGCCAGCGCTGCTCTTTCCAGCGTAGCTACGGCAAGCGCAACCAAATACTACATCTGTTGACGAGGATGTCTGAAATCTCTCTCCCACCTCCTGCTCCCTTCCTCGTGTTACCGGGTGAGCCTCCTGTTCCATGGACCCGCTGGCTACAGTCCTTCGACACATTTTTTCTGGCTGTCGGACTGGCGGATGTGAGTTCAGCCTGAATACAGGCTCTGCTGTTGCACTGTTTGGGTGCGGAAGGACAACTCGTCCTAGAAACTCTTGAGTCGCAGGGCAGGGACACAACTGCCCTGCTCGGGGGCAGACGTGCCACAACTGTGGCAAACGGAACCACTTTTCCTCTGTCTGCCGTTCCACCCCTGTCCAGTCAGGTACTCAAATGAACACATCTCCCCACACTCCCACGATTATCTACAACGTGTACTCCAGCCCAGTTTCTTTTAAGTCATGTACAGTCCGTTTGAATGACGTGTGTGTCCCACTGCTGTGGGTGCTAGTGTATCCCTCCTGAACATGCACACGTATAGCACGTTTTTTGGCATGGTGCCACTGTCTAAGCCTCCCACCTCACTCTGTGGTTATGGTGACTCTAAAATTGACTTGGCTGGATCCCTCCAACTGAATGTTGCATATGGCAATAAGACTGTACCTGGGTTCACTTTTCAAGTCAGTTGTCGTGGAGCCAACCTGATGGGTATAGGCTTATTTACTGCTCTGGATTTTTCCCTAATGGACACTAAGGGTACTGCAATCCTGACAGTCTCTACACCCTGGCAGCAAAAGTGGCCGCATCTCTTTGACGGTTTGGGTTGCCTCAGCGCATTGTCCATCAGCCCCTCCTGAACCGTCCATTAACCTGGTCATTCAACCCTTTCACCGCATCCCTCCGGCCCTTCGTGATGGTGTCTCAGCTGAACTCCAGCGGCTGCTTGAGGCTGGTATTATTGAGCAAGTGGATGCCTCTTTCTGGGTGTCGAACCTGGTGGTGGCCAAGAAGAAGTCCGGAGCTCTGCGGATCTGTGAACAAGGCTGTCATACTTGACAGGTTCCCACTGCCCACGTCAGAGGAGCTCACCGCCCAGTTTCACGGTTCAACGGTGTTCTCCAAACTGGACCTCAGTCAGGGCTTTCTGCAGATGCCCCTCCACCCAAGCATCAGAGACCTCACAGCCTTTGTGACACATGCAGGTGTGTTCCGCTACACGTGCATGCCTTTTGGGCTTAGCTCCGCCCCCAGTTGCTTCCAGAACATGGTGTCTGTGTTGGCAGGCATCTGCTATTGAGTACGTAGGGTTCCAGTTGTCGGAAAATGGCATAGCACAACTCCAGTCGAACGTGGACGCTATACTGGCCATCCCTGAGCCCACTTCAGCTGCTCAGGTGGCTTCCTTTTATGGGATGATAGGCTACTACCTGAAGTTCCTCCCACACTACTCTGCCGTCACTGCTCCTCTTCGTAGACTGCTATGTAAGGACGAGCCATGGGTGTGGTCCCAGGCCTGCTCTGATGCTATTTGCTCCCTCAAGGCACAGCTTACCACTGCTCCTGTGTTGGCCCATTTCGACATCACCAGCCTCTCCTTCGTTACTTGTGATGCATCAGCTACGGCTATAGGAGCAGTGTTGTCTCAGACTCAAAGGGGCGTGGATAAGCCCATTGCTTTCGCCTCACGGGCCCTGAGCCCAACTGAGCAACGATACTCAGTTGGTGAGCGGGAGGCATTAGCCTGTATTTGGGCCTGTGAGAGGTGGCACCTATACCTCAATGGCCGTGCCTCCATTCTCAGAACAGATCACCAGGCTCTCACAGCACTACTTTCCACATCTGGGACAGTTCACCGACCACTGAGGCTACACCACTGGTCAGACCGACTCCAACAATATAATTTTGACCTGAAGTTCATGCCAGGTAGAGATAATGTTGTGGCCGATCTCCTATCTCGCTCTGTTCCACTCCACTCCACCACAAAAACACACAAAACCACAGACGCTGACATGGTGGAACAGGACATTGTCCAAACATTATATGCACCCCTACAACCAACAATGTCACTGCAGGATCCTAAGGAAGCATTGGAACAGGACCCAGTCCTTTCACAGGTCCATTTGTACATTCGAAATGGATTGCCTCATCAGCTAGAGCTCTCCTGCTGGAATGAGACCTGTGTGGCACGTGGCCAATGCACTGTTGTCCCCAGCTCCCTCCGTGCACCCATCTTGGCCATGGTTCACGACGGTCACCATGGAGCTGAAGCAGCGCTGCAGAAACCTGGTTTGGTGGCCGCGGATTGACAAAGACATTCAGGCCCTGGTAAATGACTGCTCTGCCTGCCTCCTCAGTGGGAACACGGGTAACCAGGCCCCTCCCCCTCTACAGCCCCTCGCCTGAACATCCCACCCATGGGACCACCTACAGATTGACATCTGTGGGGAGATGCAGGGGATGCCCCACCATCAACGTTTCCTGGTGGTCGCTTATGACCTCCATTCAAAATGGCCCGAGATCAAAGAGACTGGTTCAGTGACATCTCGGGTGATAATTGACTTTCTGGACTCCCTTTTCTCTCGCTGGGGCCTCCCAAACACTATAACTACTGACAATGGCCTACAGTTTGTTTCTGCTGAATTCACCACCTACCTCGAAGACAAGGGAATCTGTTATATCCGCCCTAGCTTCTATCACCCTCAAGCTAACAGTGGTGTCGAACGGTTCCACAAGTCCTTTAAGAACAGTATACGGGCACATGTGGTGCAGGGACTGTCTTTCATGCAGGCGATTCGACACACACTGCTTCACTACAAGGCCACCCAACACTCTACAACTGGGGTCTCCCTGGCCTCCCTTATGCTTGGCCGTGAGCCCCACCTGCAGCTGGACTGGCTTAGCCCTATGATGCCTCAGCAACCATCTCATGGGGTCAAAGACTTTGTTACCCGCCAGCAGAGGTGGATGAAGGACAGGCGTGACACCTTAGCTCGAGCTAAATTGCCAAACATAAATGTGTCTGACTGGGTGAGGGTACGTAGGCCCCACAGAGCCAACAAACTTTCTCCTTTGTGGTCCTCTCCTCTCCAGGTCTCCCGTCAGCTGGGCCCAGCTTCCTTCCTGCTGAGTGATGGCACTCGATGGCATTCAAGCCGCCTCCGGAAAGTGCCACCCCTCACACACACATCAACCCCCACATGCGCGCAAGAGGTCAACCCCCTAGCCACAGCTGTAGATTGGCAGGATTACTCTGCACCCCAACGGACATCTCGGGAAACCTCTTCACCGTCCTCAACCACACCTGCAGAACCACTGCCAGTGACCTCTACATCCTCTCCACAGTCTGAACGGTTTCAGCCTCATGGGTCTCCGTGAACAGTTCACACCCATTCTAGACCTAGACATTTAGCAGACTTTGAAGCAACATTCCATTTCTAAATCCTGTGTATTGGGGGGGGGGGGGATGTTATGTATGTTGCAGTGTTCGGTTGCAGTGTTCGATGATGCAGAACTCGTTTCATTATGTCTGTTTTGCGTGACTGTATGAGAGTGGATTGTGGGACGCGTGTGAAAGTGTGGAGTAAAAACAGTTGAAGGTAACGTGATCCAGTGTCGGTGTAATTTCTTTGGTTGGTCGCCACTGCCAGTGATGCTTGGGTTCTCAATCTGATTTTGTTCTGTTTTTGCCTGTTTTCACCTGTCTGCACTCTTTCACTGCAGTCCCTGTTTAAAGTTGCTATTTTATTGTTTACTTGTATTTCACAGCCTCTTTATTTAGTTCTACAATATGGTTGACTGCTTGAAGTTTTTGAGTTTGAATGTTAACGGCCTAAACCATCCAATTAAAAGTAAAAAGATTCTTTCACATATTCAACACCTTAAATCAGAAATAGTTTTCTTGCAGGAAGCTCACACTACTGTTAGGACGGTATGGCCACAATTCCATTCCTCTTTCCAAGTCAAGGCAACACCCTGATCAATAAGGATTGATCAGGATGTTGCTTTCGAACCACACAGTGTGGTTTCCGACAAGTCTGGAAAATATGTGATGGTCTGTGATAAATTGTAGAACTCTCTGGTGGCACTAATGAATGTTTATGCTCCTAACTTGGATTATGTAGCTTTCTTTGAACAGATGCTCTCAACCTTGCCAGACCTTAATACCTACCATCTCATACTAGGGGGTGATTTCAATTGCTGGCTTGACTCAAGCCTGGACAGGTCATCCACCAAAATTATTACAAATAGTAAATCTGTTTCCTTCATCAAATTTTTCTCTCTGATTATGGCATTTGCGATGTGTGGCGCACTTTGATGAAGAGTATTCCTTTTTCTCACCAGTTCATCATACGTATACTAGAATTGATTTCTTCTTTGTTGACAAACAGCTCCTCCCACTAGTCAAATACCTGTACATAGTAGAGCATTGTCATTTCCGACCATGCACCCTTGATTTCAGAAATATCTCTCCCCCACATTCCACCAAAGAATAGGCAATGGCGAGTTAACTCAACTTTACTTTCAGATGACAATTTAGTTAAATTTATAGAGAGAGAGATAAACTTTTTCTTTACTACCAACCCCTGAAGTGTCCAACCTTACTGTCTGGGATGCTTTTAAAGCTTATATTAGAGGGAAAATAATATCATATACAGTCCAACTTAAAAAAGGGTCTTGAAAGGAGTGGGACGATCTTTTGGAACTCAAGACCAGATTTGATCTGCTAACGACTCACTCTGCTGAATGCTCACTTTTAAAGCAGAAGACCAGTTTCTATGTTCATGGTGATAAATCTGACAAGATGATGGCAAACCTCCTTAAAGGCTCCAGTGCCAGACAAAGTATTTCTAACATTCAGTTGCCAAACAGCCACATTACTTGGAAATCAACAAAGCTTTTACAGACTTCTATTACCAACTTTACTCTTCAGAATCCCAAGATGATGACAAAAACATTTCAGACTTTTAAAACAATCTTAACCTCCCCAAACTTTCACCCAATGCCATGCAAAATCTGGAGGAGCCCATCTCTGAATGGGAAATTAGCTTCGCTATTTCTTCCATGCAGTCTGGTAAGTGCCCTGGACCTGACGGTCTCTCCATAGAATTTTTAAAGAAATTCTCTTCACTTTTATCTCTGTATTTATGCTTGGTTTTGTCTGACTCTTGTAAGCTAGACTCACTTCCTAATTCCTGCTCGGAAGCCTGTATCACCTTAGTAGCTAAAAAAGGGAAAGATCCAACCCATTGAGGGTTGGATCAGGCCTATCTCCCTTTTAAATACAGATGCTAAAATATTAGCTAAACTCCTAGCACATAGACTGGGAACCCCTCTTACCTCAATAATGTCTGCAGATCAAACTGGGTTTATAAAAAACAGACATGTCTATTTTAACATTCGTAGGCTTTTGGATGTGGTGTACTGCGCCTCTGACGAAGTCCCTGAATGCGTGGTCTCTTTTGACGCTGAGAAGGCGTTCCACTGCGTAGAGTGGAGATACCTTTTTGATATCCTGGACTCATTTGGGTTTGGACCAAAATACATTAACTGGAGCAAATTGCTATATTCTAACCCCTTAGCCTGTGTCCATACCAACTCACAGCTATCAAGGTTGTTCAGCTGGCACCGTGGCACTCGCCAGGGTTGCCCCCTTAGTCCTTTACTTTTTGATTTAGCCATTGAACCCCTTGATACTATACTTTACGTGAATGTGAGCACTTCTCAGGAATTATAAGGACCAAACAGGAACACAAGACTGCGATTTATGCTAATGACATTTTACTTTTTGTGTCAAACCCAACCTCTTCTCTGCCCCCGGTCTTGTCCCTGCTTAACCAATTTGGTCAACTCTCATAAATTAAATCTTAACAAGAGTGAGATTTTTCCAGTTAGTAGCAAATTACAAACAACTACTCTCACCAGCCTTTTTCATATTTGGAGATCACAATTACTCGTAATTACAAAGACGTATTTAAAGAAAATTTGGGGGAAATGCTGGAGCAGGTAAAACAAACACTAACGAAATGGTCACCTCTGTCGACTTCTCTTGTGGGGCGCATTAATTCAATTAAAATGATAATTTTACCCAAATTTTTATATCTTTTTCAGGCTCTCCCGCTCTTTATTTCTAAGTCCTTTTCCACCCAGTTCAACTCTCTTATCTCCTCTCACATCTGGCACGGTAAACTCCCCCGACTTAACAAAGCCCACCTTCAAAAGAACAAGATCAATGGTGGTCTCTGGCACTCCCCAATTTTTTGCTTTTCATATTGGGCCGCAAACATAAGATGGTTGTCTTTCTGGTCTTTTTTTCATGACCAGTCAGACCCTCTGTAGATAGATAGATAGATAGATAGATAGATAGATAGATAGATAGATAGATAGACAGATAGACATAGTTTATTCATCCACATGGGGGAAATTCAAGTTTGTCCAGTAGCTCTCCAATTACAAATACACACAAGCTTAAAATAAATACAGAATAAATATATATCCACAGACATACATATACATACAATATACATATATACACATACAATACACACACACTGACGTATATATGTACACTGTACATGTACACATACAATTTAAATATATATACACACGTCAAGATATATATTAAATAAAATACTTTACAATGAAAAAATAAATAAAATACTGTAAATAATGAATAAAATATTGTACAATGTCTTCCACCCAATGTACGGATGGGGGGGCATATCGGCAGCTACTGTTAAACAGTCTGATGGCTGTAGGGACAAAGGATCTCCTGAACTTCTCTGTCCTGCAGTGCAGTGAGAGGAGCCTCTGTCCTCTCACTGCTCCGTCCTTCCAGGATGTGGTGGAGAGGGTGTTTTTTACTGTCCAATACTGCCAGCAGCTTCCTGCTTATCTGCTGCTCCACCACCGTCCTGAGAGGGTCCAGCCCCCTGCCCAGCACAGGGTGATCATGGAATCACATTTAGATAATAATACTTCCACTCTTGCGCTTCTCAGCTCCAAACTACAGTCTCCAACTAACTAAAAATCCTGTGGTTAGATACTCAATAAGGATCTGGGTTCAGTTTAGGAAACATTTTTACCTGATGGACTTCTCCCTCCTCAGCCATCTAATTTCAAATCACTTATTTTCACCCTCTACTCTTGACCCTGAATTCAAAGTTTGGCACCGAAAGGGGATTGTTCGTTTTAAAATGGCCAAAAAAGAAAAATCTTGCTGCAAATTTTCAGAAAGCATCTCATCATTTAACCTCCCTGGCTTATAAGGAGCTGCTAAACCAAAATAATTTCTTAAGACTGGGTTTCACTGGAGACTTTGAGTGCCTCATTGATGTTTCCGGCTTTTCTTGGGAAATCAGTCACAATTTTCCACATTTTGATATGAAAGGAGCCAATTAAATTATATGTGAAAGTGTCAGTTCTTAGATCAGTATTGTCACCCACTGAAAAGCAAACATCCAAAACTTGACTAATACTTGCAAATTATCTCAACAATGTCTGAGGCTTTAACTTGAATAGGAACTAGTTGCCTTAAAAATACTGCAGAAGAAGACTGGTGAAAAAAAAGCGACTGCAACTGGTTTCGTAACTATTGTCATCTATATTTCCATTAGTTTCTTTCAAAGTTTAATGGCCTCTTCCAGCGTTACTCATAACCATATGCAAAGTTTATCTCACTCACTCATTTTCTGTATCTGCTTTATCCTTTGCAGGGCCGTGGGGGGTCACTGGAGACTATCCCAAATACCTCAAGGACGAAGGCCCTGCCTTTGCCCTTGAGTATCTTGAGCCCTTGAGTACCTGTTTCAGTCCCCCCCTTCTCTCTAACACCCTAGGAGTATTATAGTTTAAGAAACAAAACCCACACATTGATTGGATTTCTGGCATAATCGGGGAATGGTGCACATTCTTGCCACGCTGTCTGGTCTCCGCTATGCCCCCCAGAAGTGTCACCTCACAAGAACCACAGTTTCCAGATCTTTCCATGGTTCCTTTGGAATACCTGGACCTCAAAGAGGTGAAGGCTATCAAGTCATGGTCTGTCCCCATCAAAGAAGACATCTGCAGCGCTTCCTGTGCTTCACAAATTTTTAATTGAGGTTCGTTCAGGTGATGGTGCCTATTCATTCCCTCACTTTTATGACGACACATTTAGTCTGAAATCCAGCTGCCGAGAGGGTTTTTCCTAAACTTTTAGACAGGGTTGGAATGACACCCTACCTCACATTTCCTGACCTGAACTTGCAATTCATTATAGAGGTGGATGCCTCTGACACTGAGGTCAGGGCTCTGTTGTTACAGTCCCTTAAAGTCAATCATGCTCACCCCTGTGCCTTTTCTTTATTAGAGTTTGTCTCCTGAGGAGTGGATTTATTTATATAGTCCAGTTTTTCGAGGTGCTGCTGAGACATAAATTCTTTAATCATCAAAATACTCTTCAGGTGGTAGTGAGCTGTCTTTGTAATGCAGCGTTTTTCAACCACTGTGCCACGGCACACTAGTGTGCCGTGAGAGATCGTCAGGTGTGCCGTGAGAAATTATCCAATTTCACCTTATATTCAGGGGGGCCCAATACGTCGATCGCGATTTACCAGTTGATTGTGAAGGTATCAGAATCAGAATTCTTTATTTGTCACATGTCGACATACATCCACAGTGAAATGAAAATTGGGCTGGTCCCTTCAAAGTGCAAAAACTGCAATAGAATATGTAATATACAAATATACAGAATAAAGCACAATAGAGTAGATCGCATGACATTAAAATGTAGGCATCTGCCTGTCATCCTGGAGTGAATGAAATTTGTCTTTTGATTGACAGTCGGTCTGACCAGTCACTGGAGTCACTGAGCATGCCCACATAACCATGCGTTATAGCAAGCTAGTGAGTTGACCGGTGCAGACCGGACCTGGACGCAGACCCGGGACCGGACGCTGATGCATGCGGACCCAACCATGCTGCGCCGTGCAGGTCGGACCTGGGCCTGTGCCTGAGTCTGGTCCATGTCCGTCTGGTAGATGTCACGTATAAACCTATGTCTGACCATTGTCATTTCCTTTTGATTCTCTGCTGGCATTTCAAGGAAAAACGTAAATATTCTTTTGTCGCTATGTCGGCAGGAAATGATCCGACTCTCAAAAAGTCACACAACATTTTTACAGATTTTAGAACTCAGTGACGCATAAAACACCAGGTTAAAATACACACCGTGGCCTATTGAAAATGACAAGCTGTTGAATGAACCGGCAGGATAGCTCAGTCGGTAAAGCACCAGGCTGGCGACAGGAGACCCAGGTTCTGTTCCTGGGATGAGCATCCATTTAGTTGTGTCAAGAAGGGCATCCGATGTATTATGTTTTATTGTATATAATGTAATAATTTAATAATAACAAAAGATAATTAAGTCATTTTTTGTCTTTAGTTTATTCCTATTCAATACACTTTGATAAGAATTACTATATTGTCAATATAGGTGGCTATAGAGTATCATTTTTAACATCTTTGGTTGGTGGTGTGCCTCAGGATTTTTTTCAATAAAAAAATGTACCGTGGCTCCAAAAAGGTTGAAAAACACTGTTGTAATGTTCTTAATGTGGCTTTGAAGGGCCTGAGTCCATTATTATGGCTGGGTTTTAGTTGTAATAATTGGAGGTCTGTCCTGACTTTTGAATGCTCATCTTTTGGTCCAAAAACAACAACCTCTGTCTTGTCAAATCAAATCAAATCAAATCAGACAGCAGTCGTTGTCATTAATACAATTATACAGAAGATGACCTCAAATACAACATACTAAAAACTACTAACACTGTTAAATATGTACAAATACATAATGTGTCGTATGGTTCACTTATTTATGTTGTTTTGTCAGTGTACCTGTCTTGTTTTTGTTTATTGTTTGTTTGCATATTTTTTGGTGGGGTTTTTTTTTTGCCTGTTGTCTCTGACCCTGCTGGCATATATTGTAAAACACAGTCATATTTCTATATAGAGAAGCACATTTAAATAAACATTATGTATTAGGAGTGACATATTTTACCTATAGATACAGTCTCCGGACACCATAAAATGCATCCATAGAAAGGCATGTGTGGAGGTTTTTTGTGTATTTTTTTCTGCATCTTATATGTTTATATGTTTAAAGTTATAGGTCTGTCTTTGTTATCACACAGTTCAATATAAATGGGCTTAGAATACAAATTACTAAAATATAAGTGCAAATTATGAAGAAAAACACGATAAGTGGGTGACATTTTATACTCCGACTGAATTACACTCTTCTTGAACCTTCCTGTCTCGAAATTTTACAACATCGCCATCTTGTGGACATAAATAAAGCTTTAAGGACGCCCAAAAGGACTCGTTTCGTGACGTGATCATGTTGCGACAACCTCTCGAATCGCCACAACATGTGAACGAAACGCGCTGAGATACAACTCCTGACATTTAGTCGAGTAAGTTATATGTGTGTATTGAGGTACATACTTATAATATAAATTCAGACACCCGCAAAGCACTGTGTAGGACTGAAATTCTGACTTTAAATCGCTTTACAAATCGGCAGATAGTGAAAAGATTAGCAAGGGCACGGCTGCTTTTCCGTTGCATTCTGTCATTGGCCTTCAGGAGCTAACAGTATGGATAACACGGAGCAAAATGAGGTTGAGCTTCACGGAGATGAAGAAATCATTGAGGTTATTGATATCAACGAAACAGAGCCCGGTCCTGGTGAGTAAAGTGTTTAACTGATAACATTATACTCGGAGTAGAATGGGGAAAACACATTATCGTTGGTATCACAACAAATGGGACCGAATTTCTTGACTGGGTGGGTTCCTCATCCACCTGACCCCTCTGCTTCACTCAGATGACCTAGCTGATGAATTGGAGGATGTTGAGTTTGAAGATCCAGGAAACCCAGATGATGAGGACTGGAAGACAGAGGATGAGATGGAAGCAGATCAAGATGACAGTGAGCTCACTTTCTCCAAACACAGAGGTAAAGGGGTAGCACACTTCATTTGTTTGTGGAAGTGAAATCCAATTATGAAGGTTAAGTGTATTTTAACACACCTATTTCCAGGTTCTGTGTTTTGTGTGAGCTTGGATCCTGCCACAAACACCCTAGCTGTAACAGGAGGAGAGGATGATAAGGCGTATGTTTGGAGGGTGAGCGATGGAGAAGTCCTATTTGAGTGCACGGGTGGGTGTAAAATCAAACAGGGAAGTTAAATGGGATGATAATATAATAATAATAATCCTCAGAGGCTATGTAGAATTTATAAATGCTGTTTGTTGTTCCCCACAGGTCACAAAGATTCAGTTACGTGTGCTGTGTTCAGCTGCGACTCGTCCTTGGTAGCATCAGGTGACATGAGTGGCATGATTAAAGTGTGGAAAGTGGAAACCAAAGAGCAGATCTGGTCCTTTGAAGTAGTAGATCTGGAGGTAAAGCCCACAATAGCGAGAGAATGTTATAAATATTAATGAATTACTAATGCAAAACAGGGTGACAATCAAAGTTGGCTCAGAGAGATTGAAAGTCTGACACTTCTGAGTGAACTAGCTTAACTTGAAATATTTTATTTGAAAGCTTTGTTGGCACTTTAAATTTTAAATACATTTGCTTAGTCAAATTACTCATTTGGGTCCAAAACAAACGACAATCTAAATTGGCATGCTGAATCTTTAAAACATGTTTGTGTTTACAGTTTGTATGTGCTAGCCTGTGTAAAGTCATTTTATTGGCGTTAAGGTATTTGTGAAAATCAGACATTCTTTGCTTCCTCAGCCACTATTGGTGAGTTACCTTTAAACAAGCCACCAGACGTATGCTGTAGAGTAGGGATGGGATGATGATGCCTTAAGGAGTGTATTGATACATTAAGAAAACTGTGGCGACACTGTATTGACACTGTGTTGGTCACTCAATAGTGCCCTCTGCTGTAGATAATAACAGGTAAAATCATTGCAGGTAAACAAAATTAAAAGATGGAAAAACTTGCATGTTGTTGACTCAACATTAGCCTGTGATATAAGAATTAATCTTTATTCAATTGCTTGCCTTTTTACTTAAAATATGATCTAATCCCTGTAGAATTTCATTTGCTCCATTTTGTTTGCTAAGTAAAGTTGTTTATAAGGTTTCAAAATTTGCTTATTTGTGAAATTCTCAAATGAGTTGGCATGTACAGTATAGCTAATTAGTCTGTAACTAAATTGAGAATTAAAATGTTTAACTTACATATGGGATTTTGCTATCCAAAGTGTTCAATCATATGAAATAACACTAAAAATGAATTGATTCATACATTTAACAAAAGTTTTTAAAGTGTCTTTGCTCCAAGGCCATTTCTCTTCTTGGACACCAGTTCCAGTAGAAAATACTCGTTGACAGGAGACTAATGAAGATGGTGTGCAACAATATTTAAATGCCAGCTGGTAAAGGTGTGAATACATTTTCTGGTTATTTTTCCAATATTGTAACGGTCTGGTGTTGTGGGTGTGTTGCTTTCAGCCAAATAATGTTGGACTTCAACTATGGAATCTGCTGTAGTATTGGAGCTCATCCTGTTCTCCTCAACGTCCATATCTGGATGTTTCCAGAGATTGTGTCATGTGGAAATAAGGGAAGGTCCTAAGCACGAGATTGAAAGATAACATAGAAGATTTATTAACTTAAACACACACAACTAAACCACAACACCATGAACACAACAAACTGAAAGCACACCAGAAACTATAGATGAGGTGCTGATCAGACTCTTCCAATGCGTGATTGTTAAGAAATGCAAGACAAAAAGAAATATTTTGTTTAATGCTTGTTAAAGGACTATAATATATATAATATAAATATTTTTGAATATTCAAAGTTTGTGAAAATTTCATCACACCTTGGGTCCAGACAGCAGGAGTGTCTTCATCACTGTTCTGAGCTCTAGAGCACTTATTGATGACATGCTCTTATTGATGTAAGACAATTCTGTTGAGCAGAGCCGGCACTTTACATACAATAAAACAAAAAGTTAGTTAATCTGAAAAGAAATCAAACCTCTTACTAGAAAAGAGTAGAAATATTTAATTTAAAACTAACAGTAAACAATGCTCAAAGGAGGAAAAGATTTACCTTATCTGGCATCAAAAGATCAAAATGATTCCAGACTTGTGAAAATTCTCAAGAATGATCCATGAGTGGAAGCGAAAACTCCAACAGGCACAGCAAACTGTTTAATCCAACAAACCCGCAACATGTCAATACAGTTTGTTTCCTTATAAACACCATTTGGTGCGGCTCATCCAAACAACACACTTCCTGTATCGGTCATGTGATTTTTTTGTTAAAGCGATACACGCACCGATACGGGATTTCACACTTGTGCACTCAGCACAGTGTTGACGCGCCAGTGTTGTTCGTCCCATCACTACTGTAGAGCAGTGGTCCCCAACCATTTTGAAAGAAGGAACTACCGTATTTTCACGACCATAAGGCGCACCGTGTTATAGGGCACACCTTCAATTAACGGCCTATTTTAAAACTTATTTTCATTGGTTCGTTGACGTTAAATTCTCTTACCGCTGCTCTGTTTCTGTGTTCAACAGCGTGACTGATAGCCTTCAGTTTGAACTCTGCATCGTACGCATCTCTTGCAAAGAGCCATTTTGGGTCTTTACAGACAGAAATGGTTTGGGACTGGACTGGAATTCCTATTTATCGTTCTCACTGCTGTTACTTCGGCCACGCCTACTGACAACCAATATTACCGTATTCCATACAAAAGGCTCACCGGGCTAAAACGCGCACCATCAATTTTTGAGAAAAGTCTAGACTTTTAGGTGCGCCTTATGGTCGTGAAAATACTGTACTTCAAGGGCACTGACTAGTACAAAGGGCTAACAGTTTGAGATTCACCAATGACATAGCAAAGGATTTCACCTTTTCTAAATTTGCATATGTGTCAAAATGTTAGTTATAAACAGATCATGCACATAAACCCAGCATCACCCAATCACTTCTACAGTGAAACCCAGAGGAACCTGTTCAGGTCCAACTCCAGCTGTCTGGGCACATGTGCAGATGGCTTACACCAAGCTGGACTTTAGCATTAGCAGATTAGCCTCTTGAACTCCATCAGTGAAGGGCTGTAGGTGCTGGATTTAAACAACTTAATTAAAGATGCTTCTGCTGAAGCGCTGCTTCTTAGTGGATTCAGTGAACATGAACTGTTGTTTTTGGAGTGTGATTTTCAGCTCTTTTACCTTGGCTTTCGGAGGTTGATTCCCACCAGAAAATCACCAGACTCGTTGTGGAACTTTGTTGAAATTCCACTCTACATTCAAGCCTTTACCGGTGCCAGGCTCACACTACATTTCAGACACACACACTTGTCTTTCACATTTGTCAAACAGAAGTCTGTGTCTCATTGTTCATGAAAATGATTCCTTGTTTTTACCTCATAATGTGGTGACTAAACTCCACTAACCTTGCTAGCGAGACTGATCCACTACTTGTCTTGGCACCTGTATCATTCGGCTCCCCAAGGCCCTGCACCTCTACCAATGACAGGCAGTGAACCAGAGCAAAAATTTACTTGTCATTTTGATTGGTTGGAAATTTAGACATGATTTATTAAATGATGAATCAACTTTGTGTTATTACATTATTGTCGCTTGGTGAGAGAGCTTGTGGATAAGACCTCTGAGCCACCGGCGGGCGATGAGACACGTTGGAGACCCCTGGACTAGTTATATTTCTAGAACACGCCGGCAGGTGACTCACGTGATCCCTGTGGGTGACCAGGTGCCCCTGGGCACTGTATTCTTAACCTCTGTTCTAGAGCATATAGAGTTCTCCTCAGAGGACCAGAGCAGCTGTATGGAGAGGTGATCAGTAATCGCTAGTTTAGGTTTGAATGGAAGGTAAATGACTCAAATCTTTACAAGTGTCAAGTATCTTTTAAATTGTGGTCATCTGGCTCCTCAGTGGTTGGAGTGGCATCCCTTTGCTCCAGTGTTGTTGGCTGGAACAGATGATGGAAATGTGTGGATGTGGAAGGTCCCTGCAGGAGACTGTAAAACCTTCCAGAGTCCTGCCTGCCAGGCCACCAGTGGCAAAGTACTCCCTAATGGTGAGAGATTGGCGGGTGGGGGGCACAGTGACGCTGAAGATAGAAAATCATGATGACGACAAAAGGAGTTTTATTTTTAGTACATTTTGCTAATGATATATTAAATATTAATTAACAGCTGTTTTCTTAAAAAGAAAATAATTATAAAATTATGTATAATAAAATAAAATGATTATTTAACACAACTGTAGTGTAATATGTAATAATTTTCACCTGTCGACTTAATACAACTTTTGGGTATTCTAGTTTTATTTTGAAGTGATACGTTTTTGTCCTTTTAAATTTAGGTAAACAAGCTGTGGTAGGGTACGAGGATGGGACAATTCGAGTGTGGGATCTAAAACAGGGAAACACTATCCATGTCATCAAGGGTGAGTTCCTTAAATCTCTACATATTTTTATTTGACAAGCTGCTGGTTTGTACATTGGCTTGAGAGTCTGGTTTCGACCAGTTCTCTTTGTAAAGTGTCAGGAGAGACAGTTTATGATTTGATGCTATATAAATAATATTTGATTAATTAAACTTTTAACTTTATATCTGAATGTGTTATTTCTTTATTTAGAAATTTGTTGTGCATGTCAAATGGCAGTCAACGTTTATTCTCTTGACTATTGTTCAGGTCAAGACGGACACCAGGGGGCGCTGACTTGCCTGGCCTGTAATAATGAAGGCTCCTTGGTACTGACAGGTTCAGTAGATGGCTTTGCCAAACTCATCAACACAACCACAGGCAAGGTGGGCACTGTAATGACACAATATTGAACAGCGGAGACTGTTATCATATTGCCTAGGTGTGTGGTAAACTGCTGCTATTTGTGCATTTTCTCTGCGTGAAGGTGGTTGGAGTGTTCTCTGTGGGAGGAGGCAAAACCAAAGGTTCAAAAGATGAGGAAGACACCAACTCAGTTGAGTCTGTTGGATTCTGCAACATGTGAGTGAGATTACACGCACTAGATAGTCAAGATCTCACATGTAACTTCAGCAGACGTTGAAGGCAAGTGAAATCAAGTGAATTCAGGTGTCACTTATTCTTTGGTTTACAATTCTTGAGATATAAACATGTTTCACATTGGAAACCAGATACAGAGAGATTGATTAAAAAATTACAAATAACTCAGATTTGTTTCTCATTTTCTATTCACACCTGGCATTAACTTATGGTCCCATTATATGGTGCCTTTATGAATGCAGAGGTGGTCTGTGTTGCACCTGACCACATTATTTTAGTTGTGTGAATGTCAGTTTATCTGAGGTCACACTGAATTTAACATACATGTCCTCTTGTTAAACCTCAGTATATATTCAACTGCCTATTCTCAAAAATTGTCAAGTAAAAAAACAGTTATTACTTGGCCCATAAATGTATTTTATGAGTACCTCAAACATCATGGAGTGTTTGTGCATGATGGATGTATTTATTTGTTTGTAGACCAGGGAGGTGAGTGGTCAACAGAGATGCACATAAACATATAAAGTAATGTTCTTAGTGCTGTCCTCTTGTGATCAGGTCAAGCAAAACACATGTTAATGCCAGCTGTACTCAGGGCCTCTGATGTCAGATTAAGTTCTCCAGTGGATCAGATCACATTAAGAGCATGATGTGGATTTTCTGTGGTCTTTTCCAGCCTGCCTCTCATCGCTGTTGCCTACCTGGACGGCACTCTGGCCATTTATGACCTCTCCACACAGGCCTTGAGGCACCAGTGTCAACATGAGGTAAACTGAGAATGTTGAGTCCTGTTTAAACCCCAATCTGATTTGCATACACTTATATATTTCAGAATTCTTGGTTCTAGCAATATCGCAAATGTTATTTTGATGGGCTTAAAAGATCTGACATTGGCATTGCTTCTATAAAGTTGCATTGACATCAGTCTCAGTTAAATTTGGTTGGCCGTGCTGTTATAAATCTGCAAAATGAAACCAACATTGATCTGATTAAAACTAACATTGTTAGTATTAGTTTCACTCACCGTTGGTGTACATTTGATGTTTAGTTGAAGGCTACTGAAAATGACAATGGAATTCAGGCACTATGGGTTTAAAGTAATAATAATTGTACATTTAATTTAAAAGCACCTTTCAAGACACTCAAGTCCGCTTTACAAACAAATAAAAACAGTGTCAATAAAAGACAGAAAATCAATAAGTACAAAAAAAAAAAGTTCAGAAAACCTAAAACTGTTAAAACCATGGCAACTCAGAGGAGAATGCACATCTGAAAAGGTGAGTCTTGAGGGCGGATTTGAAGTGAGCCAGGGAATCTGCGTTCCGGATGTCAGGGGGGAGGGCATTCCAGAGTTTGGGAGCAGAGCGGCTGAAGGCTCTGCTCCCCATGGAGGTGAGTTGGACAGGAGGGACAATGAGATGGATAGAGGACGATCTGAGGGGGTGGGTAGGGATGGCACAGTTGATTAGGTCAGAAAGGTGGAGACGCTCTAGCTGGCAAACTTTAGTTTTCATGGTGTGGAGTTCATGGGTAAACTAGGGGGCAGAGTGGGAGAATGAAAAAGACTGGGTCGAAGGGGATGTGAAGTCATGGGTGAGGGGGAAAATGGTGTTATCTATATGGATGTTGAAATCCCCTAATGGGAGCACATTAGGTGAGAGGGTGGAGAGGTGGCTCAGGAGGGCAGTAAAATCATTTAAAAACTCAAGAGTGAGGCTTCTGAGTTGGTGGGCGATAGATCAGTGCCAGAATGGTGGGAGTGGGGCCAGACAGTTTACAGACGAGACATTCGAATGGCTTGTGAACAGGGACAGAGACGGTCAGGACTTTGCGGGGTGCGGGGTTGAGAGGTGTAAACAAACTCCTGTGGAGTAGCATCGTTAAGAAGGGAAAAGTCATTCGGCTACTGCCACATCTCTGTCCGACAGAGAAAGTAAAGTTTATGGTGGACGCTTGGTGCTTGTTTGTGAGTGAGTGGATGTTGAAAAGCCGGAACTGAACGGTGGTGTTGTCGGACTTGACAGTAGTGTTAGCCGACCTGGCTAAGCTAACGAGTGAGCCACGGTCCACCTGGTGGCGGGCAGCAGCTCCTAGATGGTGACGGGAAGAGTACCAGATGGAATGGATCTCATTGGAATTGTCTATGTAGAAATTCCGTTGAGACCCGCAATGGATGTAGCTTCAGCCAGCCAGGCCAACGATATCCAGGTGCTGGCGGAGCACCAAAGGAAGCTCAGACAGGTGATAGCGGAGGCGTAGGAGATCGTCAGGTGAGTAGATGAGCAGTCCAGCCACAGATTGGTGGAATAACTAACAAATAGTCCAGGCAGTAATCCAGGAAAGTGCAGACCAAGTAAAAAAACTGGGTGGTCAACATTAAAGGTTTGAAAACCCGATAATACACATTAAAGTTGTCTGTGAGTAGCGAATTTGGCTTAGTCTTTCTACCAGAATCCGGGAGTGATTTGTAGCTGGGATGACAAGTCGCACCTCAATGTCCGAGTCCTTGTCTAGCAATGTATATCAGGGTCATGTTCAGGAGTGGTGGAAGGATGGACCAAGAGATTAACAGGCGTTCGTGAAGATGCTGCACTGGTCTATCTAGTTGAATGGGAGCTGAGGCCTCTCCTATGGATATTAGCTTTTGTGAGTGATTTAAAGGAACAAGAATATAAAAAAATAGGTGGAACTGAGGTTCCTTGAAGATCTGAGAGTAGATCTGCTGTTCTTCCACAGAGAGATGAGCTGGGTCAGATTAGGATACCTAACTCTTGACATCTTTCAGGGATGTCCAAGCAGGAAGAGACTCCCACTGCAGAGTTGGGACATCCTGGGTCGTATTTCTAGAGCTGGATGAGGTGACCAGGAAGTATCTGGTCTGGGCAGCTCAACTTTAGCCATTTCGCCCATGGTTGTGAAGAATAATGGCTGGATAGGGTTCCGGTTATAAATGCATTAAAAGAAGATATGTATATGAAAAGTATGGTTGGATGACATTGAAAAATACAATTTTTAAAATTAAAAACTTCAATTCCCTGTTTAAAGTGCATAAGTACAAACAGCAAATATGTTGAAAAAACAACATTCTTGACATACGTGTGGAAATCTGACTGCTCTGCAGGACATGCACACGGTTTCAGAAGCCTTAAAGATCATTGTGGACACAGACTCCAACAATTGAATATATGATGAAACTTCAGAAGAGCTTGAGAGACAATGACAGAGCAATAGGACATGAGGGAGATGGACAAAGCAAATTGAGGGATAGAGGTTCGACACATAGATGAGGGAGACATTGGGGTTAAATGGATAGACCCTAACTCTTAACTGCCAGTAACAACAGCCTTGAGCTGTATTTTACAGCAAAGGTTTGTATGTTCTGTATCTGATGCTGTGATTCGAAACCAATTCCAAAGGACTCAAGCCATATAACTGTTTTTGGGAAGCAGATGCTGTCCTGCTGGCTGTCTGCTCTGATGTTTGAATTGAGAATGTGTTGTTGAATGCAAAATGCCTGTATTGTTTGTCAGATAAGAAAATTTATTTTCTAGAAATAAAGCTTGCCGTGATTGGCAAATTAGATTTTTTGACTTTTTTTCAGTCCTACTGAGACAAAATATTAAAGCAGAATGAATGCAATCTTAACTAATAATAAATATAAATTTGTTAAATATGTATAAAATGTATACAATGTATAAAATGTATAAAGTGGAACCTTGCTGTGCAAATACACCACAATGCATGCAATTTCATTTATGAGCTCCAGCTCTTGAGAGTTTCTGTCTGCAAATGAGTTAATTTCTGCTTTTTCCATTCCGGTGTCGCCACAGCGAATCCAATTCGCACATTTGATTTGGCAGGATTTTTACGTCGGATGCAGTTTCTGACACATCTGGAAATTTGTTGTATGAGGAAGTGGTCCTCCTTACAGCTCCAAGCTCCATAGGCTCATTTCACATTCAGGAGCACCAGCATTCAGATGTAGGAGGAGATTAGGAAATTCCTGGAAAATTTGTGTTGTTTAGGAGGCTCTCTATGTATGAGTAAATGAAAAGTGTTGGCAAAGTGGACAGAGGTTTCTGCTTTGTTGAGGGAAAAAAAATCATCCAGACAGTAGGAGGAGAAGATTCTCTTTTTATGGACTATGCAGTATGTATGCATTGACATGTTTTATGTTTTTATTGTGCCTGGTGCTCTCTCTGCAAATGAAGTTTCTAACGGATAAATAAAGTGAATTTGATTTGATTATATCTTTAATAAGTTAAGAGAACCAGTTTATTGTTTCTTATAATTGGTGTTTTCTTCCAACTGCAGTTTTTCTGACTTCAAAGCCCTTCAAAAATAGTTTTTGGGTGGTTTTAGGGACTGTAACAGATAAATTATATTTTAATGGCGAAAATTGATTTGTAAAATGGGTAAATCACAAAATGTAAATGGCCATGGAACAAATTACATTTCTATTGCAAGGTTCTTTGTATTCTTTCTATTGCTACTTCTCTCTTTTCCCCAGGCTGGCATTGTTCACCTGCAATGGGAGGAATCATCTTCCGTGGTGTCAACCTGCTGTTTAGATGGAGCCCTACGCCTATGGGATGCTCGTTCTGGGAATATGGTGTCTGAGTACCGTGGCCACACGGCAGAGATCCTGGACTTCACCATCAACAGGCATGTCAATATGATGTTGGTAAGTTCTTGACCTATGTGATTAATCATTTGATGACAGATTTGTCTTCATATTTGTGCTATAGGGAGGCGACTTTTGCAATAACTGCATCAGGAGACAACCAGGTGAAAGTCTTCTGCCTCCAGAGACCCGATCGATAAACAGCAGGAAGACAACAGAGGGAAGGATTTCAGGAGTAACAGACATCTAATAATGGATATAACATTTTTATTCTTGTTAGGATTTTAAAGTCATATCTCAACTGCTCTAGTAAAATTGTAGCATAAAAAAACATATTTAAAATGACTCTCTCTTTTACACCTGAGCTTTCCAGCTTCATTTTGGTTTTTTTGTGTGGTGTGAATGACAGAACTGAACTTTTGTGCCTGCACAGGAGTGCATCTGATCTTCAAAAATGAGCATTATTTTTAGTATCTATATAAGCATGTGGGTGACTAAGCGTGAAATTCAGGGTGGTGCATTAAAGCATCCTCTGCCTTTTGCTTTCTTCCTAATGACTGGTCTTCTATAATGTCTAAGAGACAAAACGTACTGTCTCGTTTTGTCTATATTTGTCCTTAATTGGACTAATATGTGTTTTCAATTTTGTGTGGTCTTAGACCTATCTTTACAAATTCCTGATGTACATAAAATGTAAGACCCAGTATAATTTGTTCTTTGATTTCAAGAAATCTTTTCATGTCATCATTTACGTCTGAAATGGTTAAACTTTATTTGCATTTATTGCATAAATTTATTTGGTATATTTCGGTCTGTTAACCAGTTTTGATTAAGATATGTTAAATGAAGACTTAGACTTCCTTTATTGTCATTACACAGACGCGCAATGAATCTGGCAACAAAATGTCATAGATTGGCAGCTGATAACAAAATAAATATGGAAAATATAAAGTGCACAATTGTTGAAATGAATCCGAAGTATTGAGTGGCTGCAGTGTAGATGTGACAACACACACAGTCAATATAAATAAGAATAAATAAGGTGGTCAATGTAACGATGTAAACAGTACTATAAACAGTGAGAATACTGCCCATCAGTGTAAACAGTACTATAAACAATGCAAATACTATATATCAGTGTAGACAAACAGTACTACAAACAATGCAAATACTATATATCAGTGTAGACAAACTACTATAAACAGTGAGAACTGCACTTCAGTGTAACAGTACTATAACAGTGAAAATACTATACATCAGTGTAACAGTACTATAAACTAAATATTACACAGTGTAAACAGTAATATGAACAGTATAAACATTGCACATGTCAAGTGCAGTTTAATAGTCTGATGGGGG
>JAPTHA010000013.1:13350417-13400377 GCA_029814585.1 Gymnapogon annona
GGGGGAGAGCTGTTACTGAACCTGGCCGTTCCACAGCAAATGCTGCGCAGCCTCCTACCAGACGCCAACAGAGACAACAGTCCATGATGGGGGTGGGTGGGGTCAGAGTGCATGTGATGGGCTCTGGCCAAGACTTAGACTTCCTTTATTGTCATTACACAGACACACACAATGAATCTGTTAATGAAATGTCATAGAATTGTTAGCTGATAACACAAATAAATATGGAAAATAAAAAAGTCCACAGTTGATGAAATGAATCCAAAGCCAAGAGTAACTGCAGTGAAAATATGACAACACACACAGTCAATATAAATAAGATTAAATGAGATGAACAATGTAACAATGTAAACAGTACTATAATCAGTGAAATACCTCACATCACTGTAACCAGCACTATAAATAGTAAAAATACTATATATCAGTGTAGACAGTACTATAAACAGTACCATAAACAGTGAAGGCACCACATACCAATATAAACAGTACTATAAATAGAATACTGTACATCAATGTGAACAGCACTATAAACAGTACAAATACCAAATGTCTGTGTAGACAGTAACCAGTACAATAAACAGCACTATAAACAGTGGAAGTACCACATATCAATGTAAACGGTACTATAAAAAGTGCAAATACTATCAGTGTAAACCGTAGACAGTACTCTAAACAGTGCAAGTACCACGTATCAATGTAATACTATAAACAGTGAGAACTGCACAACAGTGTAGACAGTACTACGAAGAGTGTAAGCACTGCACATCATGTCAAGTACAGTTTAATAGTCTGATGGCTCGGGGGAAGAAGCTGTCACTGAACCTGGCCGTTCTACAGCGGATGCTGCGCAGCCTCCTGCCCGACACCAACAGACAGAACAGTCCATGATGGGGGTGGGTGGGGTCAGAGTATATGTGGTGAGCTCTGGCCAAACAGCGTTTGTGCGCAACGTCCTGGATGCGGGGGAGAGGAGTCCCAATGGTCTTCTCCGCAGCCCTCACCACTCTCCTCTGAGGCTTCCAGTCCTAGGCCTTACAACTCCCGCACCAGATGTAGATGCAATAGGTCATCAGACCTTTGATGGTGCCTCTGTAGAAGGTAGTGAGGATGGGAGGCGGGAGGGACGCCCGCCTCATACGCCGCAGGAAGTGCAGGTGCTGCTGGGCCTTCTTCACCACAGAGGCCGTGTGGAGAGACCAGTCGAGGTTGTCCGTGATGTGCACCCCCTGGAACCTGGTGCAACTAACAATCTCCACTGGTCAGCACACTCCTTGATCAGACGTCCTGGAATGTTGTCCGTGTGTTGACTCTGCACAGAGCTCTCCACACAGCAGTGGTCTCCAGCCTGAGGACCTGATCGTTGGGGGGATGTGGCTTTGTAGTTGGTGACAGACTGGATCCCCTGCCCCAGTTGTCTGGTGTTTCCAGAGTCATGGAAGAACCCTTGGAGCTTCTGAGAGTAGGTACGTTTAGCCACCCTGATGGCCCGCTTCAGATTGGCTCTGGCTGACCACCGCGTCACCAGATTTGAAGGCGGCGTTACGTTCCCTCAGACTCAGACGCGCCTCCTTATTCATCCAAGGTTTGTCATTTGCCCGTATGCTCCAGACAGATTGTTTTGTTGGTCCTATATGGCTCTTTGAACATCCTGGGTTGCCGACCCCTAAGCTAGACATTCCCAACAGTTCCAGCTTCCTCCCCCATTACTGCACCGAACTCACCAATAGGTGGTGATCAGCTCAGCCCCTGTCTTCACCCAAGTGTCCAAGACGCATGGCTGCAGATCCGATGACACAAGTGCAAAGTCTATCGGTGACCTCTGGCCTAGGTTGTTCTGGTGCCACATGCACCTGTGGACACCCCAGTGCTCAAACGTGTTCATGATGGCCAAACCATGACTAGCACAGAAGTCCAGGGTTCACATTGGGGAGACCATTCCTCCCAATCAGCCCCTTCCATGTCTTGCTGTCGTTGCCCAAGTGAGCGTTGAAGTCCCCCAGTACATCAATCAAGTTCTCAGTCGGAATCACAGTGCAGCAGCCCTCCCAGGGACTCCAAGATGGCTGGGTACTCTGTGTTGCTGTTTGGCCCATAGGCCGAGACAACAGACAGGAACCTGTCCCCTACCTGAAAGTATTGGGACGTGACCCTCTTATTCACTGGGGTGAACTCCAACACCTGGCGACAGAGTTATGGGAAAATAAGTAAGACCAACATCTCTCCCCGCAGCCACTCCAGAGAAGTGGAGCATCAGATCCCTCTCAAGGAGTTGGTTCCAGAGTCCAAGCTGTGTGTGGAGGTAAGTCTGACTATATCTAGACGGTATCTCTCGATCCCACACAAGCTCAGGCTCCATCCCACCCAGTGAAGTAATTTTACAGGTTCCCAAATCCAGACTTGTGTCTGGGGATTGGATCGCAGAGGCTAACCGCTGTTGACTACTACCCAATCCACATTGCATCCACATTGCCCCTGTGGTAGTCTCTGTGGATGGTGCGACCATAGGAGGAGGGGGAAGAGGGGCTGACCACCTGGCACTCGCTCAAAAGCCCCGACCATAGACCTGGCTCCAATGTGGAGTTCCGCCTTCTCGGGAAACGTACAGTTTCTTCCTAGGTCCAGTTTCTTCCTGGGTCTGAGTCCATAGGGGTTTTCTGAATGTCTTTTAGTCTGACCTATATAACACATATAAAGGTTACAACAACAAAAGAAATTACATAAATAAGTGAATGGCACAAGTCAAAATTTACACATTTTAATAACGTTATATTGGAGTTGACCAACAATGAATAAAATACATGGAGTACCATTAGTGTACACCATAGTAAGGTTAATTATCTGTAGATTTTTTTCTTTAGTGAACTCCAAGTCCTCTCCTCTTGTTGACCCTTTCAACTTATCTGTGACTCAGATCCTGTCAAAACAGCCACAGGTTCCTGCCCTAGTATCATCCATGTACTCCCCCATCACGAGAAGCTAGGAGTCCAAGAGGGAGTGTCGCATTTTTCCTCTTTGGTGAATTTAAAACAAAAATCAGGGATTTAAATTTGATAGTGTCACATGTTAATCACTATCAAATTTAGATCAGTGATTTTTGTTTAAAATACACAAATATGCAAACAACTCCGATGTCAAAAAATAGTCATGTTTTCCTTCAGTTTGTGTGCTGTTTGTGTTGTCAATGTCAAACAATGCTATCCCCATAACTTTGGATATATACTGCTACAACCCTTCAGAAACTCGTAACCTAACAGGCTAATAGTTTCGAGTATCTGAAGGTACAGACCACTTTTGTTGATGTGTTTAAAGGTTATGAGTAGCTGTGGGAAGTATCGTATCAGTATCAGTCAGTATCAATATTGACAGTATCTTGTGTCAGTATTGAAAAGTATTGGAACTGAAAAGTCTTGTCCTTGTTTGAGATTAAGCAAGAACTTTTTTGCACACATATTATAAATCTGATGACCGAGCAGGAGCGGCCATTGTTCGCGGTAGAGCATGTCGGTTGATGGTTCAATTTCTGCTCTCTCCTAATCATGTGCTGTTGTGTCCTTGGGCAAGACATTTAACCAACCTTGCCTCCAGTGTCCTGCACTGGCGTATGAATGTGTGTGAATGATCCCTGCAATGAACTGCTGACTTGTCCAGAGTGTCTGGGATATGATCCAGTGACCCCTGCGACCATCCAAAGGGTAAAGTGGGATCAGAAAATGAGATTGAGAGTGATGTACAAGCAATGTGACAAACACTCCTAAAAGAAATGAAATATACATTTCTTTAGCCATTTATTAAAACCTTCTTTAGTTTAACTACCTACATGAATGTAAAATAACTTAGAGAAAGAATACAACTGGCAGTGAAACCAAAAATTACAATCAACCAGATCTAAGCTGAAAGGCAAATTACAAAGTATTGAACATCTACTTATCAGTTGAGGGAAGCATGCTTTCCCTCATCAGTTTTTTCCACTGTGTATCTTACTGTGTGCACAACTATTCACCAGACTGATACTTCAGTGGTGTATAAATGCCAAAGAAATAGAATCAGATCCTTCACACCATGAGACAGGATATGTGGTTCCAATGAGAATTTATTTTATTAAAATATAAATCTTAATAAAACACCACACAAAGGGACAAAAAGGAGGAAACTTGTTCAGGGCTGGGACTTACCAGCGGGAGATGGGTGAACAAGAGGGGAAAGGAGATCCTATTGAATAAAAATTAAGAAATCACCGCAGACAAAGGTGAGTAAAGCAAACCAAACTGTGGGGGAAAATACACAGTGCACAAAGCAGGACCACCACCAGGGCACCCGGATCTCCACCATTGGCTCCCAGCCACTGAAAGGGGAAACATAAAACAATAAGAATATAATGAAAAGAAAAAAATTAAATAAAAAAGGAGCCACACAAAACAGGACCATCACCAGGACACCCGGACCTCCACCATTAGCCTCCCAGCTGTCAAGTCTTATGTGTCAAGTGGAGTTTGTGTCTTGTTTTGTTACTTCCTGTCTCGTCAGCGCCTCCTGTGTCAGTTAGCTTCACTCCCCAGACTCCCTTTCCCCGGTGTATAACGTCTAATCATCCCTGATTCTCCTCACCTAGTGCTTCCTCTTGTGGTTAAAAGTCTGTGTGCTTCCCCTGTCGTCAGATTGTTGAACATCTTGCCCTTCATGTCCGACCGTCTTGTTACGTCGACTCTTGTCTCCTTAGAGAGTATTCCGTAAGTGATTATTTCTAGTTGGTTGATTGTTTTAGTTTAATTATAGTTGTTGTATTAAATTTATTTATTTTTCATTAGACAACAACATTACATTACACCACAAAACAGTCACATTTGTTCACCACAAGGCCACACACCCCACCCATACTATAACAAGGCCAGAGGCAACAGCCAAAGCAAAAACAAAACTAAACAGCACGAGACGACTATGAAAGTATGACGCAAAACAAAACTCTACAGGTCAAAAGGACAAAACAGGATGGGACGAGACAAAAACAAGGCACAACAGATCAAGACGAGACAAAATGAAGCCGGACACGACAAGATCAGACATTAACAATATGAACTACACAGTACACACATGTTAACCTCACACCTCCTCCATCACACATGTTCAACTCCGGTATGTGGAGCTGAGTCCATGATGTGTAGATTAGGTATATGGGGTTGAGCCCATGTGACGTATATATGTATATTGAGTGAGTCCATGTGGTGTAAATCAGGTATACGAAGCTGAGCCCATGTGGTGTACTGGCACATTTTCCATGTAATTTAAGAATGGTTACCATATCTTGTAGAAGATGTCACTTCTCCTATGCATCCAGTAGGTTATTTTCTCCAGGGGCACACAACTGTTGACTTCTTCCAACCACATCTTGATTGGGGGACGTCTTGAGGGGGACGTCTAGCTTCCATTTTTATAGTTATACATTATACATTTCTTGGCGACTGTGAGCAGGATTTCAGTCAGTTTCTTAGCCCACTTAGATAGTTTGAGTTTAGTTAGATTCCCTAGTAGACAGACTTCAGGATCCAGTGGGAACGTAACCCTGTGGACACTCGAAAAAGTTTCACATACCCCCTGCCAGAACCCCTGCAATTTGGAACACTGCCATGTGGAGTGGAGAAATGTTTCTTCTTCCATACCACATCTAAAACACAGAGGTGGTACATTATTGTTATATTTATGCACCGTTTGTGGAGTAATATACACCTGATGTAGGAAGTTGAACTGTATCGGCCTGTACCTAGCATTTAAGGTTGAGGTGACTGCACAGCTTCCTCCATGACTGCTCCTCAATAGTGATTCCTAGATCTCCTTCCAATTTAGTTCTTACTCTGTCTCTATCTGGTATCACTATTGTGGACATAAGGGCTGTATACATCCTTGAAATTGTTCTCAACAATGGTTTTTATGCATGGCACAGGTGTTCAACTGGAGACATGGGAGGTAGATTCCAACTTCCCCTTTGCTGGGCCCTGATAGAATACCGTATTTGGAGATAACTGAAGAAGTCTTTGTTTGTCAGATCAAATCTTTCTTTAGTTGTTCTAACTACATAAATTCTCCGTCCTTGTAACAATTTTCTAGACGACATATGCCTTTCTCCTGCCAGGATTTAAAGTTACCGCTCTGGAGGATCTTGGGTAATAATCCATTTCCCCATAGTGGGGTTTTAGGAGAAAGAAACCCTTCCACCCCAAACAGATCCCATTGTACCAAGTTTAAGTTGTAATTTCAATATTGTGTCGATTTGCCATGTTGTGGACATTTTCATTATAGTTTTGTATTATGATTTTCCTGTTGTAGATTTTTCGTTAAAAAGTATTCACATGGGTTTTTTTGCCTCGCCTTTTGTTTTATAGATAATTGAATTGAAATTGGTTTGGATTTTGTATGTTCTGTGTGAACAAATAATAAATAAATTTTTTCCTGTATATATAAATCCTGAGTCTGTCTGCATCTGGGTCCATCGCTGTGCAGACAGTCCTGACAGAACGATCTGACCTCATGAACCCAGCAGACTTTGAATCTTTAAAGACCCTTATACTCGCTCAAGGAGAGAGTATACGACAACAACAAGACCAGATTGCTCTGTTGGTGCGGGACATGTCAGTGCTCTCGTCAAGTAAGGACAACATTGGGTCCATGATGGCAAATCAAGTGAGTCTACTAAGCTTCATGCACTGGTCCCTAGTGCAGCAGCTGCGCATGAGCCTTACCCTCCAGTCAGTCCTGCTGTGGCTGCCTCGGCAGCGGGCCCTCTCTGCTTAGCAGGTCCGGAACACTTCTCTGGAGACTCTCCGTGTTGTTGGGCTGTTCCTGGTCCAGTGCAGTCTTCATTTTGAGATGAACCCCAGATCCTTTCTGACTCCACGCTCGATGGCGACCTTTATGATGTCCCATTTGACGGGTCGAGCGGCAGCCTGGATGACCTCACAGTGGGATCGAGATTCCCCCATCTGCTACTCACCTGAATACTTCTCTTCTGCCCTCAAGAAAATCCTCGATCCCTCCACACCCAGTGGGTGACCCCTTGGGCTACATCTTACCCTATACCACCCGGGCCAAGATGCTGGTGAAGCGTCTCTGGGACCAACAGAGTGGCTGGGATGACCCTCAGCTTCCACCTGACCTTCTGCAGCGGTGGAGTGCCTGGGAAGAAGAGTTGCAGTTTCTTCCGAAAGTTCAGCTTCCCCGTCCATACCTGCCAAAGCACCTCATCAGGCCTGTAACTGAGAGAGAGCTCCACATATTCTGTGACGCATCCGAACAGGCATATGGAGCTGTGGCCTACATGAGAACCATGTTGAGTGATGGTAGTCCACACCTGGCATTCCTAATGGCTCGCTCTAGAGTTTCCCCGAAGCGTGGGCTCTCCATGCCAAGACTCGAGCTGTGTGGTGCCCTCACTGGAGCTCATCTTGCCAGTCTTCTTCAGAATGAGCTCACCCTGAACATAGACAGAATAGTGCTGTGGTGTGACTCCACTACAGTACTCACCTGGCTGAGATCGGAGTCATGTTGCTTCAAGGTCTTCGTCGGCACCTGCATAGCTGAGATTCAAGAGTTGACTCATCCCCATACCTGGCGCTATGTTGACTCAGCTCAGAACCCTGCCGATGATATAACCCGCGGGAAGTCACTTATGGAGCTCAAAGAACCCAACCGGTGGGGCCAAGGCCCCCCTTTTTTGCTCTTACCCCCTGACCAATGGCCTTCAGAGCCCGAGAGAGCCTACAGACCCCTCTGAGCTCCGCAAAGAGACTTTCTGCGCCGTAACCACTGCCACTGATCCTGTCACCTCTAACCACAGTGGGAACGACACCTGGAAGCAGTTGCTGGACACTACAATCCTGCAGTCACACGGGGCAGCCTTTAGAGATGGCCATCCATCCGCTGAGGACTACTTAGAAGTGGAGACCTTCATAGTCAGACAAGCTCAGAAAGAGAGCTTCCCTGAAGAATGTCGTCTCCTGAAGTCCGGCAAGCCTATCACCCGCAGCAGTCGTCTCATAGCACTCTCCCCTGAGTATGACCAGGAGGGTGGAGTCCTTCGAGTAGGTGGGCGTCTTCGTCACTCTGAAGATCTCGCCTTCTCCAATGTCCATCCTTTAATCCTGGACCCAAAACACCCAATCACTCGACTGCTTATCCAAGGACTTCGACAGTCGCCTGCACCACCCAGGACCAGAGAGAGCCTTTGCGGAGATCCGACGCACATATTGGATCCTGAGAGGCCGGGAAGCAATTCGTCGTTTCCAAAGAACATGTCCTGAGTGTTGTCGTTGGAGATCCCGACCCACTGTTCCCAAGATGGCTGACCTGCCAGTTTCCCGCCTCCGCCTGTACGAACCTGCGTTCTATTCAACAGGCATGGACTGCTTTGGGCCGTTCGAGGTCAAGATCGGGCGCCGAGTAGAGAAGAGGTGGGGCATAATTTTTAAGTGCCTTACTATCCGAGCAGTCCACCTTGATGTCCTCACCTCCATCGACACAGACTCTTTCCTGATGGCTCTCCGACGGTTCATTGCCCGGAGAGGAACCCCAGCCGAGCTGTTTGCTGATCAAGGCAACAACTTCCATGGTGGAGAGAGTGAACTCCGTACAGCGTTTGCCTCCATGACCTCCGACCTGCAGAGGCTCCCAGCTCCCCAGAAGATTGCCTTCTGCTTCAGTCCTCCAGCTGCACCCCATTTCGGGGGAGCATGGGAGCGGGAGATCCGCTCTGTCAAAACGTCGCTCTACACCACAGTCGGAGCCCAGTCCCTGACAGAGGAAGTCCTACGCAACGTCCTAGTGGAGGTGGAGGGCATCTTAAACTCTAAACCCCTGGGATATGTCCCTTCTGACATCAGGGATCCTGATCCTGTAACCCCAAACTGCCTCTTGATGGGGCGGCCTGACGGATCACTCCCCCAAGTTGTTTACCCCAAGGAAGAGCTCCTGAGTCGCCGGAGATGGAAGCACTCCCAGGTGCTTGCCGACCACTTCTGGTCCCGTTTCATCCGACTGTACCTTTCCAGCCTGCAGTCCAGGCAGAAGTGGCAATCATCCTCCCCGGACATCAACACAGGCTCAGTGGCGATGATACTGGACCCTCAGCTGCCACGCGCTTCTTGGCTCGTTGGACGCATCACCAAGGTACACCCCAGTCCTGATGGGCACATCAGGTCTGCTGACATCAAGGTCAAGGACAGAACACTGATACGGCCTGTGGCGAGGTTGGTGATCCTGCCAGCTCTTCCGGAGGAAGACAAATGACATTCAGGTTGACTTGTTATTAGCCTTTTGTTTAGAGCAAATGTACTACATACATTTGGGGGCAGCTGTACAAAAGGCCCCTTTAGTTAAAGGTTTGTTATTAGTTGTTTACTCACCGTTACGTACCTGTAGTTTCCTTTAATGCCCAATAGATGGCATACCTGGTCCATGTCTGAATCTGCGTTTACCTGCGATCGTTGATTGACGCAGCGTCCCTTTGTTATTGTTCGGGGTCTGAGGTAACCCGGAAGTAGGAAGTAGGAAGTGTGTAAAAAACGAGAGAAACACGCGTATAGTTCGCTGTAATAAGTTTCCAATATAACACGGGAGACCAGTTGGTACGATTATTAACCCTCAGAAATGTGAGTGCTTGACCTGTTAAGTTCCTGTATAATTTTCTAATATAATATCAATCTAAATCTGTTGGAATCGTCTGGATTATTTACCGAACGTTCATCTCGACTCAAGTGGCGTTATGGCCGACGTGGCAGTAACGGCTTTAAATCTACGAACCCCACCTATACCCCACCTAAATACAGTCCTCCTATTTTATAAGTCAACAGTCAACAGTTTATAAGACAACAGTCAACAGTTTATAAGTCAACAGTCCCAAACAAAAGATACAAGGTTGAAAAAAATTTATATATATATGTATATATACAAAATATCAAAAAAGAAAAACATATGACAGGTCCTTATTTTTATACTTTTCAATAAGTGTTTTCCTATATCTAATTTTGAACTGTCCAATGTTCTTAGTCTTTTTGGTTTCCTCCTCTAAGCCATTGCACAGGATTACCCCACAAACTGAAACACACCAGCTTCACCAGCTAGTGCGAACATAAGGTTGTTTTAAGTTCAGTTTCCCTCTTAGATCATAACTTCCTTCCCTATCCTTGAACATTTTTGGAATATCTCGTGGCAGTACATTATTTCTTGTTTTAAACATAATTTCTGCATTTCTAAATTTCACTATAACCATAAATTTCAAAGTCTTTGTCCTCAAATACAGTTCATTAGTAAGCTCACGATGCCCAACATAATTCATCATCCTTATTGCTTTCTTTTGCAATGTGCATAAGTGTTTCCCCAGACTTCCACACAATACATTAGATATGGCAATATTGGTGCGAAATAAAGAGTAACCAGTGTTTTCTGATTGAGGGTGCGACTAATTTTCCTCAATATTCCAGTGCTCCTAGCAATCTTGGTACTTATTACTTATCATTATTTTGCTTAAAATAATGATAATTTCTTTTTATCCAACCAACATTTTAATTTACCCATTTCGTTTGTAACCATCTCCAGGACCTGTTGCAGGTCCTCCCCAGAACAGAAAATATTTGTATCGTCTACAAAAACAACCAATTTCAATACATTGAAACTTTACAAATATCATTTATATATAAAATAAACAATTTGGGGCCCAGTACTGTACCATGTTGTACATGTTATTCCATGCTGTGCCTTGGTGCACTTGTACATTGTACAAGTCAATGTTTAAGCAGATTGACTTGTGGTGACCCATCTGTACATATTGCTGCCTATTTCATATATAACATCTCAACCAATCAAAAGCCACCCCTCTAGCTCCATACCCATCCATCTTTTTAAGCAATATCTCATGGTCAATGGTATCAAATGTTTTTTTTTAAATCGATACATTTAATCGATAAATTTTAAGGATCAGCAGAGACAACAGAGAGGGTACGTTGATTCACCTCCCCGGTACGAGGGGCACCCGCGATACTGATGCCATGGAAACCCCGAGCCAGATACGTCACTTCTGGTTTCTGTAGAGGAACCAAAGGATGCAACGGATGCATCAAGCTCAACCCGGGGAAGACATCAATGAATCCAAATAACCCTAGTTTGCTTCCCCGGAAAATGTCCCCAGTCTTGCTTAAGCACCAGCAAAAGAGTCTGAATTGTGATGTCCTCATAGACTCTGGAACGGATCTTAATTTCTTGTCTTGGGAATTAGCTAAAAGACTGGGGATAACAAGACCTGTGTAGACAATCCATTAAAGGCTAGGGCGATTAATGGCAACCCCTTGTTTAGAGTAACCCACATGACTGGCCCCATTCATCTTGTGATTGCTGACCATCAGGAAGAAATTTGTTTTCATCTATTTGATTCTGACACTCAAAGTGTGTGTTTTGGTTTTTCCCTGGTTTAGTAAGAATAATCTGAGTAGATTGGGGCTTGGGACGGATTGTGGGTTTGGGGGATACAAAGGTTAGTTGTACGCAACTAACGGTTTCCTCGCCGTATTGTGACCTGAAGGGTGTGCCTGCGTACTACTGTAGCAGCAGAGTCCAGCTCTGAACTCTGGTTGTTGTCAACCAATTGGATCATGGGGGTGCTGTATAAAAGCAGGGCGATGCCTCTCTTGGCTCTCTCTCCATCGTTCCTGGAGGCTGAGGACACACCTCCTTCCGGTAACCTGACTTCCGGTTGCCTCGTGTCACTCCCGGTCATCTTCGTGCGTCGCCTGTCGTCTAGAACTAATCTAGGTGTCTCACTAAATCCATGTGTGCCTGTGCATCTCTGCAGGTAGGTCACTGCTCACTCTATCCATGGTTCGTCCGTAGAGGACCTATATGTATATTTACAATGGCATGCTACAGCACTAGGCAGCTGCAGCGGCTAGCCTGCGCATGATGTACTCGTCCTCTTCAGGTGTGTGTGATACAGCCTCCTGAGGTACGTTGTTACTTCATGTGGTAATGCCTCAATGTATTCATTTGCTCTACTGACAGGCCTTTTGTGTTTAGCTGCCATTCGGCCCTATTGCTGCTTTGCCTGGCCATGACTACGAGCAGTCCAGTTGCCAACCCTAACTCTACCCACTGCCTATCCCCGCGGCTGCCTCAGTGTGGTCTGACTCCTCGTCAGCAGAACTGCTGAGTTTTCTTCTTGTTTATATTTTTTTATATGCACAGTGCAATTTTATTGTTGAGCGTCTGGCCCTGGATATTTTAAAACTGAGTGCATAAGTTGTGCTATTTTAACAGTATTTAGGCGTTCTGTTTTTTTTGGGGGGGGGGCTTGTATGGGAGAAATTAATGTAAATTTCTTTCTTTTCTCTTCAGACCATAATTTTGCATTTTGTTTTGAGTGGAGTCTATGCTTTTCTTTGATTTTGTCATTAGGTGTTATAGTTTAGGGTTTTCCTTTTGGGGTGCTCCAACTAATTTTTTTTATTTTTTGTTTCAGAGGCTGAGCACTCGTGGTGGTGTCCTCGGTGGTGGTACCCCTTCCAGTGTGATATATGGCCCTGGGTTTTTGTTTTCTTAGTGTGTCATTCACGTGCATGTTGAGTGCGTGTGTTTTTTTTGGTTTATTCACCGGGTGCCCTTCCCCTGGGATCTACTCCTTCTCCTGTTAACACTCACGCACTCGGTAAGCCAGCCTCTGCCTAGTTGCACTCCCTTCCTTTTTTTTTTTTGGCTGTTTCTTTCTTTGTTTAAATAAAATTTGGTTAAATTGTGTCTGAACCACGTTTCTTGCCTTCATGGTAAAATAACAAACCTGTGTTTGCCAGCCTAATCATCAGTTAGAATTATTCCTTGGGTTACATACCAAGGGGGTGTTGTTGCACTAGTACCTACATTCAGTAGGTACCTAGCTACTCTTATCACCCCCCTCCCCTCTGCTGCTACACTACCACGACTCCTCATCGTTCTTACGACTGTAGAGGGGTTACACTTCCCTAGGGAAGATTATAATCTATCTCAGGCCCTGAAAGGAAAGCCATGGAGGACTACATCTTGGAATCCTTAAAGTCCGGTTTGATTTGTCCCTCATCTCATCCCGGTCACTGCGACTGTGCTTTGACTATTCTGCCCTAAATTACATTACAGTTAAGAACTGTTATTCCCTGCCGCTTATGACGTTGGTATTTGAGCAATTACAGTCCGCATGTACATTCACCAAACTCAGATTCAGATTCATTTTTTATTGTCATTGCCCAGACCAATGGTCTGGCAACGAAATGTCAGCACAAAGGTAAACTACATTTACGTAACGCCTATCATCTGGTTAGAAATGTCGCCACAAGGGGCCACAAGCGCAAGCCAGTGTTTTCTTTTGTCTTCATGTGCCAGTCCCAAGCCTGGATAAATACAGAGTGTTGTGTCAGGAAGGGCATCCGACGTAAAAATTTTGCCAAAACCAAATATGGGAATCACACTAAAGACTCCCATACCGGATCGGTCAAGGCCGCCATCGGTGCTGTTGACATACAGGGTGCTGGTGGAAATTGGACTACTGTTGACCATAGGAGGAGAGGAAGAAGGTGTGTTGGTACGAAGAGAGAGAAGAGGAAACCTAAGTGTGCTAGGTCTGAGAGTTTGGACTCTGAATATTGCAACAATGACAGGAAAAGGTAGAGTTAGTGGACATGACGCAGAGGAGAAAGGTAAACATACTGTGTGTCCAGGAGACCAGGTGGAAAGGTAGCAAGGCTAGATGTCATCATCATCTGGTTAGAATCATCTGGTTAGAATCAAGGAAGGGGGTGAATGAAAAATGGGGTTTAGTACCCGTACTTGTCATTATGAATACCTAGTAATGCCTTTTGGTCTTATCAATGCACCGGCTCTGTTCCAAATTCTGGTAAATGATGTACTTTGTGAATATATTAACCAATTAGTGTTTGTATACCTTGATGATATCGTGGTCCCATGGCCCAGCTCACCTCAAACCATATTTTACCTACACCCCGCTACAGGAATACTTTTGGTCAAAATTCATTTTTCTATGAGCTCACTAGGGCCTGGAACAGGAGCCCCCTCACCATAAGAACTATCTGTTTAAAAAGACTGTGGTGAAACATCTGGCCAACAGCTATCAGTGCAACCACTCGCACTGGACACTATGCCTCACACCACTGTGTTCCTCCAAGTGTGTTTCTCCGTTTGTGTGTTGAAGGAATGTATCTTTAGTTATGCACATAACATGCACACATAAATATATAAGAGCAAACATAAATATATAAGAGCACACATAAATATATAAGAGCACACGTATATTAGTTTCATATATTATACACATAGTATTCACAGAAGTTCCACAAAGGTAGGCAGCCATGTTACTTCCAGACACACAAAGGCCATATAACGGGGGAGGGCCAGGGTAAACTTTCTCCACAATATCCAACATATTTGATGGAATTCCTAACTGCCCAATTACAACTTAAAATGGAATTTTTTTTAAGAAGATGGTCACGCACATCAAGGCTGCTTAATTTGTAAAATCAACCTGCCCTGTGGGATGTGTAGTATGCCTTTAGTTTGTTGTATTATCTATGTGTCTATTTTCTGTTTGTACCTCTTTGCAAAAATGCTGTCATCTTTTTGAGCCCCATCTCTGTGTTCTGTTGTAATGAAAATTACCTGTATTGTTTGTTTAAGACAATAAAGTTAAAAAAAAAAACACCTGACAGCTGCAGGGAGGAACGACCTGCGATACCTCTCCTTCACACATTTAGGGTGTCAGTCTGTCACTGAAGGAACTCTTCAGTGCAGTCATTGTGTGTTTGAGGGGGTGGGAGTCTCTGACCAGGATGGAGGCCAGCTCGGACTTCAGCCTCCTCCTCTCCACCTCCTCCACAGGATCTAGAGGGCATCCCAGGACAGAGCTGGCCCTGTATCAGTTTGTCCAGCCTCTTCCTGTCAGCTGCTGTGATGCTGTGATGCCCAGCAGACCACGCCATAGAATATTACAGGTGCCACCACACCTGCAGAGCAGGGGTGCTCCCTGCTCTGCCCTTTTTGGTAGAGGGCGTTGGTGTTATCAGTCCAGTCCAGTTTGCTGGTACTTATGAGACCTCACCCTCTCTATGTCCCTTCCCTGGATGTTCACCGGTGATGGGGGTGCGTGGGGGCGCCGACGAAGGTCCACAACCATCTCCTTGGTCTTACTGGCATTGAACAAGAGGTGGTTTCGCTGCCACCTGTCCACAACGTCCTGGATGAGTTCTCTGTATGACGTGTCGTCCCCATCTTTAATGAGGCCGACAATGTCAGAGTCATCAGAGAACTTCTGTAGGTGACATGATGGTGTTTGATGTGAGAAATCCGCAGTGTAGAGGGTGAAGAGGAACGACACCAGTGCCATTCCCCGGGTGGCTCCTACACTGCAGAGAACCGTATCTGACACACAGGTTACCGATGCGGGCTTTGCTGGTGTAGACAGGCAGGCAGGTTACTGATGCGGGCTTTACAGATGTAGGTCTACAGGCAGGCTACCAATGCAGGATTTGCAGATGTAGACAGGCAGGTTAACAGGTGCTGAGTAGTCAGGCAGCCAGGGTTTGTAGAATAATCAGGCAAGCAGGTCTTGCAGAGTAATCAGGTTGGCTGGTTTCGCAGAGTAGTCAGATATGCAGGTTTCACAGGAGTGTAGTCAGGCTGGCTTCACAGACGATCTGACAAAGGTGTACTGAAAGACCGGGCCTTATATGCAGGGCTGATTAGTACATAATGCAGTGCAACTGGCAGGTTACTCAGAGTGCAGGAGCAGAGACAGGTGTGGTTCATAGGCAGAGCAGAGTCAGAACAGCCAGTGAGAGAGTGCTCATGACAGGGACTGCTCGAAAAAAAGTTCTAAGGACCACAAAAGATTCAGACAGTGGGAAAGTGCCTATGATGAGTCTCCAGCAGTCCAAGTCTGTAGCAGAACTATAGAGAAGTTTGAGCTCCCCAAAGTATAAGCTTTTTCAAAGTTTTTACCCTCTCTTAAACCGATAGGGTATCTGCCTCCCAGACCGAGGCAGGGAGGTGGTTCCCCAATAAGTTGAAGGCTCTAGCAATAAAGCCTCTTTGTACTTCTTTGTACTAGTTTATCCTGATTTATGTCTTACTACCAATTTGCCTTGGTACAAAATGTTGTCCAGTAAAATTATAAATCCTTAAAACTTTACCAAGTACAGTACTCAGCACAGAGCAATGTGTTTTCAGATCTTGGTTGCTCTTACACAGTACATGTATTTTCCAATGCTATTACATGTCACTCTGTTCCACTTTTAGATTCTAAACCAAATCAGTTCTAGGGGAGGTCACACTGTTTTTAACCAGGGGATAAAGGTAGTAGGGGTTTAATGTGACACATAAAACCTTCTTTGGTACAGAATGGTACATTACTTAATCATAATGTCATGACAAAATGTTTTTTGGTGTGATATTTAATCATAAACCTTAAATTACAGATGTCTAAAAACTAGAAATCTTATTCAGTACCAAGACTCAAGTGTCTCTGTGTATGCTTTACTGGTCCCTTAATTTATACATGATGTCCTCTCTGGACATTTGGTGAAACACTTGTAAAACTTATATAACAACAGAACAACAAGGATTTTTGACTGACCGTACGACTATTCATTGTACGATATAATCATTATAGTATTTTGCATGCAATTTTCATGGCCTACCTCTCTCTCTCTCTCTCTCACACACACACACACACACAACACACACATAATTTTTTTAAATTGCACATGCATTAATTCTCAACAATATTCTGCAGTTGGACCAGAGTGTTGAAAAAATATTAGGAATAAGATTGTTATATTTCTAAGTGATTTTGCACCTGTATTATTTTTTGTAGCTCTTTGCATATTGTTTGTCTTGTTTCCCTGTTGTTTAACTAAAACATCTTTTGAGTATTGATAACTTAAGTACACAAAGGAGATGTAATAAATCACAGGTTCAGCCCACACATTTTCAATCAGTAGTGTCTTTTCTTTAAATGTCAATGTCATCTGCATAGGTTCTGGAAAAATGTCTGCAGACATTGAAATTAGCCAAACTGTTATTACAGCATCACCACAGTTTTACCATCACAGCATCCAGGGTAAAGTAACACCTGTGTTGTGTGCCATTCAGTGACAGGAGAATATTTCTGTCATCCATCACCTGAGTGTGTTTGAACTCAAAGGTTAGTAGAGGTTCAGACAAAGGCTAGGAGTGGCTAAAAGGATTATCACCTTTAGACTTTAGCAGGTCTAAAACCTGAACCTGTAAATTACAGCTTAAATGCTCTGCATGCAACAGCAGCTGCAGCTGAAATCACTCACATGTGGAGACAGGTTGTGGTGCCAAGGTAAACATGTCTGAAGCTAGAGGAGGCCAGAGACATCTGTTTAATGAAGTCAGAAAAGCTAGGATAATGGATATAGATATGTAGCTGTAATAGGGACAATACGTAAATATAGGTACAATGCATTTTAAGATAGTATATGTCATTTTATTACATGCATATTTACTAATCAGAATTAACAATTGAGTCATGAATTAATCATCCATCAAGAATGGCCCAATTTTACATATGAGTCACTATGATGAAGGTCCAAGAAAAAGGAAATCTATTGGCAACAATCCTACATTATCACAATCTTAGGGGGTTCCCCAGAATTTCACAAAATCTTGATATCAAAGGTTTTATATTGGCTGATTATTACTTTATCATAATTTTAGGTATAATTTAAGGCATTGTATTTAATTATATTAGTAGTACTACATATGTATTTAATATCTTAATGCTATTAAACATGCAACATCCATCCAACATAAAAATGTCTGTCATTTCTAGGTGCCTTTACAAAAAGAAATGAGTTGAATTTGGTGATTCAATTTCCTTCAAAACCCTGCCCACTGAATTTTTAGTTACTCTTCGTAACAACTCTGTCATTAAAATGAGGAAGTTTTCTTTTTAATAATTCATGTAACATTGTCTAATATTGTTTAATTCACATTAAAAATGTGTAAGATCCTGCATTCCAGGAATATTTAGATAATTTGTTGTGAAGATGGTGTGGTTTGCCATTCAGAGTCTCTTCCCTGCTTAGTGTCTTCCAGACTCAAGACCGTTGTGTTTACAAGTATTATCTGACCATCTCTACCAGCTCTCAGTCTGCTGCAAACTATCAGCGATGGAGTCTTCTGTGTTTGGCTAGGAAAACAGCTCACCACTGGCCCTCAATATAACGTTTTTAAACATGGGACAAGTGTGACAGATATTATGACTTCAGATGTATGTATACGTATGTATGTATACATATATAAGAATACAGTACATACATTGTTGTATGCATATGTTAAATTCATTCCTGGACCAAATAGAAAATGCCAACACAACACATAAAACATCTGATTTAACCTACTTACTCTTAGAAATGACCACAGAGATGACAGATGAACTAAATCAAGTGTAGTGTTTATCAGGTTGTACCAAAGATTTATATGGCTATTTCCAGAAAATTATTACTTATTTCTAGCTCAGTTGGTAAAGCACCCGGGCTGATGCAAAAGGGACCCAGGTTTGATTCCCGGAATGAGCATCCAGTGGGTGGTGTCAGGAAGGGCATCCAACATAAAAAACTTCTGCCAAATCAAGTATGAGAATTGGATTCGCTATGGCAACCCTGGAAGGGAAAAAAGCCGAAAGAAATAATCATTTCTGTGCATAGAAACTGAGGCAGTTAGCTTAGCTTACCATAAGAAAAGCAGGAACTCTTTTAACAGTTGAGTGAAAAATAATATAATACCAATAATATGTTATTGTCTAGTACATTTACAAGAATGTCATTCTGAAGGCTATAGTAAACGGGCTTAAAAATTTTCTAGTAAAACCAAGGAGTTTTTTGGGGGGTGGTTTGGTGTCCAGCAACTTATAGCTATTTTTTATGAACACATGGCAATTTTGTGGGTTTTACAAAATATCTTTGCAATTTAGCAAATTGTTGTTTTTTTGCCTCGCTAAAAAAATTAGGGCTTAAACTAGTACTTCTGTGCTAAGTGCAAAGACAATTAGCTTATCATAAACAGTATTCTCTCTGAAGTTAAATTAAAAAAATGCAATTGTTCAGACATCACAGCCTTGCATATACCATTATCAAAAATCTACTGAGCTTCAGCTCAGTAGATTTTTGGGTTATAGCTACATCTTCATTTACTAATGTTTTGTTTTACTATATATATATATATATATATATATATATATATATATACACACACCTACAGTACACACAGACACATATAATACATATATATGCATGTAAAACACACAACACACATATATAAATAACTTCTTCCCCCATGTCCTTCAAATAGTTCAGAATTAGTTCCACAGCCTCTGTTTTCACTCATCAGTCAGCTCTGATTATTGTCAATGTTTACAAGACCCAATCAAAGTTAGTCTTTTAAACAAATGTAGCTATAAATGTATTTCCTGTATGTAATGTTCCTGTAATGTATTTCCATCCTGCAACATGGCTGCAGTCATCGTAAAAAAGTATGCTACATTCATGCACAGTAAAATACTTTTTTTCTGGTTCGCAAATGCGCAAAAAGAATATGAGAAATGAAGAGTTTTACTTTCATTAAATCATTGTCTCACTTGCCATCATATTGATCGTGAAACTAAACCACGTCATGTTATGTATGCTCTTATCATTTTGAGCTTGTTCTGACAGCAGCTTTCAGTCCTATTTCTATTCATAAACAGATTTGGTAGGCAGTGGTGAAGAAATATGCAGGGCATTGGTGGACAAAGAACCTCCTCAAGGAACTGGGACTAACAAAGCCCATTCAGGCAAAAGACACATACAGAATAATAAGGTTTGTCTCCTCCCTCCTCATTTTCCAGACTGCACTCCCCCTTTGAAGTATCCATCTGGATGGAACAGCCTCACATTTGGGTGCTCCCATCCAGACATTGAAAAGGTTTGCTGTTGTGGAGATGACTCACAAGAAGCTGCTATAGAAGCTCCTGTTGCCTTGTTAAGACTCCTGGGTGTGGATATGCAATACGACATATTGGGTTTTCATTGACTGTCTGGAGTCACTTGATAAATGACTTGGCTGTTCATCTCAGAAAGGTAAAAACTTGTGAATTTTAGTACTTTCTCAATTTAAAACAATATCTTGAGTGGGTGAGTTGTTAAGTTGAACTGTTTTATGTAAGATCACTGCCAATCTTTCATCTTATCCTCTATTATTATCAGTCCATGATAATGCAGTTTCAGTTTTTGTTTTAGTATTGAAATTTTTAACTATATAGTATATATAAAGGACTGTAAAAAATACTGTTCAAGAAATGGCTTTAGTGGTATACCAAGTAAATCATTATTTATGAAAATTGTAGTAGGACTGATACCAGAAAAGTCCCTTCTCTGCTTGCATGGTAGCGTGTGTTTTCAGTGAATATGGACAATGAAAATACTGGCATGTTGCAATATTTATTTTCCTCAATGATCAGATAACATACAGTATGTGCTTTATAGTCACAAACAATACAGGTAATCAGGCTGATAGGTGAGGAAACCATCAGCTCATCTCTTATTAAATACAGACAATAAACTGACAAAATGAAGAATATAGATCGTAGAGAACTAAGGCCATAAAGAATATAGATATGAAACTGCGAGTGATTGTAATTCACTGAGAATTAGTACAAAATTTCACCATATACTGATGTGTTTCATAAGAAACTGTTCTCAGTAGATGCATTACTTTAGATAAAACTTCAGAGTCTCAGCTAATGTGTGATTGAATGACAGTAACCTCCCAGCTCTCACAGACTGTGAGAGCTGTTCTATACTGTCATAAATAGAATTCAGTTGTCACTGTAGTATACGACATTGGATGATTGTATTTTTTCACTGTGGCAACTGTCTTTCTCGTGTTTTCTGAAAAGTACTGCAGAAAATATAGGGTGATGTGATAAAATTGAATGGGAGTGAAACAAAGTTTAAAATCAGTTCCATGCCACAGCTGACATTAGGCAAAAGGTGGTTTAAATTTGTTTGGCTAGTCTACAGTTGCAAACTACAGGCAAGTAAAACCTGGTAGGAGTAATTTGTCGACAACAATTTATTTTGCATACAGGAAAGGTTGATATGTAGAAATCTGTTAGAACGTTCAGGTTAAGGACCCAGTCACAGGCCAGACTAGATTTCAAAATAAACTTTTATTACTGAAGTTCCAAGGAACGTACACACTTAGCACTATTAGACATATTATTATTACATATTTTTCCTATTATTATAATAACAAAAAGCATCGCAAAAACACGGGATTAACTTTAACATGAACCAAAAACCCCACAACGAGAAAATAATAAATCAAAATCACTCAAAAGCAATTTAGACAGTGAATTGTTAAATTTACAAAACAAGGTCAAGAAACAGGTAATAAGAAAATCACTCAGAAAGAGGTCCAAGACTAGGACTAGACTAAACTTAACTAAACCCAAGACTCACTCAGGGACAGGACAAGGCTAGACAGACAAGATGGGACGCTTGCAAGGGCACGACATCTGACGGTCTGACGCAGGACACTGGGGAACACAGGACTTTATATACAGAGGGGAATCACACAGGTGACACACATCAGGGATAATGGTAACAAGACGCAGTAGGGAAGGGAACCTGGGACTGAAGTTAGAGACACACCAGGAACGCACACCAGACTAGATAGGAAACACATCAAAACAAGAACCGGAAATACTTACACATGACAACTTGACAGACACGAGACATAACACTTAACACATAACAATACTTATTTTCCTCATTTCTAAGGTTTACAATTTCATTGAATTTGAATTTTTGTTTGACACAGTTGTGATGAATTGAGATCATCACAATTAAGAAAAGTAATAGGAATTTGTTCATGCATTTAAGATCAAGAATCAGTTCCAAGGTACGCTGATGGTGGTTTGTGGAAAGAAGTGTACCGACACTTTAAAAAGCAACTAAACAGTAATTTGGTTTAAGATAATTTGATGTTTTCATACTTTCATTTTAGCCATATCCCTAAACTGTCACAATGTTAACAGTCTTCCTTCTTTTCTACAGGGTGGCTGTACTTTCATTGGAGCATCTGGTGAAATCAGCAGTGATGGGCAATAACTACACACACGTCTTCTCTGGAGAGAAACTCATCTACACTATCACCGTACCACTGTCAACCTCCATCATTCTCATTAACCTTGTAATCATATTGGGCATTGCCTGGAACCGCCAGCTCCACAACACTCCCAACTATTTCTTTCTCAGTTTATTAGTAGCTGACATGTGCACAGGCGTGGCTTTACCTTTTATACCATTAATGGGCCTGAACCGAGAGCTGAGCTTTAGTTCCTGTCTGGTGGCACACATTTTTCCAAATTTTCTTTTCCTGGCATTCCTTTTCAACCTGGTGATGGTTCACTATGAGCGATATATTTACATTGCTGACCCTTTGCATTATGGTAATCTAGGGATGCATCGTAATTTTTCATTAGCATTGCTCATTGTGTGGGCACCACCACTTCTGTATGCATCACTCCCTGCTTTTGGGTGGAATAACTGGTCAGGGCCAGACTGGAATGGATGTTGTGAAAGTAGCGAAAGTATAATTCTTTGGTCAAACTGTTCGATGAATGTGACCACCTGCTGTTCATACAGACGAGTGTTCCCCGATGCTTTCATCTACTTGGAGGTGTATGGTCTTGTCTTGCCTGCAATTCTGATCATCGCTGGCATGACTGTCCGTGTGCTCTGGATCACTCGAGGTCAACTCAAGGAAATCTGTCGCCTCCATCGTTCACTGGAGCGTGGAAGCCAGGCCTCAGATCATGAGCAGAGGCTGAACTTGCGCTACACTCGTTGCGTGGTAGTGGTGTCACTGACATTTCTTGCATGCTGGGTACCCTACCTCATTTACATGCATGTTTGCATAGCATTTCTGATCAGTGATACCAAGTGGAGTTCCACCACTCACATCATACTGTCATGCACTGGTATCGGTAGCATGACCGTGGTGCCTTTCGTACTCGGTCTAGCCAATAGGCAGTACACAGAACCTGCTTACAAACTGCTACAGAAACTCAGAGACAGGTGGAGACTAAGGACATGGGACTCTAATGAAGTTGGTGTCCAATGAAATGCTAACATAAATATTTATGAACGTGAAAGAAATTATACTAGTGTGGACCAAGGCTGAAACAAAGCTGTACAGGAAGCAGTATTGTAGATTCCCTCACAACTAATTTATTTGTCATTCTACAAAACTGGTGCACACTGCTTCCACATAACCAAAGAACAAAATTCCTAAATTAAATTACTGTGAAAAGCTGTATTTAAAGACCTCTCCATCTATTCACAGATATTTTCAGATAGTTTGCTGATGAGATTCTGTCAGACAAAGCTGGACATGACTCCACTGTTCTCCTTCATTCTCTACACAGAAAATTGGAAAGTACTTTCTGCTTTCCTCGAAGGATATCAGTGAATCTATACTTTTGTGTACATTTGCCAAAATTATTTCCAATCAAGAGACAGAAATTAATCTTTACAAGAGCTGTGGACCAACAATTATTATTGATTTGTAAATGCTTTGTGGTAGATATACTGTACAATGATCATTGTTACAAAACATCCACATGCTTCATTTTTGGTGCATAGATACACCTTTCTGACAACATCTGCCAACTTGGAAACAATATATTGAGACGAAATAGAAACATTTATCTGTGAGAGCAAGGTGGACAGAGCATGTGATGAATCTTTGAAGATAATATGAGGTTGTTTAATTAATAAACTTATCAACAACGTAGTCTGCGGTGGAATAAAATGTCAACGTGAACAGCACAAAATGTATGTTTGGCAGGAATTTGTACTTTCAAAAAGGTGTGTATACTTGAGCCATTAAATATCACAACAAATGTGGAAAAGAATATTTATAAGCCAGTAATTGCCATTTTCATGTCGTTACAGAAATCTACATTGTTGTCACTTGTGGAAATGGAGTATTTTAGCTTAGCTTTGAGCTTAAAAAGAGTTATGAACAATATTTTTACACAACTGAATTTACTGTATAAAGATCATAAAAAGTTTTGTTAATTACATTAATAGTTATTTAACAGAAGCGCTGTCTAAAGTTACCAAGTGGTTTTAAGACTTTTCTGAGGTGGATGTAAAAATATGTAGAGATATAGCTAAGCACATTCCCACTGACTAAAACATAAAGATCACAGTTTCTAAAATTTGAGAAGCAATATTTCAACAAGATGTCCCAGATAATATTCAACTACATTTAACAGGTCTCAGGTATACAAATTTGTTCTTAAATACCACTTTCTGGTGATTCTATGACAAATGACCTTTATTGATATTTTACTTTCATGTACACTCACAAATTAAATCCAAAGGTGCTTTAGGTATCCTGTGTAATTGTTTGTTATAATTCCAAACTCAGTTGCCCAAAGCTTGCTCTTTTACAGCTCAGGAGGCAAATGCTCATTTCAGTCCTTCTTTTGTGTCTATATCATTTAAAATGCTTTTCATGTGCCTCCTAATATTGACTAGGTAAGATATGAGAATTGCTGGGAGTCGTAATTGAAATTTCAGGGAGATATGCAAGTCTCAATTCATTGCTTCTAAGAACTGATTTGTGTCTTGGCTGGAAAAAAACAGAACAATTGTGGAACTACTAATGCTGGAAAAGTTGGTCCATTATTAAAACATCAATATTTTTGCCACAAAAGTGCATTAGTTCAAGACAAACCTCAGAGCATCTCTGCAGACACATGGGAACATGGAAACTGCACATGTAAAGGACCTCCCTGTTGGCTAGTGTTGGAATTGAACCCAAGACCTTTATACTGCAAGATTATAGTGGTCACTGCACCACTACAGTTGAGGGCCAAACATAGCAGGGGTGATTAGTTGAGAAAGCTCTACAACCAAGGACATTACTGGCAGAAATGGGTGAATTTCACCCATTTGGGTGAATTTCACCCATTTCACCCAAATGGGTGAATTTCACCCATTTCTGCGAGTTATGTCCTTTATACTGTTATGTTCTTTTGTTATGTCCTTTTGCCCAAAAATGAACAAAACAACAGCACTCATACAGAATGCTTTTTTGCATTGCCCCTCTGCTACTCTGTCTGAATTTCTTCAGAATCTTTCATTTAATATATGTATTTTTTGATGATTCTTCTCTAATTTTGCTACAATCAAAAGTGTCAATCCTTGTAAGGCCAATGTGTTAGTGGAAGGCTCAACAACATTTTTCAACTTCCATTGAAGCACAACTGCAGACACTGAATATTGAGGAAAGCTTTTACTTCAGGTTTAATGGGCATTTAAAAAAAAGTCATGATAGTATTTTAGTAGTGATAGTATAAAAGCCAGTTTTACTCAAAAAAGGTTGTACAAAAAGTTCAGATATCACTCCAGATTCAGAATGTTCTTATTTGAGGACTATTGTATTGCACAATACATACATTTCAGAAAAACAAGTTAATGTTACTCATAAATATAACAACTTTCTTAAACTTTTTTATAGTTTTTAATAATATTTGTTGGCAAACTTATTTCTAAAGAAGCCAATTAAAGGTATTTGTTTTCCTTAAGGATAGAATACTGCATGTCCCTGTCATTCAACACTCAAAATGCACTTTTAAATGTGACTAGAATTGAAGTATGTGGGTGGAAATGAAAAAGAGTGAATGGACAAGGCTGATCTGATTAGGAAATGGAGTTTAATCAAATTAAAGGGCAACAAGGTCTGACATTTTTGACTCATTATGATAGACTATCATTACATACTATCTGTTAAAGACTTTCATGTGCTTGTCTTGTTAAGTCATGGAGTGTGTTTTCCATGTTGGAATATTGTGTACGTACATACCTGTCAAGATGACAGAGGAGAACCGGGAGAGGAGGAGGAAGGAGGGACTGTTGGGCTCCAACTCCTCTACAAATGTCTCCTTCCCTTATCGAGTCTTTATCAAATTTGCGGTACCAACAAGTAAATACAGTCTGCAATGTACAATATATGTTTAAAATAGAGAGAAAGATCAGCACATACATTATCTTGATTGTGTTGTTCTATTAAATTTATTCCATTGCAGTTTCTTGTCTCAGTTTCATTCTACTGGTTTTTAAAAGTTATATGAGTCTGCAACTATAACACCAGATCAGCGTGAGCCTTTTTACAGTGTAACTTCCAGGAAACATTATCGCTCTGTATGTCTCCCTGATCCATGCCATACACTAACAGCAGAAACACATTTGTTTGGCGTAGTTGACATGTTTAACAAATCTTCACACTGGAAATATGTATTTTATGTTTTCTATTTGTATTCAAAAAGGTCAGATACCTGCAAAAACACAATTTGGAAATTCAAACACAGATAGGAGGCCTATTTGTGTCTATACTCAAAATAAACATAACACAAATCCCCCAAGTACTGATTCTGAGAAAGATGTTCAACCTGTCAAGAAGCTGTTGCTACCAAGTAACAAAACAGATGTGTAAAAAATTTGATTTTACACTGATAATCTAACAAATTCACATTTTGTGGATAAATGCTGTAGTCAGACTTATAGAAAGACATTGGCAATTAGTCTTCATTATAAAAGTAGCTTTCAGACATGACATCCTGCTTTGACGTTCACCCGGATTAGCAGGTGTTTCTTGAAGGCTGGGTCTATTTCTGTGGTGATGGCTTTTGGGATGGTGTTAGTTGGTGACGGCTGTTGCTTCATTGGTTGGTGAACTTCTGCATGTTTGATTTTAGAAATCTGAGCAGAAGAAAGGTTTAATTTTAGTGGGACAATGAATAGAAGAAAATATTTCAATTTATTTACTTCAACAAGTCATGAAAAATGAAGAGAAAACTGGTTTCATTGGTTATAGGCAAATAACATCAGCAAATAACATTGTGTTATTCTAGATAGTGCTAAGTACATTTTCCCCAAATTCCAAAAGCACAGTCAATTACTTGCAGAAAATGACAGAAAATGCACTGTATTAGAATAGAACAGAATAGAATATACTTTACACAAGCCACCAACAGCATATGGTGTATACATATAGTATACACCAAAGTAAAATATAACCATGTATGAGATAGTGTCAAATACAAATTTTGCAAATGCAAAAGTGGCCAATAAGCAATAGAAATGTAATAATAGATACTGTATATCAGGGTAAAAATCTAAAACCATTAAAGTATACAAGAATACAAGTATAAAAACTGTACCACAAATATAAACATACATGTACCAGTGATGAGGCACATTTTATGAGTAGTTCAGGATTTTATGTCATATTTATTTATAATTATAATTTATTTTCTATTCATTTTTTAAAATATTTCATTTTATCACTGGAAAAAAATGCATTTGGATGACACTATTAACAGTGAATCACATCAGCTGCTCAGATAGAATAGGAAACAACAAAAATCCTCCCAAACAAATTCACCATCACCAATTCAGAATATCTTTGTTAGCCAGGTGTATTATGGCGAACAGGCACCTTAAGTTATTAGTAGACAGTCTATTTGGAATAAACTCTGTTTGGTCAGTGTTAACCGGCATGGGGAGACGCGCTTCCAGCTTTCTAGCGACCATTTTAGTCACTAATTTATAATCATTTTTTAAGATTATATTATATAGTATTTAGGATTGGCTGGACAGGAAGTAGCTTGATAGCCTCCACCGGGTCGTCACTAGTAAAAGATTTCACCATTTACTCCTTATGTTCATCTGACAGTCCTGGAAGTTCAGTTGAGGCGAGAAAGGATTTCATTTGGGACAGATCTCCATGAGGCCACTTTATGTGCATTTTCCGCAAGTTCATAAAATTGTTGTGTTGTCCTAGTTATGGCTCTTTCTGTTTGATAGGTATTCAAAGGGTTGTATTTTAATTTCAGATTCACTAGTTCTCTGTATACCTCATTGGTTGGGGTCCTTTGGTTTTTGCAAGTGCCTGGATTTGCAGTTCCAGAGCATTAAGTTAACTACTATGTTTCTTCTTTAAGTCTTTGGTGTAGGAAATAATTTGGCATCTCAGGAAGGCTTTAGGAGCAGATGATCTATATGTCGTAGTAAAAAAGTCGATCGTTCCTTAATAAAAGTGCAAAATTCAGGTTGTTTAAGGAGTGTGGGGTTCAGTCTCCGACTGTAAATTTCAGTTATCTTACCGCAACTAGCCAGTGTTAGGACCAGTGGAGAATGGTCATTAAGCTATCTCGGGAGGTATTTGGTATCTATAATTCTGTGCTGTGCTTGACCTGGGTTCAGAATATCTTCAGATACTTCGTCTTCCACATACATTTCTATATAGAAATTTAATCACTTTATCTCTTCTAAAATGAGTTATTGCCATGCAACTCGGGGTGGGTCAGGTGGAGGGGTTTCACAAATGTGGGAATTCACAGCTCTGGCAGTCTTACATGCCTGAGAATCGTGCAACACTGACTTAGATGTAAATTGCATTGTCCAACAACAGGTGGCGCTAGCAGTCTGATTTAATGTTGTTGTGTCATTTCGTTCAGGGCAGGACTAGGATAAACCAAATTAAGTTTGGTGATGATCAGACAAAAAATAATCGAGTTAAAACATTTTAGTTTTGCATACCGAGACATGATTTGCCACCCAGCCCTGACCGTGTCAATGGTCACAAGTTCACCAATTGAGGTACTTGTACAACGTCAATCTCAAGCTTAAGACGTAACTGACCAAGTTTGGGTTAAGTCTCTAGGAGAAGGGTTAAGTTGAGTTAAGTCTGTAGGAGAAGTTTGATCAATTAGAAGATCAGCAAATCAGCAAATATTCAAATTGATCTGATGTCATATGTCCAAATTATTTAATGATAGATCTCACTGAGATACATGTGCATCCCAAATCTTGTTCCAATTGGGGCACGTTAGTGAAACTAGTGGTGGAAAATGCGGTAGGCGCTATATAGCCTTGGAAATATGTTTTTTTTTGCTGTGAGGCACCATCTCACGAAAAAAAAATCACTTTTCACCCATGTTCAGGCCCTCAAAAAATGAGACAGAACAGGCTGAAAAAAATACATGTATATATAACGATAATCATTACACTAAGTGCTAGCAGTTATGATGTGCCCTCGGGCACCCATCTGTCTTTCCAACATGTGCCTATGATAAGTTCCTTTCTACACACCAGCAGCTCACACACACAGCAGTGGCGCTGTTACCATGGTGATCCATGTGCAGCACATAGATCGAAGGAGAGACAAACCTGGTCAAAGTGCACTCATTTAAGACTGTAAAAGGTTGGGCAGCAGCTTTAAAAGAACTGCCATAATGGGAAAACCGTAAATGCTAGTGTCACAGTCTGCCCATGTTGTGGCCATTGTCCTCTCCCTCAGGACTCCTGAACAGTTGACAATGATTAGTGGTTAACTCAGCTAACCACTAATCGTTGTCAATTATTCAGTGCAGCATGGCTGCATCACTTTTGTCACCAGGAGCTCTATTTGAGGCCTGTGGTGGCAGTCATGCAGCACTGGCTCGACTGTTCATTCATCACTTCATACCCGGACTTTCTCTGCCACCACATGGAGTCTGCTACTGGACTCTGGCAAGCCTCTTCTTCTGGATTTGTGTTTTATGTCTGTTCCATGTTGTTAATAAAATGTTCTTTGTGACCTTCAAAATCGTGCACTGAAGTCTCTTGACTTTTAAATCTATGACAGCTAGTTGAAAATCAAAATTACCGTGATTGACAGAAGGACCTGGGGATCAGGAATATGTAATTTTTTCCCTGGTACTGTTAGAAATGACAGCAGTACGACAGTGTAAAAAAAAAATTAATTATTTAAATTTATTATTTAAATCACCAAATTTAACACATCAACTTGTTTGTCTGACTAATTTTCAGGGGCATATGTTCAACCTGTTGGGAATACTACATCAAAGTGTAAAAAACATAATTTCTTGTAATTACAAGAAATTATGTTTTTTACACTTTGATGTGCAATGAGCGACATTTAATATTGTTTTGTTCAGGGTTGACTAACACAAACCATGTTATGTTTAGTGGTGATTGTTAAAAAATTATCGAGTTATAACACTTTCGTTTTTTCATGGTAAGGCATCAAAAATTTGCGGCCCTATACTGACTGTGGTGATGGTTATAATAAACACTACACATACAATAGGGCCTTCGCAGGCTATGCAATGGCCAGTGTTCAAGCCCTAATCAGTGGTTCTTACCTGCGTTGTGCATGAGTGTGTTCATTCTTAACATAGAAAGAGAAGAAACCATTATGATTAGTACATGTATTTTACCATGGAAAAACAAAACTTAAGGAACTTAGACAGAAACTGATGGGTTCAGCGCCGGACTCCCACATACCTCTGCTCCTCGCCCTCCAGAAGCTTGCGGTAGGTGGCAATTTCAATGTCCAGGGCCAGCTTGAGATTCATCAGCTCCTGGTACTCGCGGATCAATGATGCCAAGTCCTGCTTAGCCCGCTTCAAGGCATCCTCCAGCCAGGCAATGTTCTCCCTACTTTTCAGCAGATTATCATCACCCTCTATTGTCAGATCACTGATTTCTTTCTTCAAGGATTCTTCCTACAGGAGATGCACCAAAAAGAAGAGACAGTCAGACAGATTCTGTACTAATAAGGGTGCATCAGGTAGATTGACAAGTAGACTCAAAAGGTCATAAATTGGTTTGGAAATAAATTAAATTATCAAACTTCCTCTGCTAAATGAATCTGCAACTCTTTTGATAGTTTATTTGAGTTGCAAAAATGAACATTTTTAAACAAAAAAGTCAAAATCCTTTGATTTCACACACACACACACACACACACACACACACACACACACACACACACACATATATATATATATATATAATTTTATTATTGGACCACTAATTGAATACAGAACACGTTATTTTATTAATAATTAACCACACCTAATAAGTTAATTATGAAAGAAATTCAGAGATAAATTGGCACTGACTAAATATTATATCAGTCGTGAATATTTCAACTACAATATTAGTTTTACAAGAACGCTGAACAAGCCAACAAGCCACTCCTCAAGTCATTCCTCCGCGAAGGAGATCGTGGAACTTGTGAGGAATGGATTGGTTGTTGGCACTGCACGGACCGGACCCGGAGCTCTCTGAACAGTGCCAAACAACTGATCGATTCCTTACAAGTTCCGAGATGTCCTTCACTCCGCAGATTTGGCGAGCCGCTCCGTACTGACACTACCACTGTCATTGAAGGATGACAGTGGTAGTGAGAGGTGTTTGGGCGCCGATCCTGATGGATGATGGACCCAAATGGATGAGGGGCGGTTGGCGCTCTTTCCTGGACAATGGAACTTGCGTCCCCGATGCGCCCAATAATACAGTGCGCCTTATGTATGGTTTAAGTACAGAAATAAATGATGGAATTGAGACTGCGTCCTATGATGCGTTGCGCCATATGATGTGGAAAATATGGTACATTTACAAATTGAGAGAACACACAGATCCCTCAGATCAGAGGACTACTCAATGAAAGAGGTTACATTATGCCAAGCCTGGTCTCAAAAACAGGTTATGTTTCAGGGGAAACCAATATATTTTGATCAAGACTACTCCCCCAATGTCCAGAAGAAGAGAGCTAAAGTCTGGGAGGTTATTAAGCAGCTGAAGGAGAGAGGTTGTTCTGGCCAGATGATGCTTCCCAGCACAACAAAGAGTGAATTTGGACTCTGGAATAAAAACATTTCCCTCACTAGTTGAGGCACCGACACTCAACAACCTGGGCATCTCGGTGCAGGTGAGCAAGAGAGAGAAGCTGAATATTTCCACATATTAGAAAGGTTTTCGTGGGGGAGAACATGGGTTGTATTTTATTTTTAAAAGGAAAAAGGCCTAAGGGCAGATAATAACTTGACCAGGGATTCTAATTCTTTTTTGGTCTGTAGTTTTGATGGCACTTTGTGCAAATTCCACAGAGAGGAGCTCTCACTCTCTGCCGATATGCCATCAGGGGATGGCCTTGAGAATTCAAACACAGACAGTTGAAGACTTTCTGTGTGTTAAATCCGATAGACCATCTGGATACTTGGAAGTCTTGTTCACTTGGGTTCGATTATGTGCTTCCTTTTGTCTTGTAAAGTGTTCTGTGTTCATTGGAAAATATCTAAAGTCTACACCAGAGTTATTTTATAAAAGATTTTGTTATGTTAATGCTGAGGGCTCAGTGAAATGGAGGAAGTGAGGTAGAAGGATCAGTGATAAGAAAATGTAAACTGTATCATTGGCATGTCCACGTTAACCATTGTTAGTTACAATATTAATGGAATTAATCATCCCATGAAAAAGAAAGAAAATATTTAGGCAGTTGAAAAAAGTTAACTGCTCTGTAGCGCTATTACAAGAAACACAGGTGACCTGGAACATAGAAAATTAAGAAGAGAATGGGTGAACCAGGTTTATTATGCACAGGGCTCAACAACTAGGAAGAGATGAGTAGCAATTTTAATAAGTAGAGAAATTTGTTTTGCAATAGAGAAAGAAGTAAAAGACAAATATGGTAGGTATGGGCATTTTGGGAGGTAAAGAGGTTAACTATCATGAACATTCACACACCAAATGAAGGTAATATAATTTTTTTTAAAGAGATAACTTCATTACTAAGTAGAAGTTAGAAGCTAAAAGTACTAGCATTCTTGTGGGGGGGGGTTTGACTATGTTCAGAATTGAAGTCTGGATAAAATGCCTGGAGACAAGGAACGCCTGAATAGGAAATCTAAAGCAGTAAAAGCCATGTTGGATGAGCTGGGGTTAATTCATAGCTGGAGAGCAATGAACCCTGGAATTAAGGATTTTAGTCATCTGCATATAGTTCAAAAAATGACCTTATTTGCATCTCTAAGACGATTGAGGAATGTGTCATTGAACCCATCAGATCATGAACCTGTAAGACTTAAATTGAAACTGAACTTTAAAAAATATTTTAAATATTGGAGGTTAATGTCTCATTGTTGGCAAACATGTCTGTTCGTGAACAATTGAAACAGAGTATTGAACAATATTTTACAATAAATGACATCGCCCTTGAGTATCTGGGATAGGCTCCAGTGACCCTCAAAACCCTGCAAAGGATAAAGTGGGTATGGAAGATGAATGAATGAATGAATGACAATGGGGAAGTATCACCCTCAGTGTTGTGGGATGGAGCGTTCTATTAAAAAATGAACAAAATAAAAAACAGAAACAACTGGAAAGTGAGATGAAAAGACTAGAACAAAGAAGTGGAGGAGGATTGGAAGAAGGTGTAAGAAAGTAAGGACACACAAATCAAAGATAGTATGAGAAGGGAAATCGGGCCAGTCAACTCTTCGCATTCCAGTTGAGAAAAGCATCTCTATCTGAAGTATCCAGTCCAAAAGATGTTAAGAGACGTTTAAGATGAAACAGAAAGAAATTGATTTTAATGTTATCAAGACATTAAAAAACAACAAATCTCCTGGGGCAGATGGGTTTTCTAGGGAATTTTGCAAAGTTTTTGTTACAGAGTTGACACCAGCACAATGTCACATCTGCTCCCAGACATTACTTTTTTTTGTCTTGTCATTTCCTTTTTATTTTGATAAATTCCCTCTTGTATCTTGTCTGGTGTCGATACTTCCTGCTTCCCCACTTTCCCGCCTGTGTGATTATACGTCCCCTCCCTGATATGTTTCACCTGTGTCTCATTGTCTCTCCTCCCGGTGTGTCTGTCTCTCATTCCAGTTTGTATTTTCGTTACCGTGACACTTATCGCCCATTACTCTGTTTGACTGCCAGATTATACGAAACCTGCTCTTGTTTTGGACCCTTGATCTTGTCTCGCCCCTTTTTGTATTCTTGTTAGATCAGACTGATTACTGAACTCCTTTGACCTTTTTGCCTGGACCTGGATTGCCTCTTCTGCCTGCCCCTCCTCGGTACCTCCGCCCTCGCCTATCGGATCGCTTGAACTTGGACTGCCCCCCACCGCGACTCTGCCTGCTCCTCCTTGGTACCTTTGCCCTCGCCTATCTGATCATGACCTGGACTGTCCCTGACCTCGTGCTGGATTGTCCTCGTTCACTGGACTGATTATACGAACTATTAGAACGGCATCATTAGTTCCATCATGGCTGCACCTGAGAGGCAGTGACTCTTTGGGGCTCCTGGCACCCTCGTAGGTTGCCAGTACAGCAGCTCTTATATTTTTTCCTACTTTTAAGTTTTCTGCCTGACTCTTGTGGTCGTGTTAATTGGACTCTTGTACAACATGGACACGTGTCATTTTTGAAGTTTTTTCACTGTTAACTGGTGCAAAACCACATTTGCCAACAATGGTGCAATGGACGCAAAAACTGAAAGAAGCAAACTCGATGGAAAGATTACAGCGAGCCACAAATGAGGATCTCTGTAATATTATATTTGAGAACAGGAGAGTTTACATATAGATAATGTAGAGACTGGGATGGGTGGAATAATTTATTTAATTTATTCAATAATTTATTTATTTTAAGCTATTTTAAAAAATAGCTCAGATTGGATACAGAGCAAAAAACAGAGCGCTGCCAGACAACATCATGGGTGTTTGCTGTCTTGTTGAACTCCAGTAGTGTGTGACTCCTACCTTCCTTGTGAGAGATTCCAGATCCCCTTTGAGCCTCTGGATGAGGCGCAGAAGATCTGATATCTCCCTTTTGACCTCACGCACTTCATGCTCACGTTGTCCGGCATTGAGGACCATGGAATCCATCTGTGGAGAAGGTGATGGCAACACAACAAAATCTGAGAACTGCTACTGACAGTTTAAGAACTCATAACTATTGTATGTATAAATGTTTTTTTTTTTGTTCTGCTTTTTTACCTTCCTCTCATTCCACTGCTCAGCTTCTTTCCTGGCACGGGTGGCCATGTTGTCATACTGAAGCTTGACACTTTCTATGATCTCGTTCATGTCCAGTGACCGAATGTTGTTGTTATGTAGGATCACTGTCTCATTTTGAATGAGGGACTCCAGCTCTCTGATCTCCTGCAGGAGTAACATGACACTGGAAGGTTAGGCAGGGAAATTGCTATTTTATTTTTATTAGATTCTTGTATGACGAGTACTAATTTAAGAAGACCCTTCTCACCTTTGCTGCTGGCTGTACTTTATTACTGACATTGCACTTTTTCCATTACACTACTGCTGTATGGATCAATATACACTTTACATCGTTTATTCTTTATACCACTTGTGTTTTCATATTCTATTTTATCTTATGCACATATTCTCCCACTAAATCTTATTTTCCTATACAAGATGACTCCATGGTAGGCAGCCCGTTATCACACTTCCCAACTCGTTTCTTGTCTTTCTGTAATAATTTTGTTTTTAACTCTTTTTCCCTGACTCTCATGGTTAAATTGAATTCTTCATCCGACATGGATCTGCAAAGTTTTATGAGAGTAGAAGCCCGCTTTGTACTCTTTTTGGGACTTTTCACCACCACAACTGGCGATCCTGTGAGCCACTCCATTGTTTACAGCCAGGATCAACTTTTGGAGTTTCTCAACAGCAGGGTATTCCCATGAGAGCAACCCAGGATTCCGAAGGAATTACGGTGTCAGAGGAGAGGATGCAGAGCTGGAGCTAAGTACTGGGAGAGGAGGAGATGGTACAAACCGAGCATTACATCTATTCGGTTGGGTAACATACTCTCACTTAATAAAGTAATTAGGCAATTTGTATGGCATGGTAAGGCACCAAGAGTTAGTTTGGATAGACAAACCGTGAGCTATGAGGATGAAGGTTTGAAACTGACCATTCTTAAATTACATGGAAAATGTACCAGTACACCACATGGGCTCAACTCCATGTACCTGATATACACCACATGGACACAAGTCCATACACTTGAGTGGAACTTGTGGGGTGTGAGGAGGTGTGAGGTTAACATGTGTCTCTACGTAGTGTGTATAGTTAAGGTCTTCTTAAGTTAAGGTTTTGTTTTGTCTTGATTTGCCCTGTCTTGTTTTGTTTCATCCTGTATTGTCACATGCTGTTTGGTCTTGTTTTGTTCTGGCCTCTGGCCCTGCTAGTGTGGGTGGGGGGTGGGGCGTGGTGGTGAATAAATGTGACTGTATGGTTGTGTAATATAATGTTGTTGTCTAAGGTAAAATAAAAAAATATATCTAATTATCTAATCTAATCTAAATACTCCCTGAGTCCCACACTGAAGGGTGTAGGATTTCATGTCTACACAATTAATGCTTTCACCTTGGTTATTTTTTTATTTAGATGGTCAAACCTACAACAATAAAAAATGTCAAACATCATGATATGTGTAATGTCTGGTAGTTTCACCAATAACAATCAAATAAATGTAATTATCATGATTATGTCAAATATTTATGACTAGTAGCCCAATTACCTGTGCTACATTGGTTATTTAAGAATAGTGACAGTCTTTTTGGAAATTATGGTACAGTGCAAGTGAGAAGAGGGAGAGAGGGAAAAAAACCTCATCATAGCCAACTCTGAGGAAGTCCAGTTTTCCCATCAGGTCCTCCAGCTCAAGAGCCAAATCCACAGCTTCCAAGTGACCTTCATCCACCTCCTAACAAATACACAAATGCAGAAAAAGTCTATGGATGCACAGATGACATGAAGAGAAGCAACTTCCTAACATAAAGATTTCTGACAATTACTAATATATTCAATCAAAAAGCAAACATATACCTTTTTGGTGACAATAAACTCATTCTCCAATTCATTTTTCTTTTGAACCTCATCATTATACCTGAAAACACATTAAATATGTTATTATAGTTAAAAATACAAAGCATCAATTGTTTTTTCAACGTGTAGACTCTCCTGCCAACCTATTTTTGGTATCTTGCAGACCCTCCTCACTTGCTGCTAACTCAGCCTGAAGCTTGTCCTGGTCATGGAGCAAGTTCTCAATCTGCTCCTCTAGCTCATTCTCCATCCGCTTAACAATGTCGTTGATGTTCCCATTGTATTTTTCCTGCTCCTTGAGGATCTTCAGCTTCATCTCAAGTTTTTTATTTTCATCCTCAAGCTCCTTCATCTGAGACACAGAGAGGCAAAGTATGAGGTCTCAACATCTGCTGTAGCTGGATGAGTCCTGTGCATCAGGATTGGAGGTACTTAGAACCAGGTGGTGTCTTACATGAACTTTCAAAATATAGTCGCTTTCGGTGGAGGTGGTGTGTATGTGTGTGTGTGTGTGTGTGTGGGTGGGTGGGGTGGCACAACGGACAGGATTATTTAACACCGACAGATTTACTATTATTAAATCTCTATTATTTAATCATGTATTTTTATCCCACGTGAAATATGTGCAATTTTTGTTGCTTTACAGCTTCCATTAGCATAGCGCTCACAGCTGCTGTTAGCAGTTAGCAGCTGTGAGCACTATGCTAATAGTGGCTGTGGACCCTTTCACTGCCATTTTTCTCTCCGAAGGATGCATTTAGCCCCTCATTATCGTTATCACCTCTGGGACTTCAATCATGTTTACTGTCTTTGTCTTTTTTGTCCATGTTGTGCAGGATTTCAGTTTGTTGTGTATCTGTTCTGCTCTGTCATTTTTCTACTCTTTGTATTAAGCTGCTGTTTTTGACATTTCCCCTCTGGGGACTAATAAAGGCATATTCAATTCAATTCAGTTTATCAAGCATGATTGAGTAGGTTCTCATTTGCCCATCATCACTGACCATCTTGGTAGCTCTTTGGAAGGATATTATGATTTGTTTACCACTGTGCTTTGCGTTTTATTACTGGTTGCAGCTATCGAGTACATCACAGTTTTTTTATATGCTGTCGCACATTGTCCTTCTTTGTACATGCATCAATACTCTCAGTGGCTGATTTTCATTTATAAATCTCTTCTTGAACTTCTGCCTACATATTTGTCTTCTTACATGCACAGAACCCTCAGCAACCCTATGGCTGAGTGTTCTACCTGTATGATGTCTCATGACATCATCAAGTCCCAAGAGTCAGAACTGAACTGGGCAAAAAGGCTCTTAATTATTCTGGCCTGTCGACTTGAAATGCTCTGCAGAAGAATTAAAATTAACCCAACTTTTAACTTTGGGGGAAATTCAAGACCATCGTTAAAAACAGACAAATCACATTGACTGGATCTTAGACTTGCACTGGAGTTTTTTACCTGGTTAAATAAACGAATACGAATGTAACCATCATTAGATTAGACTTAGACTTCCTTTATTTGTCATTACATAGACACATACAATGAATCTGGTAATGAAATGTCATAGAATGGCAACAGATAATACAAATAAATATGGAGAATATAAAAATGCAAAATTGCTGGAGTAAAACCAAAGCCATGTGTCTGCAGTGCAAAGGTGACAACAGTCAATATAAATAAAGAATTAATAAGATGAACAGTGCAATATTGAACACTATGTAAAACAGTAAAACATCATTTATATACCTTTATTTGTCCCCCTTGGGGAAATTCCAAATCATGTAACAACCATCTTGATTTACAGATATATAAGCTTGTGGTAATACCCAGTGTATAATGTGTATGAGTAATGGTTATTTCTGTCTTGTTTCTAGAAATGCAATACAATATTTGCATTACAACAAAATATGATCTTCTGTTTGAGGAATAATCAATTTTGTTTAAGTTTTTCAGTGCTTCTTAACATCATATCATATTAATTTCTACGTTCCTTCTTACTGGGAATTGTGTTTTTGTTTAGAAATAATACATTTAACTATATTTTATGTGATTGGAATTTCTTCCCAAACTGAACTCTGGCAAATAACAAAAACCTTATGGCAGTAGAAGTTATATTTGTGACAAACTACTGCAACAACTATCAGTTTCTAAGATGTATAAACAATTTAATACATAAAGATCTTCTTCATCTGAGGACTGAGTAGTTCAAATATTAGATGATGAATTCTTTCTGCTTTTTCCCTTCCAGGGTCGCCACAACGAATCCAATTCGCATATTTTACTTGGCAGGAGTTTCTATGTCGGATGCCCTTCCTGACACAACACTCTGGACACTCCCTATATGCACCGGCCCGGTGCCCTACCAACTGAGCTATGCAGCCGGGAGTTCAAAGCCTCAATGAAACATGTAATAACCATAGTACGATCTGTTGAAAATGTTGAAAAATGTGTTAAATAAAAATAGTTGTAAATAAAAATTCATTACATGGTAATATGAGTTACTTGTATTTTCTGTGTTTAATATAACGTTTCAACACTTTTCTAGCCTATATTCAGGATTTCACGTCACATTATTTGCGTAAAGGCTTGAAATGACCAGTGAGAAAACTGAAAAGTATTTAAACAGATTAAAAGATTGGCGAAAAACCCAAAGACAACATTAAAATTGCGTATCAAAATTACAAGCATGATACTCTACATGACACAGAAAAAATAAAATATTACACAAATGTCATTCATTCATTTTACAAAATAAAGTTTTGTCGTTATTTAATTTCAGTTTTATGAGGATATGCTCTTATTATTTAATTAATCTCCAACCTTCTCAATGAGTCTGACGAATTTGTTGTTGAGTCCGACCATCTCGTCCCTCTCCTTGGCATTATTGTTTTCTGCGGCGCTTTTGCTTGGTCCTGCGCTGCTGCTGGGAGAGTATGACTGGCTGCTGAAATCCCGTGGTTTGGACATTGTACTTCGTAAAACGGCGACGTGAAGTTTCGGTGCTGACCAGGTGAGTGTCGACAAGAGTCAGATCCCTCAACATAAACTGCTTTTAAGGTGTGCATGGACCACCCATCACCTCCCCAACACCCTACATGTGTCCAATCAAAACAGGACAGGTACAAAATTACAAAGTAAAAAAGCAAAAATTCAACTTGTTGTACTTGAATTTCACGTCTAAACCTGTTTGACCACTGTGGTGCTGGGCATGAGGAGCCAATGGCATCTTCGGTGCATAAAACTCAGGTTATAAAATCGTAACTCACTCCTTCAGCCTGAAACATTCCAACAGCTTGAGTTCTGACATCCAACCCTCGCCACCATGCCCAGAACCTCGTCCGCTAGTGTATTCGGTGGAGCCGGAGGAAGGGGCACAAGGGCATCCGTGTCGAGCCTGCAGGGGCTGCGAAATGTGATGCGCAACGAGCCGGAGACTGACTCCGCATCGGCTCCGACTGCTGCCGCCAACACTGCAGCCTCGCCACTCACCCAGGCTGCTCCTGCCGCCCCTGCTGATGACAAGCATACTCTGCGGGGTCTCAATGACAGGCTGGGCGGCTTCCTGGGAAACGTGAAGCAGCTCGAGAGGGAAAACAGTAACCTGCAGGGGCAAATCGATGACATTTTGGCACGGAGAAAAACTCCTGATGGACGCAACTGGGTTGAGATCCAGAAACCGCTTGATGACTTCAAGGAAAAGGTTGTATGGTCTCCTTCAAACATTTTTACGAATTTTGTACAATACTTAGACTACAAGTAATATAATCTGTGATCTGAGAAGAAATATTCTGTCTCAAATGATAATGAATTAATTAGCATTCTTTCTCCAGATTAAAGACATCACTAAGGATAATGCAAAACTGCTTCTTCAGATTGACAACACAAACCTGGCCAACAACGACTTGAAGAACAAGTACATTTGACTCTGTATTAAAGTTCAATTCCAATAATGACTCAATGAGCACGTGACATTGCTAAAACACTTTGTCTGTGGTTTATTGTTTGGACTTTTTTCATCATATTCAGGTTGGAGGATGAGAAAAAGGCGAGAAAGGTCATAGAAAAAGATTTGGCGGACCAGAAGAAGACCATATATGAAACCAAGCTGAAGTGTACACAGGTGAAGAAAGAAATTGAGCTGGTGAAGAACGAGCTGGATTCTTTGAAAAAGGACCACAAAGATGTGAGACAGATGCATGCATTTGACACAAATGTATATGAGCTGTTCTTAGAGGTATGCGGTGGAACATTACTGTCGTGTGTGTGTGTGCAGGAGGTGAAAAACATGAGAGAGAAGATCAAAGACTCTGAAGTGAGGGTTGAGATAAAGTCTGAAGAGTCGAACCTTGCTGATGTACTCAACAAAATCCGTATCCAGTATGATGAACTGGCCAGGAAGAATCTGAAGGACACAGATGACTTGTACCAGATTAAAGTATGTACTCAGCATCCATTGAGATCATTATTCTTTTTGCTTTTACACATGTCACCATTCCATCGTATTTTTGTACAGTTTGAGAACATGAAGGTGGTGGAGGCTGAAAACACAGAGGCCTTGAGGTCTGGAAAGGAAGACCTCAAGGAACTGCTGAAAGAGAAGCAACTACTTCAAATTAAGATCCAGAGTGCTCTGAGCACAGTAAGCGTGCAAAACACACACCCTCACCCACAAACAAGATCACAAACACCCTCAACACACACACACGCACGCACAGATTTTCTTGAAATCCTTGAACTGTACAACAAGACTTTTATCATGTCAAGAATTTGCCTGCAGGGTTTTTTAGCACAAACATTTGTGACCACCCTGTCATTTTACCCTAAAATCACCACCTTTAAAGTTGACGCCCATAATCCAGTGAACAGGCCACCTGGATTTTTTTCTTATGTAACACAGCAAGCTTGAAAAAAGGTTAAGGCTGCAGTGATGAACAGACCCAGTGATTTGTTGTGTGTCTCAACATGTCTTTGAGCTGATTTGATCTGAAGAGCCAGAAGCAAAAATGTAAAACCTGTAATGATAGTCATTGTAAATATGCAAAGACTACTGAACATTCTAGGAATATGTGCAGTTACACACAACCACATATTCAGAACAGTAATGTGAAAAATAGATTTAATACATTGTTGGATTTTTCTAATATAATTATCATGGACTCCAGAGGTTGAGGAGCTAATGAACAGATCTTTCATTAGTATATGAGATGTGATTCATGTGACCTAACTGATTTATTTTTTTAAAGAAATTGTTATTGTTACTTATTTCAGTCACCAGAATCATTAAAATAGAAAGTCCAAAATTTGGATGGTCAAAACACAGAGGCCTTGAGGTCTGGAAATGAAGACCTCAAGGAATTGCTGAAAGAGAAGCAATTACTTCAAATTAATATCCAAAGTGCTCTGAGCACAGTAAGCATGCAAAACACACACCCTCACCCACACACAAGTTCACAAACACCCTCACCACACACAAACATATGCACAGACCCATTCCTGAAATCCTACAACTGTACAACAAGACTTTTATCATGTCAAGAATTTGCCTGCAGGAATTTTTAACACAAACATTTGTGGCCACCCTATCATTTTACCCCACAACCACCACCTTTAAAGTTGACGCCCATAATCCACTGCACTTCCAGTGAACAGGCGACCTGGATTTTTCTTATGAAACACAGCAAACATGAAAAAAGGTTAAGGCTACAGTGATGAACAGAACCAGTGATTTGTTGTTTGTCTCAACATGTCTTTGAGCTGATTTGATCTGAAGAGCCAGAGGCAAAATGTAAAATCTGTAATGATAGAGTCATTGTAAATATGCAGATTGTAAATAACACTACTTAACAGACTGGTGCACAAGTATGCTCTATGCACTATGCTGCACAAGCCAGATTTTTGGCCTAGATGTCTGATACAGGCCCCTGTCCTTCGTGGATCAAAATTGAAAAGGATAGAGATGCCAATGAGTTACCAATGAATATATTGTACAAATGGGATAGAAAAACTATTAAAACAGCAACTGACAACCCACTAATCATCCACTTAATCCAGGTCTGGTACAAACTTTGGGATTTGTTTGGGGTGGAAGGGTTCCTTTCTCCTAAAACCCCACTATGGGAAATGGATTACTACCCATGATCCTCCAGAGCGGTAACTTTAAATGCTGGCAGAAGAAAGGTATATGTTGTATAGAACACTGTTAAAAGGAAAGAAAGAAAGATTTGAGCTGACAAAGACTTATTCAGTTATCTCCAACTACGGGATGTTATCTGGAGTCAGCAAAGGGGAAATTGGAATCTACCTCCCATGTCTCCAGTTGAACATCTGTGCCATGCTGAAAATCCCTTGTTTGGAACAATTTCAAGGACGTATACAGCCCTTATGTCCACGATAGTGATACCAGATAGAGACAGAGCAAGAACTAAATGGGTTGGAGATCTAGGAATCACTATTGAGGAGCACTGTGTAGAGATGGAGTCACATCTACGTTAAATGTCAGGTATAGACTGATACAGTTCAATTTTCTACACCAGTTGCATATTACTCCACAAAAGGTGCATAAATATAATAGTAATGTACCACCTCTGTTTTAGAGGAACATTTCTCCACTCCACATGGCAGTGTTCTTGTGTGTTATTGTGGGTGGGAGCAAGGCCTAGAGGTGATTAAATGTGACTGTTTTGTGGTGTAATGTAATGTTGTTGTCTAATGGAAAATAAAAAAAACTAAATATAAAAAAAGAAGTAGCACTATTGACATTATTGAAAATAATTCCATTTGTCAGATCCACATCCTGGAGGAGTCTGTGAGTACTGCCAAAGTTGAATACAGTCACAGGCTGAGCCCCCTCTACAATATGATCCGGGAACTGGAGGCAGAGCTGAAAGAGGTGAGATTCCAGGAGGAGCATCAGCACGAGGTGAACACCAACCTGTTGTGTGTCAAGATGAAGCTGGAGGAGGAGATCAACAACTACCAGCAGCTGATTCATGGCACGGCCACTGATCCTGAGAGGTGAGAGTTAGAGATATCACTGTGTTGGTTGAATCTCAAGTGTGCACTTTCATCAGGTGTAATTCAGGTAGAAATAATTGCCAAAGGATACATTTCAAAATTTTAATTTGGGAATATATTGAAATATGTTTTCAAAGAGCAGACTAATTCCTTCATGTTTTTCTCAAATTTTACAGTGTTTAGTCACCTCAGTGCTATTACTTGTTTTATTTAGGAGGGCATCTTTAGCCAATAAAAATAATTTATTCCCTTATACACCAAATGAAATGCACTATGTTTTTAGACATCTTATTGGTTTTTACATGTTTTTATCTGTGGCATTATGAACTTTGTTTGAAGCCTTGACAAAAGAAAAATTTATGTTTTTTTTCTGGAACAGACAATAAAGTTATCCATCTATTAAGTTTCACCTGATGAGACTAGATAAACATGAAGATACAATATGTTATCACATTTATACTTCCCCCCCAACAGTTTTCTTTAGACTATGCACGACACAGTGGTGAGTTGGATCTAGCCAAAAAGTTCTTGAAAAAAATCAACAAAATAAGTTTATTTCTACTGCTAAGAAAGGACTGTCATTTGCTGATTTTCAGGTGAACTTGAACTATATTTGTAACTTTTCCAAAAACAAAAATAAAACAAATGATCAGATTATGACACTTGTCTTCCTTAACTATAGGACTCAAGGGTATATTCAGTACTGTAGTTAAGGACTGAACGGTATAGTATAGGACTGAACGGTATGTTCAGTTGTATAGTTTAGTTAAATTCAGTCGATAATTTAGTTGCCACAAACATATCAATGGTTCACGCCTTCATATTCTTCTACAGTCAAAATTAATATCTGAACTGTACAATTACACCTGAAATCAACCCACACACCACCTACATGCTCTGTCACGAAACTGCACTTGATTTTCATCACTTCAAACCTTGTAACTGCATGCAAGTATCCCAGATTTTAATTTTACATAATCACCAGTATCTAAATCACAGAATCTCAATCTAACATTGAAGTTAAAGGAGAGCGGAAACAGATGCTTCTTTTTGCTTCGGAATGTGTAACAGATTCTCTTTTTAGATCCACAAAACCCGAATGCAAAGAAGCCAAAGCAAGTGACTGAAGAAGTAGTTGAGAAGCAAGAAGGTTCCTCTTCCAATAAAGCTGTTGCCACAGATACACCTGAAGAGGCTAAACCTCCCTGAACGGTTGAGTCACCAATGCAGAAGTTCTAGCTGCTGAAACCCACTCAACTCAAATTCAAAGAAAAAAAACACCCAAACACAAATTTAAGACTACTACTTCTTCTTCTTCTTCCTCCTCTTCTACATCTTCTTCATCTTCTTTTGAGTCTGAGAATGAAGAATTGCTTAAAAATGGATGAAGTGGCCCAAACTCGATCTTCTCTTGACATTTTTCTTTGGAGTCATGTAAAACTCTGTTTTGTTAAACCTGAAGTTACGTAGAACCTGTTATATTGTATTTTCATTCGTGACTTCTAAATAAATATGTTTGGTCTTGAAAAAATGTGTGTTGTGGACTAGAATTTGCCTAGTAGAACTTCATTTAATGTTGTTTTTCTCGGTCAGCCAAGAAATATAGAGTTTAATTTTCTTGAACCACAGTTTCAGTTTGACATTTGATGAGCTCATCATCAAATATGTAACATATCACATATTTGATGATGAGCTGATGAGGTCATCAATGGTTCTATTTGATGAGTTCATCAAATATCAGGAGCTTCATGTAGAAAATGTGCGTATGCGCAAAAACCTACAAACTTTTCCACACTCACATTCAAATGTATCAAGAGTGAAATGTGCTGTGCTCCACACTTCATAGCAGGTGCATGCACGTTACTAGTGCTTTTGATACACTTAGAGGTGATAATGAGAAACTATTAATAATGTGAAAAAAGGTAATTCCCCAGAGTAACACGCACATCAGAGATACACAGATGAATAATTAATACATCGACACACCATCCCACTTGCCAAGATAGCACCTCCCCCCCACAACACGAACGAGACGCTGGACCCATGCTGCTGATGCTGCCCAGGAAGTAATTTGGACTGAATACCTGATAAATGCATTTAGTACAGTTAACTGTACGGTTGCCAGTTAAAACTGGGAAAAATGGACAACATACAGAAACAACACCTCAGTGACACCTCAGTTCTTGAGACTCCTGCACAGCTCTGTGAGCGTACATGGTGTCATCACTATGATGGGAATCTACAGCTGACTGTTGGAGTGAGTGCGGAGGGTCTGTGACACAAGGCTGGGACCACGTGTCCTCGTTTTCTTCCGCGTCACTGTGTTGTAAAATAACCAATTGTCTAATTAAACACAAGTCCTAGTCTTTGGTTTAATTAAACATGAATCCTCGTCTATGGTTTCCTCTTTGATATCCTGGTGCAATTACACATGAACCTTTATCTTGTCTGTGAGCAGACTATTAATTAGATTAGATTAGATAAGTTAAGTATACGCCAGGTTTCAGGCGCCATCAGAAAAAAATTAATGAAAAGGAACACCTACACCCTCACACAAACCACCAGTGACGTGCAGTCAGGGGAGGCAAGTAAGTCTTAAAGAAAAGAAAAAAGAAATTTAATTTAAATTTATTGTTATATTTAACCAGCAATTTGTACTATACATTTATTTTTCATTTATCTTCACCCATTTTAGACTAATTTTTAATCAAAATCACCTAATATTTGCGTTTACAAATTAAATAGTGCGAAGAGATCTGCAGTGAGGCAGCAGCTGGCTCAGCCTCACCTTGGATTGCGCAATCTCTGCTGACTGTACTGGCACTGTGCAGTGAGACCATATTGCTGTCTATCTGTATGTAACAATTAAAATGTTCAAACACATCTGCTATATGAACTAAATTTCTATAGCTGATTGATTGTTTTTTTTTCCAACAACTGTATGTGTGTAACATGGTTCTCATGCTGAGCAGCGGGACTAAAATGGTTGTGAAAAGGCACTGGGTGAGGCACGCAGATCTCCCGTCTCATTGGTAGGGAGCGCTGGAGACCCCATGGGATCAGTTGGTGACAGTAAGCTAGAGTTAATGAGTCAAGTGCAGACATCCTGTTGAGTTTTACCTCCGGAGGCTGAACAATGTTTTATTTTGAAAAACTACAGGATCCTCTCTGTCGCATCTCTCAGTGACTCAGGCTTGATGTGGGTCCAGATTCTGCTTCGGTCGTATATGTTTCCATATCATTTTATTTTGTTATATTTATTCGCCACAACTTAAAGTCCGGTCCATGAAAATATTGTCACACATCAAACCATTTGGTGGCGTAAAAAAGGTTTGGTCCACTCACTGTTGTAATGTTCTTTTTTTTAAATGAAATGTGCTGGTTTTGTGTGCTACAGTTTGTATGTGTGATTAAAGGTGATGGTGAGATTTTAAACGTAACGCATTAACTGCTGTCAATCAAATAGTGAATAAGCTACTCAGTAGATTCTCATGTTTGTAAACTGATTGTGATGAAGTCAGTGCCTCACCAGCCAATAACTTAAGCACACATCACTGCAAAACCACCAACGATGATAAAACCAGCAGAAACAATAGATTCAGTCAAGAAAATACACAAGGAAAAAGCTGTATAACAGCTATGTTGAAAACATTTAGGCATTACGTATAACCCATAATGGTCATGGCTTGAGTCATCCCCCTAAAAATGTTTGGATTTTTTTGTGGACGGTGTGAAATGTTGTAGTTTTTTGTGTTTTTTTTTAAATAAAGCATTACCCCGGCATCAGATTTCTAAAACTAATATTGTTAACATAAACTGGTCAGAGCATTAAATTATATATTGTAAAGTGCTATCTGTCTATATATAGGGACAGAAACCAAAGGGCGAGTCTCATCTCGCACAGTGAGAGGGAGCTCGGCACACTAAAAGGGTACACAAAAATGGTCCTAGCAGCCAGTGGGAATGTTATAGTGATGTGATACCAAAGCCCCATTTTTGTCATCAAGCCTGACGAATCATATACTGACATTTATGAACGAACTCCAACAGGAACCCAAAAATTTCTGTTCTTCTAAAAACATCTAGTGTGAATGTAGTTGTCCTACTGGCTTTTAAATAGCACCAAAACATAAGGTAAACCCTTGTAAAAAGATGATCTCTCAACTTTGTAATATCTGTCTTGGTTTTTCTGTTATAAACACTGAAGATTACCACACCTATGTAACCCCTTCTTTGTTTTCTGGCACCGATGAATGAAGAACGCAGCTTGAATAGTGCAAGTAAAGAACCCTGCACCCAAACGTTTTCTACCATATTTTAAGAAATTATGCTGGAAATCATCCAAAATCATAATAGTCCAACTATATTAAAAGCCATGTTTTTTTTCAATAGACTTCTGTATTGCTCTGCTGGGTAGCAGAACCAGAAAGCTGACAGCTGATTGGCTGAATTCCTTTCACTCAAGTGAAGAGGCTTTGGTTTTGTTAGAAAATCTACAAACAACTCTTAAAAACAATAGTTTATGTTTCAAAAAGTCGATAAAACTCTTTTCTTTTAAAAGTTATTCACATTTGAATTTTAAAGCATCTAGTTTTTGATTTGTGGGCCTCCAAGTACAAAGAATGAGGATTTTCCTCTAATTTGGTAAAACTCTCTTACTAACATGGTTAACTAACTCCATATCTGCACAATCACTGCTTATTTCGTTTGCACTTTTTTTCAACATATGTTGTGATAGATTTACAAGACTCTCCACAAGCCTTGTGTGAAAGAATGTTTGAGATAGGGTGCACGAGTATGGATTAATTGCAGTTTGTATATGAGAAGTGCTTTCTCAACTCCGCTCTAGTGTTGCTTCTGTGTCACAATATGATATGGCATTAAGATGAAGTCAGATAACATTATAAGTGTATGGGAAGTATTGTCAGTGGAAGTGACAGTCTTTAAAGCCAAAACATAAATTTATTTTTTAAAAATATACCTACAAAAACTTGTTTTTGCTCCTACAAACCACTTTTTTGCTCCTATAAAACATTTCTCCAAGTGCAAAACATTCTGGACACTTTTTTATGTGTGAGGACAAGGGGTGTGGCCAAACCTGGTCCAGACTAGAAGCAATATTGTTGGTGGACAAATCGCCATTAAAATGCGCTGAAAGTATTGCAAAGTGCCACCATAATGTACATATTTTGCAATAAATAACAGGGACAACAATTTTTTTTTTGCTATTCAGTAGTAATCACCTTTGGTGTCTGTCAAAGTGCTGACCTGCATAATTCCTGAAATAGAGACTTATAATCTACTCTCTGGCACACCGTTATTAGTCTAATGGCTAAGTTACCATAAACCTGTGGCTCTCACCAGCTGGTTCCCGCACACTGCCCCAGGGCCCTGGGCTCTCGCCACTACTTCTATGGCTTCATCCACATCAACTGGAGACAGTGCATTCATTAGGGCCAGCAACAAAAGCCAGCAGAAGACTTTCAAGGATACAACTGATCTGAAGACGTCTAAACCACAGAACTAGTGGAAAAGGATGCACATTGTCTGGTTTCGCCAGCCACCTTCCCTTACTTCCCAATCTCTTTCATAAGAGCACAGTGAAGTCTAGAGCTCCTTCCAATGACAGGGTACTCTGGGATCCATCCTCTGCCTGTCCTTGCCCTCCCTGTTCAACACCCTAGTCTGATGCAGTGATGATACATGGTTGCAAAAAGTTTGCGAGCAAAGTCCCATCACTGCCAAGGACCTGCACATCAAACCGCTTTAGTGTCCTGTCAGTGGAGACTGTTCCAGCTCTTCTCACCACAGCCAGTCCTGCACACCACCTTTTCTGGCTCAGTCCGGGAACAGATGTGCAGGGACTGTCGTGGCTGACACATCTCTGTAACATCGCGTGGCGGTTGGGGACAGTGCCTCTGGATTGGCAGACCAGGGTGGTGGTCCCTCTTTTTAAGAATGGGGATCGGGGACCCGGGAAAGCCTATTCCAGGGTACTGGAGAGGAGCATCTGGCCATTAGTTGAAACTCGGATACAGGAGGAACAATGCGGGTTTTAGACTTAGACTTCCTTTATTGTCATTACACAGACACACACAATGAATCTGGTAACGAAATGTCATAGAATCGTCA
>JAPTHA010000013.1:13422380-13434289 GCA_029814585.1 Gymnapogon annona
TCACTAATATGGACACTTTGAAAAAAGAGATATGCAATAACAAATTGTGCATTTCACTGTTGAAATTGACAGGTGTGTAATATCAACCAGTGCTTTTCACTTGTGTTTTTAAGTACTCTTACCTTTTAGCTCAGATGAGCACTTTTGTTATGTATATTTACATTGAGAGCTGCTGGATGACTTTGAACTTCCCTTATGGGGATGAATAATATTCTATTCTACTAATTAGAGACAACCTGATGCTGTTTTAAACTGCTCTGGAAAAGTGAATATAAGATACCATGATTTTTAGAGCTTCTATCTTATTGTGGTAACAGGTGATAGAGTGTTTCAGAACAGTGACAATGGAAGAGGTTGTGGCAATATAATTGAGGAAGGAAACAGGACAATTGAACAACTCCATCACAAAAAATATGCTACTGTTAAACGAATGTCTTTTGCACTGAATCATTCAGGAATCAACCTCGTCAATGTAACAGGTAAGTGTTAAGTCTTGATGACTTGATATTGAAGGATGGTAAAACACAAATGATTCATATTTTAAATCTTAAATAATTTGCATCCCTGACTGTAGTAAGAAATAGTACTGTAAGAATTTCCCAACAGTAATGTGCTGTATTTTTCCCTTCTTTTTAAGCATATGTATGGTTTTGAATGGCAATGTCAGGTATCGTGTCAGGTTTGATTACTGTAAATTATTATTTCATGAACATTATAACAGTGTAAAAATTTCTGTCTGTCATGCATCCACAGTCATGCCTACCATGTCATTATCCTTCGACGTTCCTGATGATTTCTTCACAAATGACAGCAACCACATCAATTTAACGGCCTTCATTCCAGATCCACTGACAACACCGTGTGAGACAAACCTACTCAGTCCTACAGTAGTTGTGGGTTTGTGTATCATCCTCATAATCATATTTTTACTGGCAATACCAGGAAATCTGTTGGTGGGATGGGTTATAAGCACCACGCACCATGCTGCCACTCCATCAGAAGTGTATTTATTTAATCTGACAATAGCAGATTTTCTGATGGCTCTAACTATCCCATTCTCTGCTGTTGCCATGATACAAGGGTGGATTTTTGGAGACTTTGTGTGCAAACTTGTAAGTCTCATCTTTGACACAAACTTCTATACCAGTATCCTGTTCCTGGCCTGTATTAGCATAGATCGTTACTTTGCGATTGTGCACGCCAGTGAAACACTGAAAAGTCGCCAGAGGACGTGCAGCAAAATGGTCTGTGGAGCAGTGTGGGTTCTTGGTAGTGCCCTTGCACTGCCTGCACTTTTCAATGATGTCTTTAAACCAGAAATGGACAAGGACTTTTTGATTTGCTGTGAAACCTTTGACATTGGTGATCCCTCCTCTTGGAGGGTTACTATACGTGCATTCCGTCACATCTTTGGTTTCATGCTGCCAATGGGTGTAATGGTAACTGCCTATAGCATTACCTTTGGAAGACTGCTGCATACCCGTGGATTCCAGAAGCACCGAGCCATGAGGGTGATTATAATGGTGGTGGTTGTATTTCTGCTGTGCTGGATGCCATACCATCTAACTATGATGGTGGACACACTCGTGAGGGCTGAGCTCATATCTTTTGATTGTGCCATGAGGAGGTCAGTGGACAAGGCTTTGACCATAACCAACAACCTGGCTCTTTTCCACAGTTGCATCAACCCAGTCCTCTACGCCTTTGTAGGTGAAAAGTTCAGAAAGAAAACTAAGCTGCTGCTTCAGAGGAAATTAGGACAGGAAAGGATGACATGGACAAAGTTCAGCAGGTCCACATCTCAGATCTCAAATGGCACTCAAGCTGTTTTCTGAACCTGTGTATTTTTTTGCAATACAGCTCATCCAGAGTTCTTATAACATCAATCCACCAATGCACAGGTTAAGAGTTAGGGTCATATCTGAGTCATGTTAACATAGATTACATTGCAATTCCTATGCACATAGACAAGATCTTGTACCCTTTTAAATAAAATTTAATACTTTAATTTTGGCCTTACAATTCTTGTGTTTCAAACATATTCTGAGTTACATGAAAAAGGTGAACATTTAAAGGGAAGAAAAATTCCTTTCCTTCTTAATAACTTTTATTCTGTCAGTGCACCTTAAGAAATAATGTAACTAATACAAAGAAATGAATTTCACACAATGATATTCTCTTCAACTTCAAAGTATGAAGTTAATGACATTTTTGGGTGCTGCATTTTTACTTGTGTGCTACACCACTGCTGTCATCAACAGAAGTAACCATTGCTTACATATTCATATACTGTCAAATACTGTTGTCAAGCCACTTCTTGTGGTGACCTTGATCTGTTAATTCATTGATTGAATACTACATTTCTGTTGAATAAATGAAAGTTCAAAGACTTGCCACTGATTATTCACATTTCATGCAAATGAATCAATTAAATGTTTTTTTTATTGTTCTGGTTGGGTACAAATGTCTTTTGACCTCTGAATGATGAACCACAAGTGTTATATTGTTTTCAGAAAGTCCAAGAGCAGAGATGACTTATGACTCATATTTGCTACTCATAAACTGTCTGAATAGTCCCTAGTTTTCTGAAAGAAAGAAATATTGTCAAATGTTTCTGTGCAAATGTCAGACAAAACTGAAAAGCTCAACAAAAGCCAACTCAACAAATAACCAACCTTTTAGACTTGGACTTAGACTTATTGTCATTACATAGACACACACAATGAATCTTGAATGAAATGTTATAGATTCGCAACTGATAACCCAAAATAAATATGGAATACGAAAGTGCAAGATTGCTGAAGTGATCATAAGTGGCTGCAGTGCAAAGTGACAACAAAAATTCACACAATCAATATAAATAATAAATAAATAAGATGGACAGTAACAATGTAACAATGTAAACAGCACTGAAAACAGTATAAAAATTGCACAACAATGCAAACAGTACTATAAACTGTGAAAATACTACACATCAATGTAAACAATACTATAAACAGTGAAAAACATTACACATCAGTGTAAACAGTATTATAAACAGTAATTCCATGTAAACAGTACTATAAACAATGTAAATATTACACATCAGTATAAACAGTACTATAAACAGTGTAAACAATGCACGTTATGTCAAGTACAGTTTAATAGTATGATGGCTCAGGGGAACAAGCTGTGCCATTCAATTTAGTGCCCAAAATTGATAAGATTCTCAAAATCTGTGCAGGTTTAGTAAATTTAAGAGCTGAGCTTATTTCAAGCAAACCAAGAGAAGATATTTAATGTTGCACTTTCTCTCTCTCTCTCTCTCTCTCTCTCACACACACACACACACACAAACGTAATTGTGTACATTAAACAACTGAGGTGAAGCTCTCCTTTATTTTAGTAACATGTTTTGTTTTTTGGAGGAAAGAAAAATATGTTGTCAACAATTTCCTTGGAACAATAAAACGACTAAACAACTGAAAATGTGTCATTTTCCTTCCTTTTCTTTCTTATGATGATGTAACACACGATACCTGTTAATTGTGTACCTGGCGCTTACTTCACACATGAGCACCCTGCTGTTTGAATTTCACCTGCTATTGACACTAATACCCAGGCTTGATTGATCAGGTACTCTGAGGCTCTACTACGTCTGCCTTCAAGTAAATAAGATTGTGTCCCATCTCTCTTAACAAAACGCGACCAACTTTATTACTGTGTAAATACTGGTATGATTCGGAGCTCTTGAGATTATTCATTGCCTCACCATCGGAAGAAACGGAGTGAATGAAATAGCTAAAAATGCTACCGTAGGTGATCTTCGGACACTTTTTTAATATCATCCTCCCACCCCTCGACACTAGAAGGCAGTGGGGTTATAAAATTATCTCGCCTGAGTTCTGACAGTTCCTGTTCCCGCATTGTTGACTTGTCACTCCTGACGTCTGTTAGCATAACGGAAGTTGTGCCCATAAATCATGCAAGGGCTCATGGGGCTCGGAATGAGGTGGATAATTGAATCGCTATAAAATACACAGGTTACTCTATGTACATTTTATATTAACGAACACGTGTCATCGTTAAGTGTCCAGCAGATGGCAAGAATAAGTCGCATAGTGCAGAAAATCATAAAGAATAGGTCCTCAAAATCCATTAACTCTAATCGAAACGACATAAAATGAGATAATGGCAGTTTACAGATTAAATTGAAAGTGTAAAGAAGTGTATGGAATTAGCTGTTTCAGCTCAGGCCACGAGAGAGCAGCTACACCACATTTCCCAGAAGGCAGTGCGTCTATAATAGAGTGGCTGAGGAAACGTCGGAGCTGGAGACGAAACCCACGAGGTAAGTGGTATTAACTTTCCTGTCATTGATCAATTAAGATATATGTTTTCATTTAGAAGAGACAGCTTATTTTGGAATAGATAGACTAAGAATATCTGGTAAAGAGCATGATACCTAATGCTAAACCTACCGCTAACTAGCTATTCAGTATTTTACTGGACATGTACCTCCAGCCTTGGTGCTAAAATACGTTTGTGACTTTGTGTGTGGTTTATAAACCCGTAACGTACCCTAAATCATATTTGAACGTTGTAGTCAAGATTTAGCATGTTAGTAAATAAAGTTGTCTATTACGACCTTTTTACCCACCAAATGTAGGTTTTAGTGGATTTGTGTTTGAACCTTTAAACAAGCGAACATGCCTGCCGTGTTATTCAATGAATGTCTTGTGTAACTTGTTTACAACTGGACCAGAAGATCTTCAGTGTGCTTGTTAACTTAGCTTTTAATGGTTTTTTTGTAATATGCGGTGTGAACAATAGCCCATGAGGAATGATTAAATATCAATATCTAGCATAGGCAGCTATGCACTATGAAAGATATTCCCATGGCCTAATCAGTGGTTCACAGCAATGTGTAATGTTCTACCATACATTTATATAGACTACCAATTATTACAAATGTTATATGTCTGTGGTTCCTGCTACACTCGCTGCGGCATCGTATGGAACATTCTCCGCATTCTCAATTATGTTCACGAAGGCAGAAAAATAATCACAAGATTAGAGCAAAAAGAGCAAGCAAATTTTAAACAAATTATTAGATGATTATATTAGGCCCAGTTTTTGGGACACCCCCTGTGTGTATGTATGTATATATATATATATATAGTAAATATATATATATATATATATATATTTACTAGACATTTTTTCTTATTTCTCCAACATCAGATGTTCATACATTATGTTACGTTTACACCTAAGCAATGTGGTTGCAAAAGCGTTCATGTGATTTGCTATATATAATTTTGGTCATGAATCAAAGTCGAAGAAATTAGACTGTTTTGTGGTTTTAAAGTATTCATCAACTTAATAGAACAAGCAGAAGGTGTTACAAGGTCAAAAAAGGTTAAAGACAAAGTGAACAAAGGCAGAAAAATAATATGTAAATTGTGAAAAACATGTTTTAATAAAGTGTAATGACTAAAAGAGCCTGTTTTACTTTTGTGCTAACTGAGCTTTCATTTTTGTTTATCTTTTTAAAGGTGAAAATTACAGAACACCCATTGTGTAAGTTTTTTTTATCTTGAAATGTAATGAAATATTGTCAACATAAGAACTATGCATATTATGATAATATCTTTCGCAACTTTTTACAATTTTGCCTGTTTTGACAGATATTTGCAAGTTAAAGGTACCTCCAAAGCCAATGGTTACATCTTTAATTTTGTATGATAATGAAGTTCTGACCAGACATAGAAGCTTAGCTTTGTTAAACAGTAATTAATGTAGCACAACAGCCTTACTCTCATGTCAGCTGGAGTGTTGTCTAACCAGCAACTTTGCTGTCTTTTCAGGTTAAAAATGACACCAGACCCAGCTGCTGGATAGTTCTCTATAGGACAATGTCCACAATGTGGAATGGAACAAAGGTCAACATTTTCTCTTATATGAGAAAGACCATATATGGTATTTTAACTACCATGCCATGACCTTGTTAAATTGTTCTCTTAGCTTAAAACATCCTGACATATGTTGGCAGAGGTGTTGAGAGCAAACCGGCGATCATTTAAGTCCACTCACCTCATTTTTTAGATTGTATTTGTTCCAAAAAACAAAGTTAACAGCTTTTTCACGCCACAGCAAGTCCTACCATGTTGATTTGACACAGCACAAAGTCACCCTCTGCATCACAGAGTGGTTCACACACAGGTGGCATGATGGTAGCAGAGGACCTGGCACAAAGTGGAGACAGATCTGATGGGGACAAAGAGATGGATCCAAAGGAGTCTGCAGTTGACGATGCTGAAAGACAAGAAAGTGGAGATGCAGAGTTGGTTGCCCTTCCTTCTCCAGAAGGTCTCCCAGAAGAAGCTACACACCCCAGAAAGTGGAAGTTCGCTGTGATATTTTTGTGTTTCTATGGTTTTATGGCATCAATAAAGCCTGGGGAGCCCTTCATAACACCATATCTATTGGGTAATGAGAAGAACTTCACCATGAAACAGGTATGTCTTGTTTGAACGGGCATGTTTGTAGCGTGCGAACCAAAAACTAAATTCCAAATCTTAAATAAACAATGGAAAAAGGTCAATAAGAGCCTAATTCTGTCAGAAGAAGTCTTGCATACAATAACAAGAAGTTACCGTGTGACTATTCAAGTCCAGTATTTTCCACAGCTGTGGTGAGTTTGCTAGTCCGTTAAAGTGTGGTCAAGTGTCACATTCCTCCAAACTGGGTCAGTGATATTTGTTTTTAATCAGGTGATTCTTGAAGAATATAGTAAAGCTTGTAATCTAAACCAAAGCCTCTTGGGCAGATCTTTTTAGACTAACCACATTTAGTACTGTGGCGCAATTTTAATTACAAATAATAGGATTTACTTTGTTTTGATAACACGCACTTAAATGTAAAGAATGATCATTATATACATACAGTACAGGGCAGTACAGTCTTAAGTCAACTTGAAATCAAATTTATGTAGCGCCACATCAAAAGAGAAGTTATCTCGAGGCACTTCACACATGTAGCTGGTCTGACTCAAGTTAATTTTACAGAAACCCAACAGAATCCTCCAGAAGCAAACACTTGGTGATAGTGGATGGAAAAACGTCCTTTTAACAGGCAGAAACTTCAAACTCCTGGAGGATGGTCGTCTGCCTTGATCTGTTGAGGGAGGTTTAAGGAAGAAAAAGGCAAAGAAAGATTTGGGAAACGGGTAATCACATGGATGCACAATACACTGAACTATTAGGAAGTAGAACGTCTGGTGTTACTATAATTACTCTTAACTAGAACAAATGTCCATGACTGTTAATACTACTACAAATACAGGAAATAGCAGTGGATGTACTATGACTACTACCATAACCATAAGTACACATAATGGCGTTTTCTATCATGTATGCAATTATGCAATAAACACACACAGCTATATGAATAAATGCATAATGACAATGAAGGTAGGACTTGCCAGATGATGAGGTGATGCTGAGACAGGAGAGGCGCAGGTTCACAACGGATGGAAAGATGGGGGTGAAGCTGGAGGCAGCAGCGAAGCAAGCGCAAATGATGGCAAAAGCAGGGGAGCCTTCAGCTTTGTTTGTTGCAGGGTTTTGTGTGCATATTTATTTTTATTTTCGTCACATACAACAAGAAAATAGGAATTGTGTGCACAATTTTTCACAGTGTGACAAAAAACTTAATTTGTTGGATTGTACAGGTTAAAGTCACTATTTAGTGTGACCCCCGACCCAATGACAAGAAGCAATACAAACTGTTAGAAACATCTGACATGTTGAATGAAACCTGGTCCAAAACATCAGAAAATGAATGCAATAAATGTCATATTTTCTGAATAAAACAGTTGAAGAGGACATGGAGGTTACACTATAACAGGTTATAATCTGTTAAATGATACAATAAACGAAGGTGTACATTTTTTCAAAAACTATTGATTAATTGTGACTAAATTGAGGGAAAATCAAGAGATTTTTCTCCCATACACATTATAATGATGACGTTGTGACAGAAAAAAACCTGTTTAAAGTGATCTATCTTCTGAATTACTTTTGTCCTTGAGCATTGTGGGTGTGCTGGAGCTCATTCCAACTATCTCACCCGGACTTGTCGCCAGTTCATTGCAGGACAGATGTGCAAAGACAAACAACCAATTCCCGTATTCACACGTCTGCATGATTTAGATTAACTAACGTATTAGTACATCTTTTTAGATGGTAGGAGGAAGCCAGAGTACCTGGGAATAACCCATGCAGACATGGAAAGAACATGCAAGGTCCACACAGAAAGGTCTTGGTGTTGTAATCTTACTCGGCACTTTCTTACTGTAAGACAAAAGTGCTATTCACTGTCTTGCTCCATTTCAAATTGTATAAATATTATTTTGGTATGGATATAAGAAACTGAAGAAATGTCATCTCCGTATAAACATAATGTGTAGTTTAACTCAATAGTGTTCATTGCTGAGTGAAAATTGGAAGACAATCGTATTTTTACATCTTCATCACAAATTTGAATATGCACAGTTATAATGACATAACAGCAACCTGAAATGTTAATCACACAAAAACTTCAGTATTTAATTTTTAAAAGTCTTGTTGTCATTCTATAACAATGATACTGCAGTTTGTAGATTTTTCAGAAGTGTTTTAAATCTTATTATTTATTCGCCTGTTTAGGTATGTGTTTGACTGATCTGATTGTATTTTCCAGGTGACCAATGAGATCACTCCTGTGCTGACATACTCGTACATGGCCGTCTTGGTGCCAGCCTTTCTGATGACAGATTTCCTACGCTACAAACCGGTTTTGATTGTTCAGGGCATCAGTCAAGTGTCCATCTGGCTAATTCTCCTATTAGGGACCACTCTTCTGGAGATGCAGTTCATGGAGTTTTTCTATGGCATCACCATGGCCTGTCGTGTGGCCTACTCCTCCTACATCTTCTCTCTGGTCAGTCCAGTCCTATACCAGCAAGTGGCCGGATACTCAAGGTCCTCTGTCCTTTTGGGAGTATTTACCAGTTCTACATTTGGCCAGATCTGCATGTTAAATGGCATCAGCTATTACACTTTAAATGCCATATCTTTGAGTTTTGTGAGCTTTGGTTTACTGCTCTCGCTATGTCTGCCCTGGCCAAAGCGCTCCTTGTTTTTCAATCGAAACCAGGAGCAGATGGGACTGACAGGGTCAGCCACCAAGGGAGAACTGGACAAAATGAATCCTACTGAAGATGGGACACCTAAGCCAGCTTCCCCGTGCATTGGGACTCGCTGGAGTGATTTTATCTTTGTACAAATGCTACTGGAATTGAGAAATGTGGTGAGGATTCCAAGTCTGCGACTATGGTCCCTGTGGTGGATCTTCAATTCAACAGGGTACTATCTGGTGCTCTTTTATGTCCACATTCTGTGGAACACAGTAAACCCAGCCACTGAGACCAAGAATGTGTATAATGGGGGAGTGGAGGCAGTTTCAACGCTACTGAGTGAGAATTGCTGCACAAACACCACTCATTTTTTAAATCCAGTCTGTTTAATACTCTGTGCTCATGTGTCAGTTACAGTGTCTGCTGCATTTTGTTTATTCCCAGTGGGCATTAAAGTAGCAAGTCATGTAAATTTAGATGTGAAAATGGGAGTTGCTCTTCAGTGCTCTAATGCAACAAAACACATCAAAAGCCCCCATGCTGCAAACAAGCATTGCAGTGTTCAGTATTTTATATTTGCATTTAGTTTCTCATTATGAATCTCACAGGTTTTAAAGTTTCAGTATGTACAAAACTACATGTTTATGATTGGGGAAAAATATTAACCTTGATACCTTCATAAGATATTTGGCAGGAGGCACCACGTAAGTCTTGGAGGTTCCCTGTAAAGATGTCTGGGGATGAACTCTAGATCAATGCTAGTCAATAATATTAACTACATCAATCATATTACATGATGTTAAATAGTATGATGTCATGTATTTTTATTTTACCGTGGGAACTTTTTTTTCTCCAAAACCACTTTCAGACCATCCCCCTTTCTAACCTTGCATCTAGGACCTATATTTTAAGAAAAAAGTATTCATATTTTAGTCAGCCTCCCTTTGTTTTTTTGTTGTTTGTTTTGTATTATTTACCAGAACAGGAGAACATTCGAAAACAACACTAAATAGTTTGTGTTTAAGTAGCGCGTGTTTAAATAAACTGAAATGTCACTCTGGTTTTGTCGCGAAGTGTATTGTGGGAATGGCAGTTCTGTGCAGCAGTAGTTTTTCTGTCTCTATGTGAGTGCTGAGCCTAAATGTTGCCTTTACCTCCATCTTTGGAATATACTAATTCTTTTAAACAACTCTGACAGACTATAATTTTACGTTCTAGTGATCTGGCTTATTTTTTGCTGAATCTGTGAGAAACCACTTGGTTCCATTCCCACAATGACCTCAGTGACAAAATTTCTGAAAAGGCACAATGATGTCTCAATTTATTATGTAAAGAAACAGAAAGGTGTTTATGATGGCTTTGAAATTGTTCACTGTGAAGGAAATGATGCAGGTGTGTAAGCACTGAAAGACTGATGGATTAGTAGTAATCAGGCTATCGCTGGAGTTTTAGAAATATGAAAAATAATTTATGATGAATGCAATAAGCTGTTTTAAAGAACTGCCATCATTAATAACCAGTTAGTGTCTGTACTTAGGTTACATAGTTGGTCTCTGTACAGTTACTGCTAATCTAAATGATTACATTAGTGATTGTACTTTGATTCATAATTGAAAAGTCTAACACACAGCTGTTAACTGAGCTGGGCGTTAAGTGAAAACTGTCAACCAGTCTGATAAACGGTGATATGAAGAGATTAAGCTCCTGGTGGTATTTTTTTTTTGGTTTATCTCCATAATACTGTTAATATTTAATAATAATAATTCTATTGAGTAATAATTAGACAACATTAATTTACTAATATTCGCAAGGATATTCATAAAAGATAGTGCATGAATAGTGATGATCAAATCCGCAATGTTTTTCCACACTAATCCTGGATCCTTTTACAGGTGCGGGAACTTCTTTTGTTGCCGGTTTTGTTAAAATCCGGTGGAATTTATGGTCTGAATTGGTGATAGGCGTCATCACAGCAGTGCAGGCCAGTTTGCTGCTGCTCATGTACAAAACAAACAACATCTGGTTCTGCTATGTGGCCTACATCCTCTTCAGATGTGTCTATCAGTTTTTGGTGCCTATTGCAACGTGAGTACAAGCTTTCTGTGCAAGTCTATGAAATGATAAAAACTACTGCTGAAGATGCATTCAAACTATTAGTATCTTTACAATCCTGATTCAACCGTGTGGGCTCACGCTGTTGTGTATTGGTTTATGTTTTTTTTATATTTAAGATTAAAAGCAGTGAGCTTCATTCTGTGGGTTGGGTGATTTTGACAGGATTGTGACATCAAACTTTCTGAAGATAACATAAGTCAATGCAAAGGATTAGATTGTGTGTGAAAAGGACTTGGAATAGAAGCACAAGGCATTTACAAATAGGTATGGCAAGTGTGAGTAAAATTTATAGCATGATTAAAAAGTCTGTGCCATCAAATATTATTTCGTATGTTCAATGGCTACTTTTAGTTCCCAAGTTGAAAGTTGAGGAAACCAGATAGTTTTATAAGTTCATAATACAACACAGTGACAATGTAGAAGATGATGTGTAACCAGGGAAGTGGGAAGTTTCAACTTGGTAAAATACAGTACATTGGAATGCCCATTGAAGCTGGAGCTCCAGTTGCAAAGTGGGGTCAGATCAAAATACCCCCAACCTCACTGCACTCTACAACGTGATGTCAACACAACACTGGCAGTGCAAACAGCGCACGTTCGCAATGGTTAAAAACTTCACAATTTATAATTAATT
>JAPTHA010000013.1:13443157-13454241 GCA_029814585.1 Gymnapogon annona
TCCTGTCGTAGGTATTTTTAGTTAAGTAGAATTCACGCGTTTTAGGCGTCGCTTTATGTTTTCCCAAATCTGTAGTTGAAACGTATATATTTGTGATCGCTTTTGTAGCAATAAATCTACCCTTTGTTAAAACATCTGCGAGTTTGTCTGCTTCTGGGTCCAACCTTATCCGAACCTGACAGTAGGGGACTAATAAAGGTATCTAATCTAATCTAATCAATAAATAGCAAGTATGTCACAATGAGTCAGGTTGATCTGGTGTCTTACCAGGTGCCATTAGCAGAGGTTTAACATAGTCAGGATGGAAGATTCTGACCAGGTGATAGAAAGGACCGAAGAACCAGCTGCAGGAGTGTTTGTATGTCTTCACCAGCTCATCCACTTGCTGTAGACCTTCTTCTGTGTTCTGCATCTGCATTATACGTGAAGATTAAACATTCTAAAACAAGTCCTTATGACGTGAACCAAGATTTTAATCAAGAAAAACAGCACTGGTGTCAAATTTAGTATCTTTACTCTGTAAATAGAAAATAGTAGTAGTAGTAAATGAAAGGATTAAAATAAGACATAAATAAAATAAAAGAATAAATATGTTATTCCATCTAAAATGGCACCCGAGTAGGCTGCCTGTACAGCAGCTTCCAACTTTTTTTTCCTACTTTTAAGTTTTTCTGCCCGACTCTTGTGGTCGTGTTAATTAGACTCTTGTACACATGGGCACGTGTCATTTTTGAAGTTTTTGTGAGGGTAGTAGCTGGTTTTGCTATTTTCACGGACCACCTTAACACCAACATGGGATCGTGAACCACTCCGTCTACAGTTGGGATGAGTAACAGCGGTGTACACCGGAGAGAGACCCGCGTGACCACGGCATTGGTGCAAATGGTTGGGGAGCCGGCATTGTGTACCGGGATGTGGAGGTGACGGCAACAACCGGGGTTTCCATTGGGTTCGGGTGTGTAACGGTTAGTTCTACCAACTGTTCTACCAACCATTCTACCATCGTGATGGGACCTAATGGCTATCGAGCTGCGGCACGGGTACTAAGCTGAGCGGCCCAGCTGTGAAGGACTCCTGGCTCAGGACTCCACTGGACTCTTTCTTTTTTTGGTTGGTTTTCTACTGGTGAGAGCGGACCGAAGAAGGAGGAGAGGGGGAGGGACTGGAGATGCGTGTGAGTGAGTTACGGTTGTGATCTATATGTTGCAGCTAGGAACAACGGTTAGCAGTTAGCAGCTAAAGATCTACGCTAACGATGGCCTGCAACAACAGTCACTACGTCTCTAAGCTCCAGAAGAACCACTTGTTATCGTTATCGTCTCCGGGACTTCAATCATGTATATTGTCTATGTTTTGCAAGAATTCAATTTGTTGTAAATCTGTTCTGCTCTTTTTTTTCTACTCTTTTGCTGCTTTATGACATTTCGTTGCCAGATCATTGTATGTGTCTGTGCAATGACAATTAAAGGAAATCTGAATGTCTGAATAACCCTATATTGCAAGCACAGGACTAACATCCACATTGAGAAACAGTTAAGTATCCTATATTGCATCCCACTTGGCCAGGGTTAGGCAACCCTGGTCCTTAAAAAGCAGGTGTCCTGCATGTTTTAGATGTTTCCCTGTTCCATCACAACTGGATGCTTTTAGATCGTTATCAGGATTCTGCAGAGCTTGGTGATGAGCTGATCATTAATAGAACCAGGTGTGAAGGAAGAGGGAATTATTTAAAACATGCAGGACACCCGCTCTCTAGGATTGGAGTTGCAGAACCATATACTACCCCAATACATTTCTGTAAGAAAAAACACCCCATTAGCAGGTTATAAATATTTAAATTAACAAGTATGAGTCCTACCTGGCCCAGATGGCCTACCAGCCAGGTATGTACAGGTGGTGTGCTGAAGCAGGCCAGTCTGTGGGTGTAATAAGCATGACACAGCAGCAATTTAATGATCCAGACCACAATTGCCACGATGAGTCCTGTACTGACAACCCCAGAGAGGCTAGTGAAACTGAGGACCAGACTGAAAGCACCATCAAGGAAGCACATGGTGAGCAAGTTGAGTGCTAACAGAGTGACACATCTGATGTGACAGCAACTTATCACACAAGGGGAAGTTCATGATGTTGAAACAGAAAATGTTCAACCCCTTACTGCAAGTGGAGGAAGTTATTGCACAATCTCCTCTTCTCCTTGTAAAATCTCCTGATCGAATTGAACAGAGAGATCCGTTCATGGTCCAATATTTTCTCAACTGCTTCCGCCACTCTCTGAAGACATTTCCAGTCTGTACCTGTGCAGCTGCTAAACTACATAGAAATGAAATAGGTCAATATGGACTGCTTCTGTAAAAGGTCGTGAGGCTGGGAGGGGGAGGTGTGATCTCAACCCACTGAGGAAATGCAATCACTGTTGTGCAATAACTGCCGTAGCTATTTTGAAAATATGTCATAATTAGCTAAAGTAATCTCTCGTGAGAAGCAACTGGTCGAATGGTGCTTCTTAGAACCATTAGATGACATACTGCACTATACTGCTTTAACAAATGATTGTATAAAATACAGAGGTTCTTTGCACCTAATCTTTGGACAATTTCTGTTACGTCAGTACTCACTAGACCAGGACCCAGATGCAGACAAAACTAGAGTTAAAAAATAAGGAATTTTATTTTAATATTAATTCAGCACTTTACAATTATTGATTCATTTTTAGATTATATTTTTACAACAAAAATCGCTGTCAAAAACATGTGAATAATATTTAACCAAAATTTCCCACAACGGGTAAATAAAAGTGTTGGAAGAATTCTGTACATAGGTTATCAAATTCATGCTTGTGTTGTAGACAGTCTGTCTGTGAAATAATCTTTTTAGCTTAGCAATGTTTAGAGAACATTGTGTGTGTGTAAGTTATCTTTCCAGGATGATGAGTGGGGGCAGAGGAGAGTGACCTCGGCTGGGTGAACACCAGCAGAGGATGATGTGGAATGGGAGGTCACCTGCTATGGAAGGCACACCCACGTTTGTGTCTATGTTTATCTTTGTAACTAGGAACACGTATTTTCAATAAATGATTGGAGCGGTCAGTGGTTCAGCAGAGTTGGTCAGAGACGTTGGTGGCTGTACGAAGCTCTGCTGACTGCTCTCTCTCGCGAGAAAGACAATACTTGACTTTGTTGTTTTTGCGTCTGTTTAATTAATTTACGTTAGGTGGTTGAATTTGCACCTAACAGAAAGATACAAAAACTATAATGGAAAATCACTCTTGCAGAGGAAAAATACAATTTAGAAAAGTTAACAACAAAAATTCTAGACTTTACCAGACTATGACTGGAAACTAAGACTATCAAGAAAAAAAACTATGAATTTAACTACTGCACAAAGCATTCTCACAAAAGGTTTCACGATCAGACCAAGACAGGGACGAGGAAAGCTTCACGGGACAAGACATTTAATGAACTGACACCGACGGGAGAACCCACAAGGACTTAAATACACCCGGGCTCAGGTGTGACACAATCAGGATAATTACCAACAAGACACAGGTGGGGTGGGAATCTGGGATTGCAGCTAGATGACACACAAGGAGCAAGACACAGGACCCAGCAGGAAGTACCAGACTAGAACAGGAAACACATATACGTGGCTTGACAGACCCGATCATAACGATTTCTTTATAATGTCTGAAACCAGAAGCATTTTTTTTACATTTGTCAATGTTTGGAATGGGCTGATATTTGGAACATTCAAACACTGAATTGAGAATAAAAGGTCATAACCAAGACACTGTTTCTCTTTTACTGCTAAAAGCATCCATTCTATGCCATGAAAGTCCATCCATCCATTTTCCACCGCTTATCCGGGGCCGGGTCGCAGGGGCAGCAGTCTAAGCAGGGATGCCCATACCTCCCTCTCCCCAGACACTTCCTCCAGTTCTTCCGGAGGGACCCCAAGGCGTTCCCAAGCCAGCCGAGAGAATGAGAATAGACTTTATGAGAATAGACTTTATTGCTATTTGTACATGATAACACAGATACATTGAAATTTTTTGTGCATGTGCCTGAGTCAGGTAGCTAACTAACTAAAGAAAAAATAAACTAAAAAAAAATAAATAAAAAAAGACTGTAAATTAGCATAGATAAACTGCACATTCAAAACATAAACTGCACCTTATAAGTAAAACCAATGAAGATAAAGTATGTATGATGAAAAATGTTACAATAAGCACTTAAATATATTGCACATGTGTGAAAAGAACTATTGCACATAATGTTGCATGCAGTAGTGAAAGGCAAGTATGTCACAGGTAAGGGATGGAGGCCTCGCACCTGCTGGGTCAACAGTGGAGTGGTTAATGCCACAGTCAGTGAGTGTGAGAGAGAGGTCTTCCCTCTCTGATGTCCTGAGCCACCAGCCTCACAGCGGCTGGGAAAAAGCTATTGTGGAAGAGGGCCCTGTGGATGTTGATGCTCTCAGGCCTGTGGCGTCTCAGGTTGTAGCCTGAGTCCACCCACTGAAACAGTGCATGGGGCTGGGTGCTGGGTGTTCCTGAGGATGCTCCGTGCTTTTTTCCTGCTGCGCTGTGAGTACTCTATGGAGGGGAGGTCGGAGCCCATGACCCTTTCTACAGTCTTGATGACCCGCTGCAGCTTCTTCCTCTCGGCCAGGGTGGTGTTCCCGTACCACACCGTTATGCCACTGGTGAGGATGCTTTCTACGAGTCCTCTGTAGGCTTGGGTGAGGGGCTATTGTTTGAGCCCAGCCTTCTTCAACGGTCTGATGAAGTGCAGCCTCTGCTGAGGTCTTTTCACTGTGGCCATGGTGTTTTTTTTCCCAGCTGAGGCTGTCTGTTAGGTGAAGGCCCAGGAAGTTGTGGCTGTCAGTCTGCTCCACCACAGTCCCATTGATGGGGAGGGGCTGCAGTGGGGGGGGCTTTCCCCCTGTAGTCTACTGTGAGTTCAGTTGTTTTGTTTATGTTGAGGACAAGATCATTGTCCTGAAGGGTTGGCGGTTCGAATCCTGCCTCCAACTGTTGTAGCAGCTGGTGTAGTGTGAATGGGTGAATGTGAGGCTAAATACATTATCGCATTACATAAGCACATTATCGCATTCCCATTGCCGGCAGTAAGCTATAGAAATGCTTACTGCCGGCAATGCGAATGAAGCTCCTGCTCCGAGAGTACAGGGACTGAAGAGCCCTTAGCACCCCCCACAGGACAGTGCTAAGGGTGCTATACCCTGTGGAGGCCACACCGACTGCCACACGATGTTGCAGAGACGTGTCAGCCCCTGCACCGGTGTGCCTTGCCACCGAGGAGCTTTCCAACCACCTCGGTGACTTCAGCCTGGGTAATGGATGAGTCAACCTCCGGGCAACCTGCCTCTGTTTCCTCTGTGTAAAACATGATAGCAGGATTGAGGAGATCCTCGAAGTATTCCTTCCACCGCCCAACAACATCTCCAGTTGAGGTCAGCAGATCCCATAAATGGTGTTGGTGGAGCAATGCTTCCCCCTCCTGAGGCGCCGGACGGCTTGCCAGAATTTCTCCAGGGCCGATTGGTAGTCCTTCTCCATGGCCTCTCGGAACTCCTCCCAGTTTTTGCCTCTGTCACTGCCTGGGCCACAGCGTGCCTGGCCTGTCGATACCCATCAACTGCCTCAGGAGTCCTATGGGCCAATAACACCCGATAGAACTCCTTCTTCAGCCTGACGGAAACCCTTACTTCCGGTGTCCACCACCGGGTTCGGGGATAGCCACCACGACAGGCACCTGAGACCCTCCGGCCACAGGTCCGAGCAGCAGCTTGACAATACAGATAGAGAACATGATTCATTCAGACTCAATGTCTCCAGCCTCCCCCGGGATCTGTGAGAAGCTCTCCTGGATGTGGGAGATAAAGACTGCATGGACAGGGGATTCAGCCAGACATTCCCAACAGACCCTCACAACACATTTGGGCCTGCCAAGTCTCTCTGGTTCTTCCCCGGCCAGCGCATCCAGCTCACCACCAGGTAGTGATTGGTGGCCAGCTCAGCCCCTCTCTTCACCCGAGTGTCCAAGACACACGGCCAGAGATCAGCTGAAACGACTACAAAGTTGATCATCGACCTCCGGCCTAGGGTGTCCTGGTGCCATGTGCACTTGTGGACACCCCTGTGCTTGAACATGGTGTTCATTATAGACAAACTGTGAATAGCACAGAAGTCCAATAACGACACACCACTCAGTTTCAGATCAGGGAGGCCATTCCTCCCGATTACCCCCCTCAAAGTCTCGCTGTCATCACCCATGTGGACGTTGAAGTCACCCGGTAGAATGGAGCCCCCAGTCGGGGCGTGGTCCAGCACCCCTCCCAGGGACTCCAAGAAGGTCTGGTACTCTGTACCAGTGTTCGGCCCATAGGCCGCCACAATTGACAGAGCCCTGTCCCCCACCCCAAGGCAGAGGGACGCTACCCTCTCGTTCACCGGGTAAACTCCAACACCTGGTGACTGAGCTGTGGGCCAACTGATTTACTGAGTTCCGTGACCTACTGGCTTTAGATGGATACAAATTTCAAAGGGCAAAAGGGAGACAAAGGATTACATGTGGGTTAGCTTGGTTGTTAGAAGGGCAGAACTGTTACGAATTCACTGAGACACTGTACCCAGACGCAAAAACAGTTAAATCAGAAAAATAATATTTATTTGTGGTTCTCACTGAACATACAATTGTATGTTCAGTGAGAAGAATAACTTTATCTACAAATTAGTACAGGTGGTCCTCGGGTTACGTTAGAATTCCGTTCCTATGTCGGCGATGTAACCCGAAGTTCGCTGAAAGTCGAAATTAACTCTTTAATACACCCCAAATAACCCCTAAATGTCTGAATAAATGGCCAAATACTGTACACGTTTTATACTTTTTATTAATTCAATAGAATAAATTAAAATAAGAAACAATATGCTGTACTGTACTTGCTATCACTGCTGAAGAAGGAAGAGGGGAGGCTGTGACAGCAGGTGCAGGGTCTTCTGTAGGCATTGAAGGTACGGCTTCTACTTTGGTTTAGTACTTGGAGGTGTCCATCTGGAAGGAAATCTTCCTCTTTCCTCCCAGATCTCACGGTAGCACTGTACACTGTCCTGATCACTGTAGAATTCATAGGTGCTGAATCCTTCCCGCGGTGTAAAATACAGACTTTGTCCTTCGTCCGACTGAAACCTAAGGCTTTACCAATGTTCGCCCGTGTCTCGCATTTCTCCGAGCTTTATATGATGTCCAGCTTCGTTTCCATCGTTATGGCTTTCCTCTTGGCTGGACCAGCATCGCTGGGAGATCTTGCTTTCTTTTTTGGGGCCGTGTTGTGAAAAAGGAGGGTGACAAAGCTGAATATACCGATAATTACAGAACACAAACACAGATGCTGTGTGCTACACTGCAACAGTATGGGGTTGGACACAAAATGGTGGACGAGACAAGGGTGCCATAAAGTATGACCCGTGCACTGTACAGTAGACTCGAGCGACTTAAAGTCGAAATAGCATAAGTCGAGTATGCCGTAACCCGGGGACCACCTGTATAACAAAAAGCGACAACAAAAATGTATGGATACTATTTAACCAAAAAACCTACAACAGGAAAATCATATTCATAAAACTATAACTGAAAATCGAACAAGTGTGGAAAAAGGTCACAACTGAAATATTTACAGCTTAAACTGAGATCAAGACTATATTCATTTCAAAATTAACTCTACTAGAATAAACTCACTTACTCAGAAATCTCTCAGTGGATGCAGTACAGCAGTGTCTTTCAACCAGTGTGCCGCAGCACACTAGTGTGCTGTGAGAGACCGTCAGGTGTGCCGCAAGAAATGATCCAATTTCACCTAATATTCAGGGGTGCCCTATACGTCGATCGTGATCTACTCGTCGATCGCAAAGGTATTGTGGGTAAATCGCACAACATTAAAATGTAGGCGTCAGTCTATCATCCTGGAGTGAATGAAATCTGTCACTTGATTGACCAGTCACTGGAGTCAGTGAGCATTCGCGCATAACCGTGTGTATAGCAAGCTAATGAGTTGACCAGTGCAGAGCAGGACTGGACCTGGGACCGGGCACGGATGCGTGCTGACCCAGTGCTTTTCTACATATTCTAGCCAAATCAAATCATCAAATCAAAGTTTATTTATATAGCACCAAATCACAACGACAGTTGTCTCAACATGCTTTATGTGCATAGATCAAATAAAAAGAAATAAGAAGAAACCCAACAGAGTCCTGCAGGAGCAACACACAAGTGACAATGGCAAGGAAAAACTGCCTTTCCTAGGCAGAAACTTCGAGTAGACTCCGACCCCTGCAGGATGGTTGTCTGTCCAGACCATTTGGGGTCAAATGACATGGAAAAGCAAGAGAAAGAGAAGGAAATAATGAGTGGGAGGGGTGAGTAGGGGAGAAAGGAGCACATGCAGTTCTAGTCATATAGGTCTATTACAGATCTTAGAGAAAGTAGAGAGAGACAGAGTAGAGAGAGAGAGTAGCCGAGACTACCGGGTGATGCTCAGCTACTCTAGAGGTGGACTGTGATTCAACTTTGGTTAAGACAAGAGCATCCTGAGCAGTGGCTTGGTGGTGGGGGATGGAGATGCGACCCCTCAGCTCAGCTACAGTTTGGCTTAGCTGGTGGCAACGATCACACCCCGATGGTGAGGAAAATGGTCTCATGGTGGGGTCAAAAGACTGTCGCCGTCGAACCAGAGATGGACTTTGGCAGAAAGGTATGTTGTGCACTGACTGTATTTGCTAAGCAATTAAGGTAACGCTAGCGGAAAACAAGCAACAGCTTGTTTTCAGCAGATAACAAGAGCAAGCAATAAGGCTAATGTTAATGGCTAACCAGTGCTACTTGCACTCGTTGTGAGTCCAAATCACTGGGCCCTGATATTCTCAGGTGTTGAGTGCTGTGTTAAGAATTCACTTCAACTTTAGGTGCGAATGAAAAAGGTGCCAATGAAAAACTCCTTTCTGTGGAACTCACCTGTGGTACTTACTTGCGATATATGGTGCCAATAACCTCACATGTGGTTACTGGCACCACGCTAAATAGTGCTATTCTACATATTCTATGGTACTCAAAGCGCTGTACACTGACCTCATATCAACCCACTCATACTATTAAAGGTATATTCAATTCGCCAATGCTTGGCTGCTATACCATGCTAGGGTTCAGTGAACAAGGACATGTGCTCAGTTGGAGCCAGGATTCAAACCCTTCGGCCATTGGACAACCCGATCTATCAACTGAGACAAGCTGCCCCAGAAGAGGACAAGACCCAATGGAAGACAATAGAGGATGAGGGAGACCAGAACTCAGGGCTCTCTTGAGGACAAGATGCTCCCCTGCAGGGAATTACATTTGAGTGTGTTATTCAGGCACCTATGCCTTTCTGGGAGTCAGATTTTCTATTCTCTTTTGGGAGACCACTGATCTGTGTAAGATTGTTTGATGTTCAATAAATCATTGGTTAATTGTTACTCTTTAATCCTGTTTGTGTTAGAACTCTCACAATGACGGACCCAGACACAGACCAATTTAGATTTACAAAAATAAAGTTTTATTAAGGGCTGTCTCAGGAACATGCAACATTCAATTCCTTCACTATATAACTTTCAATATAACAGAAAGTGACGCAGGTAAAAATGGGTAAATCATAAATTCAAAACTATAACCAAAAATCACACGTGGAAAAAGCATACAATTTCAAAATCTTACAAATTACAAAAAAATAAAGACAATGAATAAACAAACTTTACCAGTTACTCTAACAAATCAAACTACAGCACAAGGCATACTCACTAACAGGGTTCAAACAAGACTAGACAGGACGAGAAAGACTTCACCAGGCAAGACATTCAATGATCTGACAAGGGACAAGGGAAAGCACACAGACTTTTACACACAGGGAGTTCACCAGGTGAGACACATCAGGGATGGTGAGAAACGAGACCCAGGGGGAGCAAAATCTGGAAGTGAAGCTATCCGAAACATGAAGAGATGGACGCTGGACCACACTGGAAGTAAGAAAACAAAACAGGAAACACAAACTCCACTTAACATATGATTCCTAACAGTTTCAGGTCAGTCCAGAGCAATGGAGAGTGTAGAAAAGAGGTGAAGAAGCGTGTGCAGGCAGGATGGAATGTGTGGAGAAAAGTGTCAGGTGTGATGTGTGTTAGAAGGGTTTCAGCTAAAATGAAAGGAAAGGTGTATATAACTGTGGTGAGACCAGCCATGTAGTGTGGACTAGAGACAGTGGCACTGAGGAAAAGACAGGAGGCAGAGCTGGACATAGCAGAGATGAAGATGCTCAGGTTCTCTTTGGGAGTGACCAAGATGGATAGGTTTAGGAACGAGTACGTCAGAGGGACAGCACATGTTAGAGGTTTTGGAGATAAGGTCAGAGAGGCCAGGCTTAGATGGTTTGGACATGTCCAGAGGAGAGATATTAGTGAATATATTGGTAGAAGGAGTCTTGAAGTGCCAGGCAGGAGGTCTAGAGGAAGACCAAAGAGGAGGTTTATGAATGTAGTAAAAGAGGATATGAGGATAGTTGGTGTGAGAGTAGAGGATACAGAAGACAGGGTTAGATGGTGGCAAGTGATTCGCTGTAGTGACCCCTGAAGGGGAAAGTTGAAAGAAGAAGAAAAACAATAATAACAGATTTTATTTATAATGCACTTTTCATTCATAGAATCTCAGAGTGCTACAGTAGAAAAAGGACAGAAAAAACAAAAGTAAATAAATCAAAATTAAGTTTTGTCATGGCAGAGTGAATGACAAGTGTCACACGTGGTGCTGATGGGAGTTAGGGATTTCATTAACCAAAAACCATAAGCGCGAGGAGGCAGACTCAAAACCTCATTGTTGAAACAGCAGAGTATACAGGGAATTGAGATAAGGGTGGTGAGAGTCCACTGCGCTTCCAACAGAAGGGTTAGTCTATGTATGTCTAGGGCAGGGGTTCCCAAACTTTTCCATGCCAAGGCCCCCCAAACACCTTTGGCCCTTGGCCAGGGACCCCCTTTGCAAAAC
>JAPTHA010000013.1:13472047-13491490 GCA_029814585.1 Gymnapogon annona
TGGTCAAGATAGTTTTCCATCACAAACCATGAAAGAAGTCAGTTGGTGAAGCCCCTGAGGAGGTTCCGTAATGTAACGGTTAGTGCTCTTGACTTTGAACCCACTGGAGTCAGGTGCACTTCAGATGTACGTTACTAGTTTTGACCCATTATTTGTATGTCAACACTTAGTAAAATGCACGTAGAAAATCCTCAAGTTGTTTCATAACATTGCAATCACTTGGGCATGGTGATGCATGTGGTTATGAGCAAAGAGGATGCAGGTGTACTTCAGATGTACGTTATGAGGTTTGACCTTCTTTTGGTTCAGTATGGCAATGCCAACATTCAATAGGATGCGCATGTTTTTAAACAATAGAAAATCTTTTTGTTGTTTGGTAACATAGCAGTTGCTTTCCCATGTGGGGTTCTATGGTGTAATGGTCGGCAGTCTGGACTCTTGAATCCAGGGATCTGATTTCGAGTCTCGGTGGAACCTCAGGCCCTTCTAAGGCAAAATGACTCCGAAGAACCCACTTAAACCTGGAATAGTGAGTACCAACTGGCTTTTGTTTCATATTGGTCAAAGAAGATAGTTTTCTAACACAAACCTTGAACAAAGTCCATTAACTATAAGATCGATGAGGTTCCATGGTGTAATGGTCTGGACTTTGACTCCAGTGATCCTAGTTCAAATCTCGGTGGAACCTCAGGTTGTTACAAGGGAAGGTAACTCGTAAGAATTAATTCTGACTTCAAATTTGCACATAATGAGCTCCCTTTGTCTTACTGGTCAAGATAGTTTTCCACCACAAACCATGAAAGAAGTCAGTTGGTGAAGCCCCTGAGGAGGTGCCATAGTGTAATGGTCAGCGCTCTGACATGATTACCCTTTATTGGTAAGTTGACAAACATGTCATAAAGTTCACCTAAAGCCAGAAGGAGGAGGATAACACTCAAAAGTGGTAAAGAAAATTTAATCTTAGAAGAACGTTTCGGGCATAGCACTTCGTCAGCGTCTAGTAAACACTCTGAATTAATGTCAGTTCATACCGTCCAATTTTTCTTTTAAATATAGATTATAAAATATATGCAAAAATTCTCACCAACAGATTAAGTCCTTTAATGAAGACAATACATAGCGATCAAACTAGTTTTATATGAAATAGAAACTTGACATCTGATTTACACCGACTATTTACTATTTTATATACTGACAGAAAATCACATGACGATCTAGCTATTTTGACTCTTGATGCAGAAAAGGCGTTTGAACAGGTAGAATGGGAATATCTGTTTGAAGTACTTAAACATTTCAATTTAGGTGAGAGGTTAATAAGTGGGGTAAGACTTTTGTATATAAACCCTAAAGCTCAAATTCGCACAAATCAGCACGTCTACCTCTTTCAATCTGTACAGGGGAACATGTCAAGGTTGTCCTCTGTTGGCATTAATTTTTGCCCGTGCCATCAAACCACTGGCACAAAGTTTGCACCTAGATCCACAAATATATGGTTATCAGACCAAAACTTCAATCAACAAAATTTCATTATATGCAGATGATATTATGTTATATGACACTAACCCCACCTTTCAATTCCATCTATTCTTGAAAAAAACAAAACGTTCGGAAAATTTTCAGGCAATCGTATTGCCACTGATAAATTTACTTATCTAGGCATTGAGGTCACAAAGCAATTTTCGTCTCTCATACAGTCTAATTTTTCACCGTTATTGGATCAGCTTAAACATATAATTTAATTTTGGAAAACTTTGTCAATATCATTACTCGGCAGGATAAATGCTATCAAGATGATCTACCACAAATTTTGTTCCTGTTTCAAAATATTCGTTTTTTTTTAACAAAATCCTTCTTCAAGAAAATTAACTCAATTATCCAACCTTTCCTGTGGAATTACAAGACTCCTCGAATTATCAAGAATCATTTAACTAAATCTAAAATGAATGGGGGTCTATCTCTTCCAAATTTTATTATGCATTACTGGGCATGTGCCTTCAAAAACATACATTTTTTTTACAACTCCAAACATCCACCAAACCTGGTTAACTAGAGAATGAGAAGATTGTGATCCATATTTACCTGCCACCATGGTACTTTCACCAGTCCCTTTGGACAAATCAATATACAATCATATATAATTTAATTTGTATTTGGAAGCAAATCAAATCATACTTTACTCAAAAAATAATACCCCTTTCATTACCAATTTTAAAAAACCCGTCCTTCGTCCCTTCTAACCTAGATTTGACGTTTTGCAACAGGAACAGATTGGGGATACAATGTATTTGTGACGTTTATATTGAGGGCAAATTAGCTACATTTGCACAATTACAAACTAAGTATAAAATACTGGGCAACAATTTTTTTTAGATACTTGCAGGTCAGACACTATGTACGTAAATATTTTTTAGTTTTGAAATAGAACTAGACTGTTATTGATGACTATTTAAACACACCCTCATGCAAAGATACATGTATTTCTCATATATATATATATATATATATATATAACAATCTACTACTAATGATTACCTCCCCCTCTTCTAATAAAGATAAAAATAGTTGGGAGAAAGACATGGGAATTCAGATTCCTGATGACATCTGGGAAGAATCTCTTGAATTTCTACACTTCTGCTCTAACAATGCCAGACAGTGCCTCATACAATTCATAATTATACAGACTTCATTATTCAAAAGCTAAGATTCATAATATTTTTCCAAATACCTCTCCAACCTGTGATAAATGTCAGTCCCTTGATGCGACACTCTTCCATACATTTTTCAATTGTCCTAAAGTTACTAACTACTGGTCCGATGTCTTCAATATAATGTCAAAAATTTTGAATTGTCACCAGAACCCTTGTTAATTATCCTCGGTACATCTCAATCGTCTAGAAAATTTACAACAGCACATCGTCAGTTTATCTCTTATTCCCTCATCTCCGCAAAAAAAATTACTTCTGATGTAATGGAAAGGACCAGCACTACCCAACGCTAAAATGTGGATCCGAGAATTGTCCAACACCTTACACTTGGAAAAGTGTAAGGTGTTGGACAACCTTGAAAGACAAGTTGTCACCATTTCAAAACATCTGGCAACCCTGTATAGATTTTTTACAATCTACAACCCTGCAAAAGATGCAGCGGGTTTGGAAGATGAATGAATGAATGAATATCATTTATACCTCTTCATTCTGTTATTGTTATTGCAGTATTTATGCATTTTGTTTTTTCAGTTTACAAAATTAACCAAGGCTCAATTTGTGTGAATCGATGATTGTAATATATACAATGCTCAATAAAAAATTGTTGTAAATAAGTAAATAGTCATGAAATAAAGAAAACTCATTGAATGAGAAAAATGTTAATAAATGTTCTACATTCCCCATCAATCCCATACATCTGAGCTTCTTCCTTTTTTCCAACCCTGACAGTATGAGGCATCAATAAAACAAGCTCATTCCAAGTTGTCCTTCGTTCCTCGTCTTTACTCCGTATGATGGTTACTGTTCATGACTCCGTCTCTTCATTCACCATCAGGTCTGGACATTGGGGGACATGCTGGACGTCCAGTAGCAGGCAAAAGGTTTTCCCAGTACTCTCGACGAGCCCTATGACAGATTCAGTTTAGTTCTTCTTGAAACCCATTTCTTATAGAAACACATACTCCAACCTCATATACTACCGCCTTTGTACAATTGTTCCATCAGCTATGTTTAACCAGTTTCTTGGTTAAACATAGCAACAACTATAGTACCTGTTGTTTCACAACAAGTACTATAGTTGTGTAGTTTCTTCCTTCTTACCTGGCTCTGACCCAGGATTTGTTGTGCATCTCCAGAACAGCACCCCACAGTCCATGCTTCTCAGAGGCCGGTGGTAGGAATCCTCTCTCTGCAGCCAGCTCCTCTGATATAGCTCTGATATGGTACGCTTCAAACCCACAGCAGCCTCCAATGTAACGGATCCCAGCATTGTAAGCCTCTCTGGCGTATTTATGGACATCCCAGCGGGTCACTACTCTGGGTTCAAGTGCTGACAGCAAAGAAGAACGTTTTTATTAAGAATTTAATTAATTCAGAAGACAACTCATCACACTGAGCATATTCTGAAATTTCCCAGAGTGCGACAAATTAAGGTACAGTATATCTGATCTAATAATCGGCTGGATAGCTCAGTTGGTGAGGCACTGGGCTAGTGCATAGGGGACCCGGGTTCAATTCCCACGATGAACGTCCAGCGGGTTGTGTCAGGAAGGGCATCCGACATAAAAACTCCTGCCAAATCAAATATGCTAATTTGATTCATTGTGGCAACCGTGGAAGGGAAAAAGCCAAAAGAAATCATCATCATATCTGATCTAATAACAGTTGCAATATGTGACTATGTAAACACTGAATAAAATGGATTTAATCTTTCATACTGAACAGAAGAAAATACTAACCAAAGGGAAACTCTGGAAGGTCAACGTATCCACCAAGGTTGCATTCAGGAGTGTGAAATCCAAATGGTTGGATCATGAGGTGGGCTTTTAGACCAGCTTTCTCTAACCCCTCCTTCATCAGTTTCACTGTTCGGACGCACGTCATTGGATCCAAGTGGCAATTTACACCAACAATGTCAGCTCCTTCCAAGAAAAAAAAAAGTTAATGCTTTGATTTAGTAAGAATAACTGCACATCTCAGAAAATTATTGTACCAGCTTTGACCAGTCTGACAGCACACTCTCCGGGTGGGACTCCACTCAAGTCTCCTGCAGGGGAAATGCACAGTGTTGCACCCACTGGTTTTCCACTGGTCTTCAGCACCTCCACTGCCCACGCTGCCTCTTCCACATAACGGAAAAACTTAGAGAGTAATATTATTAATAGTATTTTTAGAAAAATGGAATAAACTCACCGAGGTGAAAATAACTCAACCATCCTACAGTCAACAGCTTATCGTGTTTTTATCATTTAACATGTTATTCACATATTAATTACGTATGCATGAGACAAATAGATGGGACAAATGTCACCACAAATCAATTGACAAAAACAAAACAAAACTGGAAATTGGGCAAATTATCACATCAGAGAAGTTAATGTTTGTCATTTTGTCTTCAAACCCATAAAGCAGTAAAATCTAAATACTATGATTTAAAAAAGGCTGCAATGCTGAGGAATTGATAACCATTTCAGTTTTATAAACCCTTAATTGGTCTAACGGTACAAATAGACAGAAAAATATAGTGGTTAATACTCTTGAAATGAAAACAATTTGTGCAAACCATACCTCTGCGATAAAGAAGTCTATGTCCTTCTTAAGGAAGTCATCCATCTGCTTCTTAAAGATAGCCTTGACTTCAGTCTCATTCTGACTGTTCAGGTAGCGGGAAGTTTGGGAAACACCACCTGCAACCAGTGCATCTCCTTCATTGGCCACTTCTCTGGCCAGGTCACAGGCAGCTTCATTGATCTGAGCTCCCTGAATAAAGAACACATTGAAGTCACTGTGACAGGCTGCAGGAGTCTAATAAAAGTTATCAATTTATACAACTACTCCTTGCAGTAGTCATTATAGCATTAGTTTTTCACATCAGATAACTTTATTCTCAGCTATATGATAATAATTGTCATTAAGGGTACACAACTTGGAATTAACAACAATTGAGATTAACAGATCTGACTCACAAATTAAAATAACTTGAGTCTCAACATAAAAACAAAAAACAGATTTTATGATGAAAGAAAATTAGAAATGAAATAAATGTACTATACTCACAGGAAATTGAAAAAAAGTTATTATTTACAAAACAAAAATATTATGAGTAAGGCTCAAAGTCATCAAAACTATTAGCAAGAAAACTCCTAAATTCAAAAAGCAGATGGCACAATATATAAAAGACCCCAAGATGAAATGCAGAGTATCTTTAGAAAGTACTACAAGACGCTATACGTGCAACCAGACCTAGACAGAGATCATCAAATAGGCATGTCCCTTAATTCACTCAATTTACCGACCATGTCAGAGGAGAAAAATCAGACATTAACAGCCTTAAAAACAGAAGGAATTAAATAGTGCCATCTCCAATTTGAAAGCAAACAAGTCACCGGGCCCTTGTGGCTTTCCGCCAGAATGGTTTGAGGCTTTTCAATATGAGTTAACATCAAGCCTTCTACGAGCCTGCAATACAAAATTGAAATATGTCAAAATGCCTCCATCTTGGAGTGAAGCACTGATCTCAGTCATTCCCAAAGGGGGAAAGGATAAACTAGAAGGTTTATCCTTTCCCCCTTTGGGAAAGGCCTATGGCCTATTCTGTCGCAAGCGACGATTGGAACTGTGTCGACGATCATGGCGGTCTTGACACATTTGACTGTAGAATTTTTCCAGCCCCTGCTTAAGTTTGCTCTCCAGCTTGCACGGTCAAGAGCTTGATGTTCCCCGTCATCAGAGTTAATTCCAAAGCTCTTCAGATCCCTCTTCAGGACATCACGGAAACGGAGACGGGGTTGTCCAACAGGACGCTTGTCGTGAGCAAGCTCGCAGTACAACAACCTCTTTGGGATGCGGGATTCTTCCATGCAGATGACATGTCCTGTCCAGCGAAGTCGTCGGGAGGGGAGTAGGGCGTAGAGTTCGCTAGCACCAGTTTGTTTCAGTAACTCCGTGTTCAGCACCCTATCCCTCCAGGAGTACCCATGATAGATCGGAGACATCTCATGTGGAAGGCATTTAGGTGATGTTCCTGCTTTCTGTATGTTGGCCAGCTTTCACTCCCATACAAGAGGACACTGAGGACAGGATTTACAGTATTTCACAAAGACAAACTCATGATAATGTCAGATGTATCCTGCACATAATAAACTACATTCGACAGGAAAATTCTGAAGCTCTCATTGTCAGTACAGATGCAGACAAGGCTTTTGCCTCAGTAAGTTGGCCTTTCTTGTAAATTTTGTTAAAGCCATCAGGTCGAATTAAAATAAACGGATCTCTCACAAAGTATTATGTTAGAACACGGTTCAAGGCAGGGGTGCCCTATCTCACCTTTGCTCTTTGTACTTTAGACCGAGCCTCTGGCACAGGATAAAACAGAAAGTGTTAAAGGCATCTGTATAAATGGACAAGATCACAAGGTGGCGCTGTACACAGATGACATTTTGATCTGCTTAAGTGAACCCTTGAATTCATTTGAAGAACTAATAAATGTTCTAGGAAAATTTCACAGATATGCTGGGTACAAATTAAATGTAAAACAAAACTCAAATTTTGACTTTTAACTTCACACCTCCAAAACATGTTACAGAGAAATGTCACCTTAACTGGAATCAGAACTCATTTAAATATTTAAGAATATATTTTCCCGCCCAAAAAATGGCCACACTACTAGCAGAGATAAATTATGGTTCCCTCCTAGCAAAAGTTAAAGATGATATACACAGATAGAATTCGGTTTCATTTTTAGGCCTTAGCCAGAGGATTGAATCTGTTAAAATGAACATCCTTCCACGGTATCTCTTTCTATTCCAAGCCCTTTCGATAATAATTCCATCAAAACAATATTCGGAATTGGATATAATAATCTCAAGATTTATTTGGCAAGTGAAGAAGCCTGGGGTTAAGTGTAAAACACTACAACTCCCAAGAGAACAAGGAGGAATGGCACTACCACATTTCAAGTATTATTTTTACTCAGCTCAAGCTAAACCTCTAATCAGTATGTGCATTCCAACATTTCAATCCAGATGGAAAGACATTGAATTTACAGTTATGGCTGACCCTCCAATCCATGCAGTATTAACCTACAAAAACTTGGGAAATTTTTTGTTAATGTACAAAACTCATGGATTCAAGAACAGTTCAAACTTTTGGAACACGATAAGAGAATACTATAATCGAAATCATAAATTGCAATTAATTCAGTGGTGTGTTTATGACCCTGGGTTCAAGCCCAATGCAATAGATTACAGATTCAGACCCTGGATTTTGAAAAGAATAATAACTTTCTACCCCATTACAGAAAAGGGAAAAGTAAAAGACGTTGAGAATCTGAGAAAAGAACACCATTTTGAAAAATCTGATTTTTATAGGCATCTCCAAATACGTAACTATTTTGAGCACAGCATCAAAAACAAAACTGACTTGGACGATACTATACTGAAAATATTTTGTAATGATACCAAAATAAGATAAATAACAAGGTGTAATGCAATAACAATGCATACAGATGCAATAACAAGTACGTACATACATGAAATAGGGAAGTTTCAATAAAATGGCCTAAAGACAGTGTACATTCAGTTTTAGTGTTTTAACCCTTTTTTATCTTTAGGCCAATGAAAGCAAAAATGTTTTTAGTCTGATTTTCGATATATTCAGTGAGCTGGCTTCTCTGATGTCCTTGAGTATTGAATTCCATAGTTTTGGTATATAGTTGGCAAAGGCTGCACCCCCAAATTTCTTTGGAATATTTCTGGGAGTGGCTAGTAACCCTGCATGGGATGACCTTAGTGTTCTAGTTTGTACAGAATTGATCAGTGAGTTTGTAATGTAGCTAGGTCCTGTTCCATTTAAAGCTTCAGTAAGTAAGGAGTAGAATCTTAAAATGGATTCTGTAGGTTACTGGTCGCCAGTGCAGGGTAGTAATGTGCTCTTTGCTCCTGGTTTTAGTTAGCAGCCTAGCTGCAGAGTTCTGGAACAGAATAATCAGGGTAATATAAAAGTTGTGAGGTCCACATATGTGTTTCTGTGACTCGTGCATGTTCACTTATTTAAGTGTTTGGGGGGGGGTCTTTTTGTGTTTTGTCTGTTGTCTCTAACCCTATTGTGGGTTGGTAATGTCATCTTGTAGTGTATGAACTGAATTGAAAATGCCTTTATTAGTCCCCAGAGGGGAATTTTCACAAACCGCAGCTTAATACAAAGTTTTTTCCACCGGACGCTGGAAAAAACAACCAAAAAACGAAAAGAGTCCCGTAGAGTCTTATTAGCCAGAATGTCATACAACTAGTACAGCGAGCAGCTAGCTAGCACACCTGATGCTGAAAGCCATTATGTCTCCATTACAATGGAAAACAGTTGGTAAGAACGGTTGAGTAGCTCAACCGTCACACACACACGAACCGATGGAGACCCCGGTTGAACGCCGATGTACTGTCACATAAATCCACCTCCCGGTACACACTACGCCAGCACTGCACCCACTGCCTGATGCCGTAGACGTGTGATACATCTCTGGTGTACACCACTGTTGTTCATCTCAGCTGTAGACACACACTGGCTCGAGAACTCACGGTGGATGGAGGTCTGGGATTTCATGAACGTGGCAAAAGAAACAGCCACTGCCTCACAAAAAACTTCAAAAATGATAAATGATATAAAGAATATAACTGTAATAAATGTCTAAAGAAAAATTAAAATAAAATCTTTTAAGTTTAAGTATTTATAAATACAAATATTTCCCCTGTTTAAGGGTACAACGTCACCACTAACGTGTGTATTATTTACATCCAGGATGGTTGATGTCATGGTGTGATGTCTTTATTTGATGCTTCATACTGACTGTGATGTTTATCACGTTGCCGCTGCTCTCCAGTTTATCCTTGCTGCAGTAGAAGGTGAACGTCTGAAGCACATTGGCTCCTGCTCTGAGAAACTCCCGGTGCAGCTGCCGCACTGACAAAAACAAAGCCTCCTTTATAAAAACTCACCAATAAGACACACACCACGCAGCGGAAGCTTTACACTTTGTTTGTACCTGCTTCAGGATGTTCAACAGCAGCTTCAGGTGTCCAGGGTCCAGCCTTGACGTAACCACGTCGCTCTAATTGCATCACGTAACCTCCATCACCTACGACCACTTCTCCAGTGTTCAGTCTCTCCAAGATCCCCTGAAACACATAAATATATACAGAAACTTGAATATGTAAAGTGCAACATGTGTCAAGATTATTATTTTAATATAAGTACAAACCACCATTCCAGAAATGTAGGACAGTTTTTTTGAATGAAAATTAATTAACTTGAATGTCAAATTCAATTTCTTCCCAACAGACGGAGGTTTGGAGTCTCATGATGTAAGACACAAGAATACAAATACTGGGTTGTTTCTGCTGCTGCAGGAATCTTACATGGGTTTGAATATATGTACTGGGTATTAAAGTTATTTTTATTAATTTTTTAACTTCAAACTTCTTTTAATCCAGATTGCAGTCCAGAGATTTATTTTTTATTTTTACCACAGTCACTGTTTCATTGAGCAGTCTCTGTCTTCTATTTTATGCCCTTACTGTTGGAACTCATCTAACTATTAAACAAATCTTTGTACACGTGTAAATAAGTAACCTGAACCTGAAGAACAGTTCACAAATGTGTATTTGGGCAATGTCATCTGTGGTAGACTGTACTTAAAACAGACTTAACGGGAAAAACAGTAAACTCATGCAATACTGACATGTACATACAAGTAAATGTCATCTGTACTTCATCTGTATTCTATTACTGTTTAGGCCTGTACCCAAATTCAGAACATCTAATATATTAGAGGTTAATTTATAACTTTTGTAGCCATCATCTAACCTAACCAATAGCACAATAACATTCATCGCCCATTCCACAGACATAACCTTATAACATTTCTCCAAATCTGGCTTTTCTTTCGTTTGATTAGAGCTAGAACATGTACTGGGGTCATTATCATGTGGACACTATGAGATGTCATTTGGGGTGGCCGCCGGAAAACTGTGTTTTAGGGTGGTGACTACAGATGACATCCATAACTGCCCACATGACAATGACCCACTATCGTTAACATCTACAATACATTTTTACTTACCTTTCTTTTACTCTCCATTGCAACAGGTGTCAGATGTAACTCTTGAGACCAAAGAAAATCAGAGCCCCAGAGAAAAGTACCTACACACTGTTTTGTTATGTTTGTACTCTAAAAGATAAAATAACAAACAATCGGCAAGACGAAGGTAGCGCTCTTGTTTCTTGTCTGCAAAACTGCAACAGTCAACTGCTTTTAACTTCGGCGTTTTTCCAGCAACGTCACAAGCATCTCGTAACAGTATTACACAGGAAGTGAAATATTTTCGAAATAAAGCTCATAACAACACATCTTCCCCCTTTAAAGAAAACAATATCCGTAGCTGCATTCACTCCCTTTGTTTCGTTTGAGCTGCCGGCTTAAGTTATGTTTCTTTTGGGTTGTAATCCGTATTTTTGTAAGTTTGGCGCCGGTTGTAGTAAGGTGTTGAGCCGATATTCGCATTGTTGTTTGGATATGCGGTGTTTTTAACTCGCGCTGCGGTTCAACGTTAACGGCGACTGACTTCCTGTTTCTGGTGGTTACTGCTTCTGGGAAATGTAGTTCTAATCCAACTTTAAACGTAAATGCAATATTTAACGCTAAGTGTTGTTGTATGGTGGCCTTTTCTTTGTTCAAAATGTACATTTATTTATAAACGTCGCTTTGCATTGTTATTTTCAATTATTATATATTAATATAAATTGATATTGTTAATATTTGTCATTTTGGCCTCTTGTATTCTGCAGGTTAATAACCTAAATAAACTGTAGAACTTGTGGACCATTGATGTTAAGAGAAACTAAAGAAGTTGTGGAACATAACGTTAATTTAAAAGAAATAAAACAACCACAAAATAGTTATTACAAATCTGCTGCATCTCGATGCCCTTCTGGTGGGATAACCGAACAGTTATTAACCATGGTGCACCACCAAGCCATCTTGTCGACCAGTTAAGAGGAAGAGGTTAAGCCCCACTTTGTCACTTAACAAAATAGAATCGGTTGAAATTGTGGCCCTAATGGGGAAGCAAGCCTCTGCACAAGCGTCATTTACAAAAAGAGCAAACAAGTTGTCCTTCACAATTGAGATCTTGGAAAAAGGAGCACACATTGAAGCAGTGCTGACTTCAGCAGGATGCATGACACTGGAGTAGAGCTTCTGGAGGCCTTAGCAGAAGTGGAGGGTGCGGGAGGAGAGGCAGCAAGGGTCAAAGCAAAAATTAAGATATGCCTCACTGTCTACAGTGACACTCTCCAGCTTGCCAGAAACACCCTCTGGACCTAGTTTGCTCAGCCAGAGATTCAACTTCATGTTAAAGGAACAGAAGAGAAGTGGAAAGAGTTTGAAGCCCTACACAACAGCCTACTGGAAAGAAGCAGGAAGAAAGCAGGTCACACATCCAGGGAAGAGTTAAATGGAGCTGGCGTGCAGCAAATATTCAATCAACCCAGCACCTCATCATTACTTAGCATGCCTACAGACTTGAAGCCACAGATCAGTCTAGAAAGAAAATGACTGCCTGTCTTCTCAGGAGACATGTCGGACTACTATCGGTGGAAGGCTGAGTGGGAGGAGTAAGAGCAGCTAGGAAACCTACTAAGTATTGCTGGGATCAGGTGTTTCCATCTGCTGGTATGCCTGAGAGAGAAGGGGAAAAGAGACCTGGATGTGCGATGACGGTGATGTTACTTGAAGTCACAACCAACACTGGACAGCTCATTGGCACCTTGATAGACCTCACCTCCGACACAAATTACATCACCCATTGCGCTGCCCAGCGGCTCGGACTGAATGGTGAGACCATTCAACTGATAGTTCATGGAGTTGGAGGAATGACCAAGATGGTCAGAACAAAGTGGTACACCCTACGCCTGAGAGTGAGGACCATCAAGGGAACAGTGACAGAACATAAACTGCTTTGCTACGGACTGGAAAGCATTGCTGAGGTCTGTCACCCCGCAGCAACTCCAGAAAATATTTCCTGATGTTGCTATAGCAGAGCTGGCATGCCCTGAGACCATTGACCTTCTCATAAGTCACAGGGAAGGTCGTCTGGTTCCACAACCGTTGAAAAGGGAGGGTGATCTTGTCCTATGGGACGGAGCACTAGGCAAAACAATTGGTGGTACCCACCCTGACCTCTTTGAGTCCGTTAACTTGACGCTGCACCAGTCTGAAACCCACTTTGCTCGAACCATGAGGACATCTTCAAAGCTCTACAGAGAGGTTCGTGTAAGCACAAAAAGCCCAGAAGAAGACTCTGCACGGACAGTAACTCTCAGTAACATCACTGCCACAAATAAAGAAGTTCTTGAATGGTTCAAGTGGGACAGCATTGGAGCAGCATGCAACCAAAAATGCGGGAGCAGCAAGTGCGGCAAATGTTCCCTGGGTGGCAAGGAGATGACCCTTGGAGAAGAAAGGGACTTGGGGGAAAAAATAAAAGGTTGTCTCTCGTATGTCCTAGCAGATAAGCACAGTAATGCTCCACATTGGGATGCGGCTTACCCGTGGAAGGCCAACCCAGCAATTCTGCCAAACAGTGGAAGCAACCTTAGACTTAGACTAGACTTAGAATTCCTTTATTGTCATTACACAGACACACAATGAATCTCGTAACGAAATGTCATAGAATTGTCACCTGATAACCCAAATAAATATGGAAATATAAAAGTGCACAGTTGCACAGTTTTTTGCTGTTACTTATCCACAGTTTTTCTCACTGCCTTTCAGCAGGTTGTCTTTCAGTTTACTTTTTTTTGTTTGCATCCCCTATGGTCTTGATAACACTCTTTGGTTGGTCACTTCCTTTTTCCAGACCTTCACATCTGTTGCTCGAGAAAGCTGAAGAAACCTCCTACTGAGTACCATCTATAACTAGTTGTGCAACATTTTTATCACGTGGTTCCATGGTCTAATGGTTAGCACTCTGGACTTTGAATACAGTCATCAGAGTATTTATCTTTAGTCAGGCTGCTCAATGAAATCTTTTTTTCTTTACACATGACAGATGAGATCATTTGATAAAACAGTATTTCTTGATGCAGCTCTCTGAACTCTTTAGGTCCCTTCACCTGGGTGTCTAACATACAGACCATGTTACATGATCGACCCGGAATATCTGACCCACACTTTGACTTTCTAGAATGCACATATTCCTAAGTTGTTTTTAACTCAGTTTTTCAGTATGATGCAACATTCTCTTCTCAACTTCATTTTATCAACTTAATAGAAAAATTGGACATGTGGACCAGTTATTGTGTTTATATTACTAACTTTCTCAAATGTGTGAATTTCCATGGTGTAGTGCTAAGCAGTGAGGATTCTGATTCCAGGGGTCTGAGTTCAAGTTTTGATCAAACATTGGCGTCTCCAAATGACAATACATGTTTTTGAGAGGGGACATTAGTGCACGTTGGAAGTTTTGACCACTCAGAAAGATGAATGTTTGTCAAATAACAGAAAATCCTTCTGGTGTTTTATAATACAGTATTTTGTAGTACAGTGCCATGGTTTAATGGTCAGCACTCTGGACTTTGAATCCAGTGACCTGAGTTCAACTCTCGGGGGAACTAACCAAGCTAGTTTCACCATACTGGTCAAATCATAACAGTCTTCCATCACAAACCATGATAGATGTCAGTAGGTAAAATGCTTGAAGAGGTGCCATAGTGGAATGGTCGGACGCAGGTGTGCTTCAGATGTATGTTAGGAGATTTCACCCTGCATTTGTATGTCAACATGTAGTAGGATGCACATGCTTGTCAAACAAATAGAATATCCTCATGTTGTTTCATAACATAGCAGCCCCTTTGACATGTGGGATTCCATGGTGTAATGGTCAGTGCTCTGGTCTCTGAATCCAGTTATCTGAGTTCAAGTCTTGGTGGAACCTAAGCCTCTTTGAAGGCAAAGTGACTCCACAGAACCACTTTAAACCAAGAGTTGTGAGTACTAGCCAGCATTTTTTTCATTTTGGTCAAATCAATACAGTTTACTAACACAAACCTTGAACAAAGATCTGTTGTGTAGGACAAGGTGTTGCTATCCCAATAGATATCTAAGGCACCGACGAGACACTGTGGTCATCAAGTGAGTGATAGCATTCTTTGGGTTCTCAAGTGGGCGCCCTCCTTCTTTGGTGTTTCGCTGGTAGGCCCACGACACCTCCAGAGGATTCAATAGTGAATCCCAGCGTCCCAGGTTCACTCCCATCAACCATCACTTGCTTGGAACCCCATGTCAGGTCCTTCCTCCTGGTCCACTGCCACTGGCACCCCTTCTCAGCAGCCCGAGAGAGATCCTTGATTGCCTGCCTGTGGGCCTTCCCTCGCACCCCCAGCTCCCTGAGTAGCCTAGATGTTGAGGTGGCTATGAATCCCCTGCAGCCTACTTCCACCGGGCGTACTTTCACGTTCCAGACTTGCTTGTTGGGCGCCTGCTGCAAGATAGGTATATCTCAGCTTCTTCCGTTCTACGGCCCCCTCCCATGGTACCGTGAGCTCAATGATGTACACAAGCTTGAGTGAGGAAGACCACAAAACAAGGTCTGGACGCAGGTTGGTGGATGCCATTTCCGGTGGAAAGCACAGCTTTTTGTCCAGGTCTGCCAGCATTTTCCAGTGCCATGCTCTTTCCAGTTGCCCAATGTCAGCCCTACTGGTGATGGTGAAGCTGGCTTGACCCTCTCAAACAAAGAGTGTTGGCTGTCGGTGGGATGACGGGGGAGGAAGTGCATTTGCATTCAGCCGCTGGCATTCCAGCACTGCAGCAAGACAACTTAGCACCTGGTTGTGTCACCAGGTGTAGCGGCCTTGGGTGAGGCTAGTCTTGCAGCCCACCAAGATGTGCTTTAGCGTTGCTGGGCTTGGGCACAAGGAACATGTGGGGTCGCCGCCATACCATTGGCTTAAGTTTGCAGGGGAAGGTAAGACATCATATGTAGCCCTGACGGTAAAGCTTACCCTGAATGCCTCCATCTCCCATTGGTCTTTCCAGGAGAGGTTTCTCTTCTCTAGTCCTTCCCATGCCATCCACTGCCCTTGCTTTGCCTGTGTCACGGCTTGGACTGGATTGGACAACCTGCGCTACCAACTGAGCCACTACACAGTACATTTAAACAGACGCAAAAACAACAAAGTCGAGTATTGTCTTTCTCGCGAGAGAGAGCGGTCAGCAGAACCTCGTACAGACACCAACGTCTCTGACCAACTCTGCTGAACCACTGACCGCTCCCCTCATTTATTGAAAATAGGCGTTCCTAGTTACAAAGATAAGCATAGACACAAACGACAATCATAAGTCCCAATGCAGGTTGCTGTGGCTGTGGGTGTACCTTCCATAGCAGGTGGCCTCCCATCCCACATCATACTCTGCTGGTGTTCACCCAGCCGAGGTCACTCTCCTCTGCCCCCACTCATCGTCCTGGAAAGATAACTTACACACACACAATGTTCTCTAAACATTGCTAAGCTAAAAAGATTATTTAACAGACAGACTGTCTACGACACAAGCATGAATTTGATAACCCATGTGCAGAATTCTTCCAACAGTATTTCAGTACACTGATACTTTTATTCAAGTTAAATTACTACATAATTAAAAAGTATATCAATATATTTTTATATATCTTTTATATTTTGTACTCTTGACTTTTTCTAATCATTGTATTGTTCTTTATTTTTAGTTATTTTTATTTTTTGCCTGCTTGTACCGTAGGTCTGTGAGGACTGAAATGTAATTTATGCTGTATATCTGGCATGTTTGGCATATAAAGTTAAAGTTAACTTGACTCGAAAAGTAATAAATAATATCCATCCATCCATTCATCTTCCACCGCTTATCCGGGGCTGGGTGGTGTGGGCAGCAGTCTAAGGAGGGATGCTCAGACCTCCCTCTACCCAGACACTTCCTCCAGCTGGTCATGTTCATTTGTCTCGGGATCATATTTTTCTTTTGGATCATAGTAGATGCACCATGTGTGGTACATGGGACATCCACTAAATGTCATGGATTCAGTTATCAAATACATTAGTAGAAAACAAACAAATTCTGAATAAGTTATTGATCCTATATTATCCATATTTAAAGCTCGTATGACAGCCATGTTAAATCCACACCACTGGTTTTACTAAATAGAAGAATTTGTTTGGGTTATTATTGTTTAGAATTATTGACAACATTTCTTTCATGTGAAAGAAAAATCTTTCACTGATGTGAAAGATGTAAAAGAAAAATCTTTCACTGAACAATTATGTGTCAAAAGTGTAGTGTGGTCAAGGTGAAGAATTATTCAGTAATCACTGTTTGGTGTCTTTAATAATGCTATTCTTTGCTGTTACTTATCCACAGTTTTTCTCGCTGCCTTTCAGCAGGTTGTCTTTCAGTTTCCTTTTTTTTGTTTGCATCACCTCTGGTCTTGATAACACTCAGTGTGGTTGGTCATTTCCTTTTTCCAGACCTTCGCATCTGTTGCTCGAGAAAGGTAAATAAACCTCCTATTGAGTACCACCTATAACTAGTTGTGCAATGTTTTATAATGTGGTTCCATGGTGTAATGGTTAGCACTCTGGACTTTGAATCCAGTGATCCGAGTTCAAATCTCGGTGGAACCTACCTCTTTAGTCAGGCTGCTCAATTAATTCTTTTTTTCTTTACACATGACAGATGAGATCATTTGATAAAACAGTATTTCTTGACACAGCTCTCTGAGCTCTTTAGGTCCCTTCACCTGGGTGTCTAACATACAGACCATGTTACAGGATCGACCCGGAATATCTGACCCACACGTTGACTTTATAGAATGCACATATTCCTAAGTCAGTTTTTCGCTCAGTTTTTCAGTATGATGGAACATTCTCTTCTCAACTTCATTTTATCGACTTAATAGAACAATTGGACATGAAGAACAGTTATTGTGTCTATATTACTAACTTTCTCAAATGTCTGAGTTCTAGTCTTGGTCAAATATTGGGGTCCCCAAATGACAATATATGTTTTTGAGTAGAGGGGACGTTGGTGCACTTTGGAAGTTTTGACCACTGAGAAAGATGCATGTTCGTCAAATAACAGAAAATCCTTCTGGTGTTTTATAATACAGTAGTTACATACATGATTTAATGGTTAGCACTCTGGACTTTGAATCCAGTGACCTGAGTTCAACTCTCGGGGGAACTAACCAAGCTAGTTTCATCATACTGGTCAAATCATGACAGTTTTCCATCACAAACCATGATAGATGTCAGTAGGTAAAATGCTTGAAGAGGTGCCATAGTGTACCATTACTCTGGACTTTGAATCCAGAGTACGCAGGTGCGCTTGAGATCTATGTTAGGAGATTTCATCCTGTACGTCAACATGTAGTGAGATGCACATGCTTGTCAAACAAATAATAGAAAATCCTCATGTTGTTTCATAACATAACAGCCACTTTGTAATATTGGGTTCTGTGGTGTAATGGTCAGCACTCTGGACTCTGAATCCAATGATCTGAGCTCAAGTCTCAGTGGAACCAGAACTTCTTCAAAGGCAAAGTGACTCCACAGAACCAATTTAAACCAGGAGTTGTTGGGGCAAGCTAACTTTTTTTCATATTGGCCCAAGCAAGACAGTTTACTAACACAAACTTTGAACAAAGTCCATTAATTTTAAGACCAATGAGGTTCCATGGTGTAATGGTCAGCACTCTGGACTCTGAATCCAGTGATCCGAGTTCAAGTCTCGGTGGAACCTTGGGCTCTTCCAAAGCAAAGTAACTCCATGAAACCTATTTGAGCCTTGATGTTGTGAGTACCAAGCCATTTTCTTCATAATGGTCAACTCAAGATAGTTTTCTAATTCAAACCTTGAAAAACCTCAGCAATTTGGACTCTGAATCCAGTGATCCAAGTTCAAGACTCGGTGGAACCTGAACATAGCTGGAATCTTACTGGAGGCAAAGGATTTCAAAATGGCAGTACATGTTAATGAGTAGAGAGGGTGTTGGTGTGCTTTAGATGTCATTGGACATGATTTCCCTGTATTGGTACGTTGATATCAACATGTCATAAAATTCACCTATGTCGAAGAAATAATCGAAATTTTTTTTTATGGCTTTACGGTTTTGTAATCACTGAATGTGAGGTTCCATGGTGTAATGGCCAGCACTCTGGACTCTGAATTCAGTGATCTGAGTTTGAGTCTCGGTGGAACCTCAGGCTCTTCCAAGGCAAAGTGACTCCACAGAAGAAATTTAAACCTGTAGTACCAACCAGCATTTTTCATATTGGTCAAATAAGATAGTTTTCTAACACAAACCTTGAACAAAGTCCATTATTTATTTTTTTCATTGTACAGTATTTTATTTAATACATATCTTGATGTGTGTATATATATTTATATTGTATGTGTACATGTACAGTGTACATATACACGTATGTGTGTGTAATGTATGTGCATATATATATGTATATTGTATGTATATGTATGTATATGGATCTATATTTATTCTGTATTTATTTTAATCGTGTGTGTATTTGTAATTGGAGAGGTACTGGACAAACTTGAATTTCCCCCCTGGGGATGAATAAAGTATCTATCCATCCATCCATCCATCCATCCATCCATCCATCCATCCATCCATCCATCCATCCATCCATCCATCCATCC
>JAPTHA010000013.1:13508674-13520823 GCA_029814585.1 Gymnapogon annona
GTCGGGCAGAAAAACTTAAAAGTAGGAAAAAAAAGAAGCTGCTGAAGTGCTCCTGGCTCGAGGGTGCCAGGAGCCCCTACGAGCTGCAGCCTCTCATGGGCGCAGCCATGTTGGAAATTTTTGAAGTAAGGGTTGCCGTCAGGCTGAAGAAGGAGTCTTATCGGGAATTATTGGCCCATAGGACTCCTGAGGTTGTTGATAGGTACTGGCCAGGCGTGCTGCGGCCAGGCAGTGATGGAGGCAAAAACTCGGGCCTGGGGGTAGTTCGGAGAGACCATGGAGGAGTACTACTAGTCAGCCCCGAAGGGATTCTGGCAAGCAGTGCTCTACCAACACCATTTATGGTGTTGAGGCTGCTGACCTCAACTGGGGATGTCGTCGGGCAGTGGAAGGAATATTTCGAGGATCTCCTCAATCCTGCCATCACTTCTTCCATTGAGGATGCAGTACCTGGATGTTCAGAGGTGGACTTATCCATTACCCAAGCTGAAGTCAGTGCTTTAGACTGGCAGACCGGGGTGGTGGTCCCCCTTTTTAAGAAGGGAGATCAGAGGGTGTGCTCCAACCATAGGGGGATCACACTCCTCATCCTCCCCGGGAAGTCTATTCCAGGGTACTGGAGAGGAGGATTCGGCCATTAGTCGAACCTCGGATACAGGAGGAACAATGCGGGTTTGGTCCTGGTCGAGGAACACTGGACCAACTCTATACTTTCCACAGGGTGCTTGAGGGTTCTTGGGAGTTCGCCCAACCAGTCCACATGTGTTGTGTGGACCTGGAGAAGGGGTTCGACCATGTCCCCCGGGGCATCCTGTGGGGGGTGCTCTGGGAGTGTGGGGTCCGGGGCCCTTTGCTAAGGGCTGTCCGGTCCCTGTACTCTCGGTGCAGGAGCTTGGTTTGCATTTCCGCCAGTAAGTCGGACTAATTTCTGGTGCGTGTCGGACTCCGGCAGGGCTGCCCTTTGTCACCGGTTCTGTTCATTTCTTACATGGACAGAATTTCTAGGCGCAGCCAGGTGCTGGAGGGGGTCCGGTTTGGGGACCTCAGGATCTTGTCTCTGCTTTTTGTAGATGATGTGGTCCTGTTGGCTCCGTCAGACCTGGGTTTTTAGCATGCACTGGAGTGGTTCGCAGGTGAGTGTGACAGTGTTGGGATGAAGATGAGCACCTCTCCAGGTCGGTGGGGAGTCCTTGCCCCAAGTGGAGGAGTTTAAGTATCTCGGGGTCTTGTTCATGAGTGGGGGGGAATGGAGCGTGAGATTGACAGTCGGATCGGTGCAGTGTCTGCAGTGATGCAGTCGCTGTATCGGTCCATCATGGTGAAGAGGGAGCTGAGCCGAAAAGGCGAGGCTCTGTTTACCGGTCGATCTACATTCCTACCCTCACTTATGGCCATGAACTTTGGGTCATGACCAAAAGGACAAGATCCCAGATACCAGCAGCCAAAATGAGTTTCCCCTGCAGGGTGGCGGGGCGCACCCTTAAAGATAGGGTGAAGAGCTCGGTCACCAGGGAGGAGCTCAGAGTAGAGTCGCTAGTCTTCCACATTGAAAGGAGTCAGCTGAGGTGGCTCGGGCATCTGTTTCGGATGCCCCCCGGACGACTCCCTAGGGAGGTGTTCCGGGCATGTCCCTGTGGGAGGCGGCCCTGGGGAAGACCCAGGCACGCTGGATAGACTATGTCTCTCGCCTGGCTTGGGGGAACGCCTTGGGGTCCCTCCGGAAGAACTGGAGGAAGTGTCTGCGGACAGGGAGGTCTGGGCCTCCCTGCTTAGACTGCTGCCCTCACGACCTGGCCCCGGATAAGCGTCGGAAAATGAATGGATGGATGGAAATAGTTAAAGATATCAACATCGTAACATATTGTGCTAACGTACCATATTGATGGTTATTCAGCTACATGAGGCATAGACAGTTAACTGAAAGTGTACACGATGCATGTTTCCAACATGACTGTGCCCTTGAGAGGCTGCGGCTCGTTGGGGCTCCTGGCACCCTCAAGCCAGGAGTAGTTCAGCAGCTCCTTTTTTTCCTACATGACATTTCGTTGCCAGACCATCGGTCTGTGCAATGACAGTAAAATGAATCTGAATCTGAGGGATAACACATTGGTGGTTATTACGGCAACTATACCATAAGGAACATGCTAACAGGTTTACCAAAGTCTCGTTCTCACTGCAAATCACTAAATTCATTCAATTCTTCACCTTCAGTGTTGCTTCTGAACAACTCCGTTAACTTAGACTCAGCATTGCTTCTTCTGTATGGCTGTAGTCAAACTCAGCATCAGTTCCAGTTCCAATTATTCCAGCCTTTCTGAAATCCCAACATGATGAGTTTAGGGTTGTCACTGAAGTCCATGATTTCTCAACCCATCCAATGACATGTATCAATGTTGCATGGCAGATCCTCCCTGTTGCTGTAAAGATGTGCTCTCCACTCATCATGCACTGCTCCCACAGTTGATGCAAGACTGCCTTAAATATCTGGTTCATGAAAATACTGGTGCATAAGCCTAGAGTGCACAGTTGTTAGGTAGAAAATAATAAGCATGTGGAATTATATATTTTAATCATTTCACATATCAGTTGCACTTCAGTACAAGTTGTATCCTGGCCAAACTATAAAAAAAAATGTGACTTATAGTCTGGAAAATACAGTAATTTGTCGAGATATCCTTTAGTGAACGTCTCACCCACTTCTTTTGGGGGATTGAGCCCAGCATCAAGGCTTCAGTATTCTAACATGGTGGCAGACCCTGAAAACCTCACAAATTAAAGTTGTTATTAAATTGTTGATAGAACATGCCAGTGAGCTACAGGGCCATTGGTCCTATTTTATTACTATTAGGACAGGATGAACAACCTAGGTATGGTTAAGGCAGTTTAACCTGGCTAGTTGCTAATGCTAAGACTAAGATACCAGTGTAGAAACATTTTGATTAAATCAGTTACAGTGTAACTTGTTAGACAGAAGATAAAATGAGGAAATGTGTGTATAGGATGTTTGAGGTTATATTTGCATAATTAAGTCTGTAACTTCTTCCTTCCTGATTTCCCCTTTTAGGACATCAATCTATGGGAGAGGTCAGCTTTAAGGGTCGCTGAGATCACATCAGCCCTGATCCGGGAGAGGAATCCTGCCCTGGTGGGACAGCTTCTGCAGGCATGAAGGGAAGCAAAACCACTAAAAACAAGAAATTTCACGCCAAAAAACTGTTGGAATGGATTTAGTTGCTGTCGATCAGAACACAGCTGTTTCCTCCTCAAGTTTCCAGCTTTTTATCAATAACGGCTAGGACATGGAGCTACCCAGTGGTTTTACAAAAAAAAAAAAAACTGGCAACAGATTTTTCACTTAAGCGGAAGAAAAGGACAACATGTTTGAGTCAAATTTTAATGATTGCAACCTCAGCTTTAACCACAGCTTATCAGCACTGACCCAAACTGCTAAGGAAGGAAAAAAAGAAGAGGAAAATAGCAGAAAGACTAAAGTAAAGACATGAATGAAGTGTGAGTAATGAAATTAAGCTTCAACTGAAGCTTAATTGCATCAGTCATTTAGCACAATGTAGCGTTAACTTCCTTTTTTTTCATCTCAACATGGTATGCTAGTCAGTCACTGACCAATTTTTGCCCCTCGACCAAGGGGTATTCTAATTGTTTGGTTACCTATCTGTCTTGTTTGTCCTTTCAATGATGAAACATTACCTGAAGAATGCATTGAATTGTCTACACCAAACTTACACTGTACATGCATCCTGGAATGGAGCAGAAGCATGGTATGGCACTACTCACCAGAAGGGATTTTGTGCTAATATTGAGCTTCGCAGATTCACCAGCACTGAACTGGGGGGAAATTTCACAGAGGCAGTTGTAATACTTAGGTCTTACTTATTTTCATTTAAATTTAAAAATGTGGTCATAACATCTGATAAGAAATGATAACATCTGATATTTAATGTAAACGTATTTACACTTCTGTCTCCTTACATGGTTTTTCACTAAAGCAATTGTTCCCTGGTTGTCCTCCTTGTGTATATTTGTTTGTAATGATCAATACTTCCTAATAGTTCTAGGTATATGCACTCATTTATAGGAAAGTGGTATCATTTTGGTGAAGTGAATACAGTGCTGGTGTCTTGTGGTTAATCCTATTCTTCCTTAATAGGTTCTGGAAATCTGCATAAACTCTGCCATTATGAGATCTGTTACACTTAACTTTTCCATAATGAGCCGTATCTGCTAAGAACTTTTCAGTTGTCTGTACCATATCACTTCCAGTCTTAAGAAAGTACACAGACACTGAATTTGAATGTTCATCAGTGAACAACTTTACATATTTCTATTTCTATTTCCCATCAATGGACTCATTGGCTACTGCACCTGCAGGGTTTGTGTGCATCATTTGTTGTTTGCTCTTGTATCACAGCCTCTATTTTGGGTTTGTACACACTTTCCCCTAATACATACCTCACACTCTTAATCAGGCTTAATAGCCGACATTTGTAATCTTAGTTTTAATTTAAATAAAAAAATTCATAGGTCATTCATTCATCTTCCAAACCCGCTGCATCCTTTGGAGGGTCGCAGGGGTTACTGGAGCCTATCCCATTTGCCGTGGCCAAATAGTTCATGTCATGACAAGTATTACACTAATCACCATCCTCAGTCTCAGTGTGCAGATAGTATTGTTAATCATACAGAAACTAGATGGCATCTTTACGTGTCAACTTGTTCATTCCTTGTTTAAATGTAACGTTGCCGGCTTCCCCAAGAAAATGTCCTGGAAGTGTAATTCCTTGCTGTTTGTTTTCAGATCCATTTCCACTATTATCTATTACCATGTTGTTAATTTTTTTCATCTACAGGTAGTATCTTTGTGGGTTGTCGATTTTATAGCATTTGCATCATGTCTTACACTTGATGACTACAACTTGAAGCATACAATGTCCACATAGTCATCGCTCCTGCGCTGTGCACTTGAGTTAGTGGGCACCTGGCCGGCTCTCGCTACAGTCTTCATTACATCATTGCTGGGCTTTTATCAGGGCACAGATTTTGGGCTGCATGGGATTGTTAGGCAGGTTGCAATTTAGTTTGTCACATTTTTCAGTCCCTCTGAGTTTGCAGGTGTTATTTATATTTGTTGGATTTACACCTTGCTAGCTAACATTTTCCTACGTTTATTGGTCAGTCAAAATACTATTTGTTTTCATATATCTGATTTTTTTTAAATGTCTATTTTCTGTATTCACCCTTTTTCAATGAAAATTACAAAGCAGAAAAAGAAAAAACAGACAAATAAGAATGAGGACAAATACTGCCAGTGCCAAGATAAACATAAGTATAAAATAAAATAGGTGTATACAGTTCATATGCAATAGTTACAATGATCCTAATAGTCTGAATGGAACAAAATCTATGGTTCTGTCCTTTCAGGTTTCAGGTCGAGTCCTGTTCTTTTTAACCTGACTGATAAAGGGACCCCATGTGTTTTGTAAACTTGTCCTAATTGTCAGAGATCTTATACCAGATTTCTCTGATATAAAAGCAGGACATTATATCATTAGACTTTGACATCTTTTATTGTTGTTACACAGACACACACAGTGAATCTGGCAACAAAATGTCCTTGATTGGCAACTGAGACACAAAATAAATATGGAAAAATGACCAGAACATCCATCCAAAACTGATGAGACAAGAAGAAAACTAGTCGGGGAGGCTGCCAAGAGGCTGACAGCAACACCGAAGAAGCTGCAGAAATTTTTGGCAAGTACTGGCTAGGGCATTAACAGAAACATCGACAGGAGTCATCTTCCCGGCATCCCATTGGCTAGGAGGGAAACTCTATGTGTGTATCCCAGCATCCTCTTCATTTTTCTGTCGGACCATGAAGTGATCAACGGGAAAACGAGTCTTTCAAAAAACGAGTGTTCGATGAAGTTTCTGAATTTGTTGAAAAGAATCACTCGGAAAAAATGTTGAGTAGTCGGACTATCGCTCATTATAATGATGTTCGCACATTTTCGAAGGATTGTTATAAGCCGACAAAAGCAAACATCCTTGGAACGGTCCTTTACAAAACATCAGATAGCAGTTAAAAGGTAAAGGAACATTTTTATTTACATTATTCTTTGTTTTTTACATTATGTACAACTCTCATTTTATGTTTATTGTGCAGTAATCTAATTGTAATGGATTTGTTACATGTTTTGATGCATTTTTATGATTTATGAAAAATGTATGTTCGATTTTTGCAGGGGCTTGGAACGGATTAGATCATTATAAAATGCAGCTCTACTTACCAAATGTTCAGGTTATGAAACTACTTCCAGAACCAATTAATTTCGTAAGTAGAGACACCACTGTACATTGTTACGTTGCGGTGAACTTTAATACAAGTTGCTCTTTGCTGGACAACCGTGCGTCCATGTTGTTCCTCTGATGACGTCATCATGACTTGTCGACTCAACTTCCACTTTATTGACGGATAAGTTGACTTGAAAAAAACTGAAGTCGTTAATGCCCTGGTACTGGCTGTGTAGTACATTTGACAACCATCTGCTGTCTACTTCATATGTCTGGGCTATGGGTAGGGTGGCAAAACCAACAACCAAACCCATCTTAATTCTCCAAAAACGCAGCTGAAATGTCCCAAACACATGTGGGAAGATGTGTTATGGTCTCACGAAACCAAGGTTGAACTTTCTGGACATAATTCCAAAAACTACATTTGTGCAGAAACAACACTGCACATCACCAAAATAACACCATACCTACAGTGAAGCATGGTGGTGGCAGCATCATGCTTTGGGGCTGTTTTTCTTCTGCTGGAACTGGGGCCTTAGTCAGGGTGGATGGAATTATGAACAGTTCAAAATACCAGTCAGTGTTGGCACAAAACCTTCGGCCTTCTGTTAGAAAGCTGAAGATGAAGAGGAACTTCATCTTTCAGCATGACAATGACCCAAAACACACATGGAAATCAACAAAAGAATGGCTTTGTGGTGTTTGATGAATGAGGAGGCCAGTTGCTTTGGTTGATCAACTTTAATCAACTCCCTTAACACACACTTCAAATAACTAGCTTAATCATGTGTCACTGTGTTATGGGCACTTTGTGTGTCCAAGTATACTCCACAACAATACTCAGGGAACTATATTAACTTGTGAATTATGAACAAACAGAATGAACACTTTATTTTGTGTGCACCTCACATGTCCCTTCAGAATTCACAAATAATGATGAGGAACTAGTATCTCCCTCCCCCTGTGGTTGTTCAACACAGTCATTCACATTCTCAACCATCATGGGGGGCTGCACTCCAGGGCTTACTTGCATGGACGCAGCAGACGGTGGGCAGCTGCGCCGCGGTGGTTGGTACAGTTCCACGGGCTAATTCCCATCATGATGTGCTGCTTTCAGACGACCAATTGACACCCGGTCCGCATGACCACCCATGTCCAGTAAAAATAAAACTTAACTCCCCTCTCCAGCACTCTATATGGGCCGTCAATATGAAGGTTGCAAAGGTCCGCGATGCGCATCATGTCTCACAAACACATAGTCCGCGACCCGCAGGTTGCCAGGTACCATCGGTCGGGGGGCGTCATGCCGTGATGCTGGCACTGGAACGAAAATATCCCTGGCCAGAGCACTGTGCACACGTTGAGTGCTCGCCGAACCAAGGCACCGTGGTGTCTGGGACTAATTAATAAAAGTAATTGATATGTAACATTTCATGTAAAAAATATTTGACAACTCCACATTGTTTTTACACCTAAATATTTATGTGTACAGATGTTTGACTAATATTGACTAAAAATTTGTAAAAAAAAAAAAAATCTGCTGAATCATAGATAGTTTACTATTTTTAATATAACTGAAGCATTACATTGTTATACCAATGACACGGACTGGGTATGCTGGCAAAATATTTCTTTTTTTTTTTTTTCTCTCAATCTAAGAAGAATATGACATCAACATGCGACGCACTCTGGCTCTTCGTGTACTCCCAATGTATCTCCGAGAGGATGACACTGAATTCTACAAAACCTGTAACGTAAGTATGAATATTATGTGCAGTGGTGCCACTCAGCCAAATATATATGGAAAAATGAACAGAGAACCCTGCCAATCTTTTTTATTTTATTTTCATTGCTCATCTGATGTTTTATTTTTACAAATTTGATGTTTTATTTTTACATTGCTTTCTTTGTTTTGTTTTCTGGGTTCTTAATATTATCATAATGAAAATAAGGAATAATGTATTTTGGTTCTACAAACAGGGATTGTGTCAGATCTCTCTGGAATTTATTTTTTTGTGTTTTGCAGGGTGAAGATGAGATCGAGACCACTGACACACCGCTAGCGCTCCTCTCTGTGGTCCCTGACACCACTGGTTCCTTCAGTTTCAGCCCTGAGAGCATATTCATTGTGATAGAGGATGAAGTTATGTGTGAGCTTCCCAGGTTGGCTGATGCATTTGTGGTTCTTTTTGGCTTAATCTATGCATTACACTTAGATTATCCAAAGAAACTCACTCACACATTCACATTCATCCAGAAAGTGCTGATGTGTCTGGATGATAACAAACCACTGAAACCATGCCTACTCTCCCTGAAAAATTATTTGTTAAAAGGAATAAACAAGCTGAGAGATGCATATCTGCTGAGTGCAGGCATGCATAAATGTGATTCATGTCAACAACATTAATACAGCCATGTTGTTCTGTTGTTCATTCTTAGATGTGTCTGATAGACATGTCTGTTAAAGTGTTGAAAGGCCTTTTGCGTATGCCCCGTGGGCTTTTTTGAAGTTTAGAATGAGTGGTACATTTTTTGTTTATTTTGTTGTACTGTCTGCTTGACCTCATTGATCAGTATGCCTTCACTGTTAATGGCAATTCAGTTTTTTTATTTTTATTTCTTTATATTATATTTTCTTTGATTTATTGTATTTTATTCCGTTTTATTTAGTTTTTCATTTTCCTCATTTGCACAATTTTAGATGTTTATGCTGCTATAAGATATATTTTTTTTTGTTTTTTTTTGAGAAAGTGCAGAGAAGGGAAAGTTTGTTCATCCCCAGTGTTTTAAAATAGGCTGCTACAATATATATTTGCAAAAAAAAAAAAAAAAGTTTGACTGCGGGTGTTGCACTTAAATGTTAAATATTTCAGTGTTACTAAGCCTGATATATTGTTCTGAAAAGAAAAAAAAAAGATGTAACAGTTGGTAATGCCTTTTTAAAAGGTATGTTTTAAGGTGCTGTTATATACCCTAATAAATGATTGAAATTCTGACAGGAACACTTTAGTCAAGAACCTTTTATTGCATCGATGATGTTTCTCTTGCACAATCATACATACATGGTTACAGTTACAGTTTCATGCATAACTGAATTTGCACAGTTACTTGTTTTGGCATGTCTTTTGGGGGCAGAACCTCTTTGTTGTTCCATGAGCCATCATGGAACGGCTTGAGTGGCGAGCAGCTGGATCCCTGGTCCATAGCAGCTGTTTTGGTTTTGAACATTACAAACTGAAAACAGGGTGTCTTTTACATTTTAAGTTGGCAAGTGGTAAATATTTTGAGTTCATTAAGGTGTAATATTTTGAGTAGATACTATTGGTGTACTATAATACATTGTGTACAGTTAATTTTTTGAGTGTATGCAATTTTGTTTTTATAAGTATCATTCAATCAAATCATTGAAGTATGAAGAAGACAAATATTGAGTTAAGGAATTTAAAAATATGTGTTCAGTTGACTCAATCTATATTCTAAGTTCAATATATATATTTTTTAAAGTATAGTGTAACTCAAAACATTTATCGGCATAACTTAAAAGTTCTTATGTAATTGTTACGACAAAAATTGAGTTTTCTGAACTTCTTCAGGTTTACAGTGCAGAGTGAATGTACAGGATAAAACACAGGAGCTTTGTACAATCAACTTTTTTTTTTTTTAATGAATGGAATTGTTATGGAAAGTAGTGCTGTGCTGCACATACAAGGATCTCATTCTTTTTTATTTACTTCTTTTTCCCCTTTTTGGCTTAGACAGTAGCTAAGACCTTGCACAAAAATATTTGTCTTGTTTATCAGCTTTTTATGTTTGAGGTTTAACGCTCCTTTCCATATAATTACATTGTTCATCTCATAAGTAGACTGACGCATTGACTAAGTTAGCTTTCATGTCAACAGATCAAAGTCATGACCATGAAGCAAAATTTAATTATACACAAATAAATAAAGCACTGATGTAATTTTGTGATTTTTTTTAGATAATCACTCCTCTCCATCATAGCCTTCCAACTGTTGCATGTCACTAAGGTATATAATTTTTATGTGGTTATACTTCCACCTAGTGGCCAGAATGGTGAGATATTTAGCTGGTTGATGTTATTCATCCACTCAAGGTCACACATTTGACTGCAACAACTTGGATAACACTACCTGCAGTGGTGTACACACACAGTTGGCAGGGGGTGCTGGAGCACCTGCCCATTGCCCTCAATATCAAGTTAGTGCCCTCTGCATACCAACTTTTTTTTTTCTTAAATATAAGGGTCATTGACGTTGTGCCTATATTTTCTGTCCGACAGCATTTTTTTTAATGTTACAAAAGGTTTAAATACATAAAAAATGCACTATATAAATGTAGTATCTCTCCCATGTATTTACCCATTTCAAACTTTCAAAAATCAGTAGTTATTTGTAATTTTTTTGTTATTTAAAGTGTCAAAATATCATGTGGTGCAACCGTCCGGCCATGACTGGTGTTTTCTAAACTTCTTTGAAATTACTCTAAATGTATTACGGTTTATTTTCTTCCATATCTGGCATAATTTAAAAAGTGTTTTGTAGTCCTGTACAAAATTACAAAGCATTTGCAGTTATATTTCCATCATAATATACAAACAAACTTTGTCCGATGAGGTCCATCTCATTAAATATCATGTGGTGCGACCTTCAAGAAATGACCACTTTGGGACATTTATGTTGAAATCTACTCAAAGACAGGAAGCTACATCATCCACCATTTTGTTAAGGACCAATGGAAGCGGCAAGGAGGTCTGTAACACTCACATTTTGAACAAAAAAACAACCTTTTTAACAGCTCGTATGTCGTTTCCACATTTGAATGTCATGTGGTATGACCTCAAAAAAAACAAAAAAAATTAAGTTATTTGTACCAAAATGTATTTTTATTCTAAATGTTATCATAACCTTTTGTGGGAAGCGAACTTGTTTCATTAAAATGGCTAATCCTGTGTCTGTAGGATTTGGCTGAACTTGAAAACATCATGTGGTGCAACTGAATGTCATGTGGTGCGTAAAATGTAGGTTGGTTTCAATCACAGATAAATGTCATAAGAGTGGCAATTTTGTGCCTTCTGTATTAAATTGATCATTGATGCATATAAAGTACTTCATTTTAGGATTATTTGGAATATTTTTCATGTAATTTGAGTCATTTTGCTAATATTTCAGAAAAGAGTATTTTCATCTTTGTACAATATAAAAAAGAAAAAAATAATTTCACTGTGGTAATTATGCATTAATTCATAATGTATTATGTATTTTCTTAACTCTTATCTATGTTATAAAAAGAAAAAAAGTGCAAAAGTTTTCAAAGCCATGAGTGCATGACTGCAGTGCAAAGACCACGTCATACATCTGTCTGTGTATATACACATATATACATACACACCGTACACATCTATATATACGTGTATATTTATATATGTACACGCCGGTGTGTATATGTTGGTGTGTATACGTCGGTGTGTGCACGCCGGTGTATAACACCAGCTGTGTTGCCTGCTTCAGGCTGACACACATCCGCTGCAGCACCGCACACACACACACACCAGATGTGATGTGTGGATCCTGTGATCCGGGATCATCACTCCGATTGCTCCGAACGTATTGATCCAGTGTCTACTGCTGATATGTACTTGCTTTTATCACCATCTCCTTTCCCTCGCCACAACTGGCTACTGCATAAACACTGTTTACACTTATCTATGAGCACTTCCTTCTTTGTCTCCGATCGGCAAACCAAAATACAAAAGGGATCAGTGCTGCCCCCTACATGTTGGGACTACAAATTACAGCTTAAAAGTTGCCCCAGGTTGT
>JAPTHA010000013.1:13527882-13538952 GCA_029814585.1 Gymnapogon annona
GTTACCAGATTCATTGTGTGTGTCTGTGTAATGACAATAAAGGAAGTCTAAGTCTAAGTCTAAGTCTAAGTCTAATAATACACCCACTCACCACCTGTATTGATATATTGCTCATCTCTCTTTCAGGCAAGTAAAGTGATCGATACACTTTCATTTAAATCAGACGTGTTACTGACAAGTTCTCTCTCCATGGAAAGCATGGTTAATGCATTCAGATGTTCCTCTCCCACTGGACTTCCAGGAACGTATAGATTTATCATCTCTGGGACTTCAGTCATGTCTATGCGGTCCATGTTGTGCAAGAACTCAATTTGTTGTGTATCTGTTCTGTTCTGCTCTGTTTTTTTTTTTTCTACTCTTTGTATTACTGCTGTGTGAAATTTCCCCTCGTGGGACTAATAAAGGTATTTTCAATTCAATTCAATTCAATTCTCAGTCAGGTGGAGAAAGTTTAGCTGCTTGCGTGCCCTCTGCGTATTGCCTGAGCATGCATCAGTTCGTATGATGAAATCACATTGAAGCAAGTCTCTTCCCAAGTCTATAGAAATTAACTGTAGGATCCAAACTTGTTGAAATTGGATCTCTACATGTAAGACTAAGGAGTCTATGGGGGTGATTTTCAATTTGACTGAAGCCACCCCTGGTTGGAAGGTGACATTCAGGCTGCTGATTGGACAAGAATATTCAGACTTTGAGCAGCCAAATAAAGTCTTTTTTTTCTTATTTCAGGAGGGCAGTGCACTATCACACTATGAGCCAGCTTGCCCAGATCACATGAATCGATACCGTGTATATTGCTACAAATCCTGTACAGATGGATTTGTGGTACTGGCTGGGTTTAGGAGGCAACAAAATGTGTCAGAAATAGAAGAAGAATTAAAAAAAGGAATGAAATCAATGAAGGTCAGGTATAAATACTTGGAAAAACAAAGAAGGGAGTGGAAAAACAAAGGGAAAAGTCTCACCTAAGAAGCATGACAAGGTCGGCATCCCCTGAAAACCTGGCCAAGCCTGACACTCCATCTGTGCGGATCAACTGCACCTTCTCCCTGTTGTCATAGCAACATTAAACTGAAATCTGCAGCAAAGCGAGACACATCTATCTGTTCCCTTAATGAAGAGTTTTTCTGTGTTTGTACCTGAGCGAATGGTTCCGGCAGAAATCGGGCTGTCTCTCTTGCAAGATCTCAAAAATATTGGGTTGCCGTAGAAATGCCACAATCTTGTCATTATAAGCTAGAGGAGGAATGGACACAAAGTCAGTTTGAACATCTACTGAGGATTGTGTATTTGTTTGTATCTGCATATACCGACCCACTGGCACAACATCCTGGCACTGGCCTCTGGCAGCAGAAGTGAAGGTGCTGGAGGGCCGAGGCAGGACAGGTGGACCAGCATGACGAGGGTCATCACCCACCTGAGGAAGTGACAGAGTGGTGAGGAAGAGGTTAATGACTTGGATTTGTCTCTTCATCAGTTTTATATACATTTCACGGTGTGAAAAATAAACATCTTCTGCAAATGAAAGATAATCTACAGACAAATGATCAAAACACGTGGTTTTTGTGATGACAGAGTCCAAGCCTCTCCACATCTGCAGGTCTGTTTGGGTGTTCTTGGTCTGCGGTGGCTAGTACTGAACAAAAATGGACTAGCTTAGTGTTAGGCCAAATGAACCTCTGTTGGAGGTACTGGACAAATACATCGCATCCATGGAGGACTACCTTTCTACTTCTAGGACTTCAGGGATTTGTCTTGGACCACATACCACAGCACACACCCAACCGCCTGTCATGGTGGAGTCTAGGCCATGGCACATAGCTGTTTTTGTTGTAAAAGAGGACCTACACAATGCTGAGATCTGGTTGTTGTTCTTTGGTGGACTTTTGGTAGGTACTAACCACTTTACCTTTGAAATTTCAATACGATCTGAAGACGCTCTCACCCAATGACTTGGACATCACAGTTTCTCCATTTTCAAAGCGGTTCAAATTCCTACTCTGGCCATTTTTGCTGTTTCAAAAACAAATTGCCTTAAAGGACTGGGCTGCTTAATATACCAACTGACAGGTCCCATTGGAATGAATCAATCAAAATGAATGCCTCTTTGCCTGTCAGTGGCCACCCCTATGAAATCGCAGAAGACTTTTTCAAGGAGGATTTCACTGCAAAAATACTGACTAGACAATCCGCAGGTAGTTCCATTAAAAAAATACAGATTCCTATTCTTTAGAGACAATGTGATGACAATAGGCTGACGTGCTAATTACTATAATACCTTATATCATAAAAAAACACTCCTGTGTGCACCTTAAAAATAGATACAGATCAAAGGAGTGCTCTTATTGGCTCTCACTAAGGCTGTCATGACTAATTAAAACACAGCAGGATTGGACTGCTTTACACACATTTAATCTGGCTAATAATTCCCAGATGTTTGTCTCCCTCTCTCCCAGATAATTTCCCTCAAAGATTCACACATAGCAATCATCGCTCATGCAAGTAACGAGTGATCCGCTTGCAATCACACCTTAATTTCATGTATCTTGTTATAGAGAATATTTGTTCACTCGTTCATTTTCCAAAACCCTTAGTTCCCATGAAAGTCATGGTTGTGCTGGAGCTTCTCCCAGGTTGTAAATCAATTGAAATGTGAGTTTAACTCGTTAGTCAAATATAATCTCTTGCAAATGTTGGAAATGGGTGACTGTGTGTGTGTGTGTGTGTCTTACCAGTCGTCTGGGGCTGACCTCTCCAGCACTGTGGCTGCGCTGACGGGTCAAATGTTGCCGGTGAGCCAGGAGGCTGGGGGATCGAGTGCTCTGGAGAGGCAGCCGGGGGTCGATGAAGGTGGTTGCACGGCAGTTATGGTCCACAAAAAAAGGCTGCTTGTCCAAACACACACAAGAAAACTTTAGACCGTCATCTCTAAAATGTTTTCCCCGCAGTCATGTTTTTGGGATTGTGTTAATCAGAGTTACGTTTGGTCATCGTTCCTACCTTCCCAGTGTGGTCATGCTTCATTTCCCAGCCTCTGGGTAGTTCCAGCTGTTTGTTGGCAAACATATTGAGGAACGCCACTAGATCTCTGTTGTGCTGGTAACGCTCGAAGTGGTGAGCATCCCGACGAACCTTACTGATCATATGCTTCAAACATGTGTTGGTAGTGAACATACGGTAGGCACTCTGAGAGACGGACGGCAGGAGGAGGAGGAGGACAGAAGCATAGGAGAGAGGAAACACACCCACCATTCAGAGGAAAACCTCGTGTCACTTGTAATCTTCTATGTGTCAGTGACCATGTGGTCATGAAATGAACCACAAAGTCGTTTTTGTCGTACAGTTTTCCTCAGGTCTTATAAGGAAAGGTCTGAGGAAAATGAATCATATTATATGTGATTTAGAAATAGAACAAACTGGATTAACTGAGGCAGAGCTCAGTAAGTACAAGCCAAAAGGAAAGCAGAATAGAAGAGAAGGAAAGAGAGGACGTACAGGGTTGGAATGCAACACAGTGAAGAAGTCCGGGCTGGTTAAGAACTTAGCACTGGGCGACTGAAGCAGCATACTGAGGCGTGACCTTGAACTAGAACTGGGCTGAGCCCCAATGTTCTCCCGCCGAAGCTCTGGAACACACACACAACATCCAGAAAAGTATGAATCCATGTTCATCAGTGTGTTTTACAGACCAGAATATCAGGTGCAAGGTGGACTACCTGGGATAGTGGGATGCATATCGGTCTCATCTGGTGGCAGCTCATTGGCCGGCTGGTCCTGTGGTCTGCTGTCATTGGTTATCGTCCTGCGTATACTCTGATACCTGGAAGCGTGTGTGTGTAGCAATCAAAGGCAGGTAACGCGCAATGTAAAATTTGTCAAGTTGGTAAAATGAGCGTATGCTCAGACCTGCGGTTGAGCTGCTCCATCTGCTGAATGGAGTTGGACCTCTGCAGGGTCTGTGGGGCAGGGGGAGCAGTGGGACGCTGCCACGTTGTTGTTCTGTTCACATGATCAACGTAGAAGATGCGACCGTGGCTGTCGATCCGAGCCTCCCAGTCTGTTTTTTTAGAAACACATATTGACAAGGTTAGTAAATGAATAAATGCACAACACGGTTTATGCCTTTGATGTCTCAATGGGAAGAGGGACAATTTCGAGACATGTATAACATAAAGTTTATTTGTTTAAGCAGTGGAAACAGCAACGGTGGAAACATTTTTCCTAATTATTCCAAACCTTCATACATGAAAATAAATAAACAAAACAGAAAAAAACAAATGACAAATAACAGTGTTACATAAAGTGTGTAAAAATCAACTGAATTGCAGCTACTGTGTATTCTCTGAGTATATTCCATTCAGTCATTGAATTTGTGTCTTTCTTCACACCCTGCAGGGGGCAGTATTCTTCTGGCAGATTTCCACGAGTTTTACGGCTCAGCAAAGCCACTGGGAACAATTAGAGTGGAACACTATAAAGGATAGGTAGGACGACAGTAGCTCTCTCAGTAGAGAGGCTCCATTCATTTGGTAGGTGCTGGTGTGTGGTCTGCTTCTGTTTGGTTTTCTGCTTTGTACTGCACTGCCTCTCATCAGTCAATCAAATCAACCATTGCTCTAAGCTACCTGTGCCTGCTGAGGTGAAGCGAATAACATTATCAGTGCAAGAAATTCAACAGTATTTCATTTGTCTGATCAGAAAAGGTTTTCTAATATTATGCTAGAGGTGAAAATACTGCCGACATAAAGTTGGGAGCTGGAGCCATCAGCGATCAAGCTCATCTACTGCTGGACCACATTCTTGTCTCGGTTCAGGAGATCTTAAATGTACAGAGGGTGTCTACCCTCTGTACATTTAAGATTAGGCTTTGAACTTCCCTTTCTTTTTTTTTTTTTACAACAGATTTTATTGTTTTTTAATATAGACACATAACATACAATTTGCCATCATAGCAGTTACGGGAATAGATAAATGAACTTCCCTTTCTGACGGAGGGCACAGTTAGGGCAGCTCAGGCTGCTCTTAGTTCTGCTGTTATAGGGTTAGACTGCTGGGAGACTCATGAGGTCTTCTCTCATCCTCCTGCTCTCTGACCTCCTGTGTTCACACCCGAGCCAATGCATGATACATGTCACAGATGCTACTTCTTCCAATGCAGTGCTCGACATCCTCACAGGTTTTCCCTGGATCATCTCTGCATCAGCTGCTTTGATCCTGCTCCTCTCCTGCCACAGTCATCATCACTCATTCATCCATATAGTTTTTATTATATAGTTATAATTATGGGTATTGGTACTAGTTGCTGGGATTTTCTACGAGTAACAGCAGTTGTAGTTTTGAACAGTTCTAGTTCTGTTCGCTGTGCATTCATCTGTTTACCCCTTTCCTCCCCACCCTCCTTGTTAAAAGGTAGTGTTTCCTTCCTGTCACCACATGTTTGCTCCTTGACGCTCCTGTTTGTGTATGTGAACTGGCCAGAGTTTGGTTCAGATCAGCTCTAGCTGTAAACTGTCATCAGATAATTCTGTTAATATGTGGCGCTATATAATTAAAATTTAACTTTTTGATTGATTGGTGAAATAGAAGGACATGTCTACAATGTCACTGTAATTAGACAAGTATGTTCAAAATGTAGTAGTGTTTCAGCTCTAGCATGAGAAATTTACTTAAAAATGTACTTGTACTAAATGTTTTAATGTAGTTGTTGAGTGCTGTCATATAATTCTACATTTATAATAATGTGTTTACAACTTTGTTATTGTACCTAGTAATCTCTAATCTTCAAATTCCAAATGGAAAACGGTGAGTTGTCAAGTTGCTTCAATATACAGTCAATGAAGTGAAAACATAGTCTTTAGAAATACTTTCACTGTTCCTGTTTGAGTTTTGATAGAGCACAATCATTTTACAAAGATTTAATGTTGATCCTCATTTCCAAAACAAGTTTATAATTTTATAAAATCACCTCCAACTCTTGAACTGTTTTGTATTGTCAAACACTCACTGGGCGGCAGTGGCTCATCCACCCTCTGGTAACGACTAATGTCATGGCGGACAGATGGCAGTGAGCGAACAGACTGGTGTCCATTGACCTGAGCTGTGGCACCTGCAAACACACAGACTCACTTCAAACACCAGGAACACAAATGCCTCTGGAAAGTTGTAGCTCACATCCTCGACCTGAGTCATCTCCAGCACAGCTTCGTTATGAATGATTCTTAAGAACCAAAATTGTTCTCAATGTAATCCGGACACTTTTTGGCAGCTGTTGTTTTTTCGAGATGCAGTTTGAATGACAGTGAGATTTGTAAAGCGCTGATTGGTCGAACCTACAGAAACATTTAGATACATTTGTTTCACAGACAGATTTCTTTTTTTTTTTCCAGGACATTTCTGACAGCACACATTATAAAAACACAAAACTTCACATGCATTTCACCTCCTTCTCTCTCCACTGTCGGCCTGCTTTGGCTTTCTCTGGCCCGGCATGCGTCCTGGGTCACACCTCCAGAGGCCTGGAGAGACCGTCTCCTCCTCCACACGTCCCCTCCCTCCTCATCCTGCTCCTCCTGTCCATTCATGCTGCCGTCTCTTGCTCCTGGAAATATAACAACTTTAAGAACTGTGGATGGACTGTAAGCACCTTTTTTTAAAATTTTGCTCTTTATAGGTGGTTGCGCTTTTTCTTTTTTTTTACCTATTTGAGCCTAGTGTGATTTATACACATGGAATTCATTTGTCTTATAAAGGTGTTTTTTCCACAATAATTCCTTTTAGTTGATACTAACAGCTGATAATAGCTAACCCGGCACTGCTAAACAGCATTCATACTGGACACCACAATGTTATTTCCACTGATTTAATGCCCAAGAGCAGGTAAATCTAAATCACTGTAAGTGTGACTGTGGGAATGAATATTTGATCACATTAGTCTCTCGATCTGGAAACACATCCATCTGCACACCTACAACCCTCTAAACAGTTAGACAGTTCAGCGCATAAGAGACTATTTCACAAAAACAGAATTTTTTCTATGTAATTAAAATGTCCTAATGGACTTAGACCTGCACAATTTTAACCTTTATAGCTAACAAGGTGTGCCCGTTCATAGAAATACATAATGGAACAAATAAAATGACCCTCACAGCTCAATTTTCAGGAGTTTTTTATTTTCCCAATTCAATGTTTTATTCAATATTTACATAATGTAAGAAAGTTCTAATCAAATTTTGAATAAAGACACAAACACCTTTAAGAGTGTGATGACTAAAAACCACATTGTCCACATTCATTCACACACTTTTGTTTAGACATGTTACGACTAATTACATTTACTGAGGCATAAATTTGTTAAATCACATTGAAAACAATTATTAAATGTTCAATTGTTCTATGTTTTCTTATTCTTTAACCCTTTGATTCCTAGAGGGAGTGCCACAAAAAAAGGTCCATCTATCTTTCTTACTGTAATTTCCCTACGGGGATAAATAAAGTATCTAATGATTGATTGACTAGGGTCACTAGAGCCCACTTCAGGGTGAAAGCGGGATTAACCCAGTTTAACGCAGGACTGACACAGACACAATCAACAGTCTCAGTCACAGTTAAGGGTAATTTAGAGTAAGGATAGTGGGAGGAGCCACAGAACCGAGAGAGAAACCATGCAGACATGAGACTCCACACAGAAAGGTCGCACCATCAACAGGAGTTGGGGTTGAAACCAGGGCCTTCTTGCTGTGAGGCACGAGTGCTAACCTCTGCACCATCCTCCAAATCAAATAAATCATTTTGTGTTGGTATCATTTTAGGTATACTCTTAGTAATACAGCTAATACAATTTTTCCACCAACCTGCTTCAGGTTGCTCGGCCACAGGATCGGTGGAGCTCGCTGCTTCTACAGGCCCATTGGCTTCACTGCTTGAAGACTCCACTCCTTCCTCCTCAGCCTTAGGAGCCATTTCTTTTCTTGTCTCCACCTCCTGCAAAATGTTTTTCCAAACTAATTTTTAAACAGAGATCTGGCTTACAACATGTATTTAATGTAGCTATACTTCTTTCTTGTGTCATGATATGTCATGATGCGATTGATATGCGAACATCATGCATTGTTCTGCTTTGTATCATCTTTGGATGGCCTTTTTACAAATTAAAACAGCAGCTCTATCTTCCCTTGATGCAATAGTCTGGTATTATGTTATCCATAAGTCCAAAACTAAACACTAATACAGCTTATCGAACTACATACAGGTATCTAATCTACATTGTGTTACAGTGGATCACTCTCCATTCTCTTTTTGCGTACACACAGCGGCGTACACACGCAGCGGATCAGGGCTCTCGGCTTTTGTTTGTTTTGTTTGTGTTTCTACTGTTTTTCCTTTTACATTAGGTGTCTGTGTGTCTTAAACCGAGAGCTGCTAAATCAAAATTTCTTTGTCCCTTGCATAATGACAATAAAGATTCTTGATTCCTTGTAAAGCTCTTAATGTCGCCATCTGGTGGCAATAAGAAGAATGTGGCCAGTGCTTTCTCTCAACAGATAAATTCTGCAGGTACACACCCAACTCCCAACAGCAACTAATCAAGTTTAAAAGACCTGCCATGAGACATGCTGACCACCAGATTGCTAACCTCAACACTTGGTAGAAGATCAGTCACTACTGCTGATAGTTTATCAAGCTGTTTAAAGTCAGTGTGTTGATGCTTTATTTTGGGTGCTAATTCTTTTGGTTGCTGGTGCAGGACCTCCAGGAACACATCTGTGGCAGAAAGCTTTCCTTTTCATCGTTCTCACATCCATTGTTCACGTTCACCCGAGTTACGTCTTCACGGTCCATTTGTACAAGCCTCGCTGTTATTCTGTTAACTGTCATGTTCTGTTCTCTCCCAATTATCTAATGGTCTAATGAGGTGCAGCTAAAAACTGGCAGTCAAACAAGACCAGCCAATACCAGAAGAACAACAACCCTCACCTACAAAGATGTGGTTTCCATCTCCCTTTTCCTTCACATCAGAATAAGTCCTGTTTTTAACCTGCATCTCCTTAGTGCTTTGTCTGAGTCTGTACCAAGTCCAACAAAATAAGATATAATGTAACAAATTCTTATTTTATTTGTATAAGACAGTTTTGTTTTTAACAGCTTTTCTATAAAAATGTTCTAAGTTCTCCTAAAAGTGTCATGTGATTGGTTGTACGTTTTCCATTAAATCCTATCCACTATATGACAATTTAAAATATAAAGAAAACAATTTGAAACCCTGATGAAATTCAGACCATGGTGATCTATTTCCAGACTTCAACTGCTTAGCCTTTTATCGAGCAAGTAACTATTTTTGTTCAGTTTCATACACATTCCAAGACATTGACAGTAACACTTCCAGTGAGGACACTGAATACCAAATCTCAAGTCCAATGTGGTCTACAGGGTCTGTAAGATCCATCTTTGCATAAACAGAGAGTGTACCTGCTTTATTAAGTACATGAAGTAATGGTACTAATGTAAGTAATGATGTTCAAAGGGTTAATGCAGATGTTGACAGGTGTCTGGATCAGCACTTATGTTGGTCTAATGGGAGAAAAGGCAGGTTCTAATGTTATCAAATATAGGTTCCTTTGACCTAACATGTTTTTCTAGTATTTTATACATAATTCTTATTTTTTTCCCCACTTACAGACAAGGGACCCAATATGACAACTTCACTGACCTTGACTTGCTACACAATGATTCAACATTTCGAAAGATTTCACAGAAAAAGTAATAGTCCTCCAACAACGCTCCTATGTTGAATGTCAGAATATTTTTATCTGTGAGCTACAAAGTGTTAAATCTTCTTCAACCTACAGTTTCTCACCTGAATGGGTGAAAGTAGACCGCACATTAGAGCAGAACTGCAGTTTCCCTGCAGGTTTGTGGTGGTTGTGTTCTGCTCCTGGCTGCTACACTCTCCACTCAACATCTCTGTGCTGTTGGCAGCGCCTCCCTCTGCACCCTCAGACTGAGATGCACTGGAAGCTGTAACGGTTTCTCCATTATCATTTGCGGCCTCATGTGGTGCCCCTGCAACATCTCTGCTTACTCCAGCATCAACAGCAGTAGCTGACGGTGCTATCAGAGCCTGGACTCCAACTGCACCATTTGCATCTTCACATCCAGCAACCACAGGCTGAGCACCAGCAGAGGAACCAGCCTCTGCATTGCCTCCAGCTCCAGATGCTTCCGCAGCAGGCTGTTCTGCTTCTGAAGTCACATGTCCTTGTTCAGATTCATCTGATCTTGTAGTCTGCTGTATCATTGTCTCTTGTGTTTGGTCTCTGTGTTGCCCTGCTGTCTCTTCATCCTCATCTGAGTCTATATGTAGCATCGCATTAAGTCTTGTATCTGTTGGAAAGCTGGAGCGGAGCTTTGGCGAAGGTCCTGCTAGAGCTCGTTCCACTGGGCTCCTTTGCGCTTCGATGGCATCCAGGTAGTCATTCAGTGACACCTGACGATGGGTGTGGCCGCCCACAGCCATGAGACTCAGATCAACTTCTCCCATTGGCCCAGAATCTCGCCAAACACCGTCATCACCATAGTAACTTGCACCGTTCACCATCAGGAAGCCCTCTTCAGAACCGGTGGGAGACACTCCACATGTGATGCGAGATGATGAGGAGTGGTGAGGGAGATCTTCGTCGTCTGAAGGACTCCCAGGATCCCCATTCACAGCTCCATCTAAGATGGTTCCCACAGCATCTGGAGAGGCTTCTGAGGGAAACACAGGCACAATTTAAGAGAAAAAGTGTGAAAATTTAAAGCAAGTGTAGCACTTATTATGTAATATGTATGCAGGACCAATTTCTAGGTTCAAATGAGAGCAGTAATGGATAGTTAAACAGAGATGAGACACCACAGACCAACTTACTTACATGCCAGCTTGTTTATAAGGAAATATATGGAAATAGTTTCACAGACAAATTTACATTCATTCATTCATTGTAAATCATGACAAAGTGGAAAGAAATATCTATAGTTACACACATACACACACACACACACAGTTACACGCACACACACATACCTATACACATA
>JAPTHA010000013.1:13566741-13578858 GCA_029814585.1 Gymnapogon annona
ATTTTAACAATATTATTCCATAGTTTATCATTTAGGCATGTGTATTAGAACTTACAGATCACAGTGGAGATACAATGGTACAAAACAACTACTGGTAGTAACAAGCAGAATATTGTGATAATGAGTCTTATTTTGTCTTTAGACACTTCAGATTGTTCATGTTAGATGAAAAGGAAAGAGGAAAAAAATTGTAGTTATCATTACTGAAATTAAAATTATATATTTTATGTGACCCTGAACTAAAATGACTGACACTCATGATTGTTTTCAGTTACTTTTTTTTTTTACATTTCACAAATATATCCAACACAACCCATTTTCTTAGTAGATGTAGGTAAATATTTTGTGTGTCTAATCCTTCATTCTTTTGAAGATTAGACAACTTGCACACCTCCTTTTAAGAATCTTTACAAAATAGATCTCAACTGTCTTTAATCAACCCGTTTAATTTGTACTTTTTTAACTTTGTGTTCACCACCAAAAAGAATAAGATTTTCTACGAATTGGGCTGTTATTGCTGAGTAAATGGATCAGAAACCACATGCCATGCTTGGAAAGCAGGAGTTGATGTGAACACATATGGTACAGTTTGGAAACTTGTCAGCACTGTGATGAAAGCAAAAGCCAAACAATGTCCGGTGAAGTCTAAAACATGTAGATATTTCTTTATAAGCTGCCATAAGCAGCTTTCTTTCCACATATGGTAACTGGTAATAAGTGCTGACAGTGAACAATGTTTCGCCAACTGTTCTGCTCTTGGCTGCTCCTGCCAAATGCAGCCTCTGTGCACCAGCCAGTCTCACAGAAACACTTAGAGCAAATGATCAGCATACACACATCAGCGCACATACCAGTGTTGTCCAGATAGGCAGCTTCCTGGTCATCAATCTCTGGCTGCATACCTTGGACCTTCACCAGCTTCAGGTGACTCTTGCCCGACACAAGCACAGAGCGCACGGTTACTTTTGCCCGTTGCATGGCCACCTAGAACACACATAACACACACACGCTGCATATGTAAATCACATTCCTATGCGGCAGATATGAATATTAAGACAAAACAGAATTAGGTGTTTTATAGCTCATTTGTTCCATTGATAACCTGTCTTTTAAGTCTCTATATTTGGACACATCCTCTATTTATGCACCCCAATACTGCAGAAAATTCACATGGATGCAAATGACGGAAGAGGAAAAGACGAGCATGATGGGTGTGTTACCTTCAGCAGCATGGAGATCATTGTGATCACGGCATCCAAATACTTCTGTGTTTGTCCCTGAGTCTTAAGCAATGTTGAACGATGCAGCAGCAGCTTTAATTCCTACAATGCAAGTTTGCAGGATAAATATTATGTTGAGGTGAAGGCTTGCTTCTAAGCACATTTGAAAATAAGACACTACTGCTCCACAGCGGTGTACATAATCACAAAACAGAACATAACTAAAGACAATAAATAATAAAATAATGCTGACACGCATAAAACTCTAAAAACAATGCAAATATACATTCAAGACAATTCAAAACTCTCAGATAACAGTAAAGTCTTTTCATATTGATACATCACATTTCATGAGACACAAATGTGAGGTATCTGTTATTTCCACAGAAACTCATCTCTGTTATGAAAATATTCCAGCGTGTTCAGTGAAGTCATTTTGGTTATGAACAACTGGTTTTTCTCCACATCCATTACAGTTCCATGCAGCATACAAATAAAAGGGTAAAGGTTAGCTTTCATAATTAACCTCATGGGGAAACGTGATTTCTACATTTAACCAACTGTAATACACACAGTACCTAGCATTAACGTTATTGATTAGCATTACCGAATACCACATTAGGTTAACTGCTACGGAAAGCACAGGGCCAGCAATCGGAAAATCTACCATTACATAGTACATACACATTTTTAGCCACATCAGCCACAGGTCTACATGTCACCACACCACCAATGTAGTGCCGTCATCCCAGATAAAGTGTTTTTGGAAAAATTGCTTTCTAGTCTTCTGCATTTAACCCATCACTAGATTATGCATGCATCACCCAGTGTAGACTAGGAGCAAATAGTGAGTTAAGTGCGTTGCTCAAAGGTACACAAGTTAACAACACTCCATTAGTCTGGGAAATCAAACCAGAAACCCTTCGGTAACAAGCTGACTCTCCAGCTGTCGTAGGCCATGTGGTGCCCTCTAAGACCATCCCGTCCAGACTTGCCTTCTGTGCAGCTGATGAGTCATGTGCTAGCGTGTCGTTGTCATACATGGACTCCAGAGCCTTCAGGGCGCCCTCTGGTCGGCCCAGCTGCTGCAGCAGGGTGGCCAGAGAGAGCCGGGCCTCTAGGTGCTGTGGAGCCTTCTCCACCACTTTAGTGTAGCTTTCTGCTGCAGCATCCATGTGGCCCAACGCCTTCAGACACTCTGCAACAGAGAGAAGATGGAGCCTTTCATTTGTGCCGCTACAAATTAGCTACAAGTCACAAAATTCAGGTTGGGGTTTTATTTGATAAAGTTTCAACCCTCTCAAGGACCAAGGTGTTCAGAAAATTAAGGAATGATTGAAAGAATAATCAATGTTGCAGATGCATTGTGGTGATCCCCATGAGGAAATGTAAATATGGTATATTGTTCTGAAAGGTGGCAAGATTTGGCTATTTGACATACATGTAAGCTTATAGAAATCAGTGAACAGGAAGATTAATGCTGATGGACATGTAAACTCGCTGTATGATAAATCTTCTCAATTAGAATATTACAGCTCGTTTTGCACATTACGGTTAATATCCAGATTCTACCTTCTACTTCTAATTACCATAATTATGTATAGTGTTTGCTCTTGGGTTGTATGCATTTTTTTATTGGCATTTATTTTGGTACTCTATTTTGACTGTGTGCGTGTCATGCTCCTGCTACACTGGAACTTTGCCTATCTATCCATCCATTCATTACACAGAAAGCCTAATTCTATGTATTATTGGTTGAATCAACACTTTTGGGTTTTGTTGGATACATCTTATCATCCAAAGCACAAGATACATTTGTTGTTTTGCTCAATTCGACTCTTGACTATTTTGAGATTGAACAAACATTATGTAATGATAATTCTTATGATGACAGATTTGTGAAAGAGTTCAAAGCTTATTTTTATGTTCCGACACTGTGTGCATTTTTCAAGACCATAACTCTGTCTTTAAGCCGTAAAAAATATGACTGACATTTATTATGATAATTGTTGATATTAACCATGCCTTTATCAGGCAGAAAGTCCTCATTTGTCATCTATTTGCGGGTGCATTAGCCAAAACTCTTCGTGAGCAGGATTGCAGTTTCCATTTCTACCATTCTCCATCTAAAATGAGACGTACCTGCGTGCCGGAGCCAGACAACAGCCAGGTTATATTTTTCGGAAACGACGAGGGCCGTCAGCATGGGTAATGCTGACAAGTACTGGCCTTCCTCCAGGTAGGCTTCGCTGACGTCCAGGTATAAGTCTCCGATCTCCTCTGCACTGTGCTCCATCAGCGACGACACAAGCTCCTGTGAGTGCAAAAGCTCCAGGTGACTGAGGAACAGGGAATCTTTTGGCTTACGCACCATAGTCCTGCTGACATGAAGATCCTACTTACCTCCAGAGGTGCATAGACGTGCAGGTGTATGAGGCTGACAATGACCTTCGCCCTTAGGTCTACAGGGACACTGTCTGGTATATGAATGTCCAGAATTTCCCCTGCAGACAGATTGAGCTCATTTAAAGATAGTATGCTTTAAAAATTTGTGTTAACCATTGTGTAAAAAAATTTACATACCCCAACATAACATGCTGCACACTTTTAATACAGCCTCATCCAAATATAAGACTTTTGAAAGCAACTTCTATATGTGACCTACTTTCAACACTCTTCTGCTCCATGCCGAGATGCGCCCACAGTACAAAATTGGTGCAAATAACAGGATTACAAAACTGTTCCACCATTTTCAGGGTTTTAACCCTTTAAATGGTATTTGGAATATTTAATGATACCAGTTTTATTTAAAAATACAAAATATGAGACAACCTCAAAAACATCAATTTAATACTTACAGCTAAGGTGTGAAAGTTGAAAGTATAAGACATGTTTCCAGAATAAAATAAATGGTTAATCATGTGGCAGTGATTCATGTTTTCAGGCCAACATCATAACGAGTATATAACAATAACCACCATGACTTTATCAGTTTTAACAGTGAAACTATGCGTCAAACTTCATCTTCATATCCAATTTCAAACTGCAAAAACTGTTTTCAGTACGTAGAGTCTGAGGTTACATGCTGGCGCTGGTTTCTCCTCCGTGCTTCATAATGTGCGGGGTTGCCAGATTTGGTGTTTTTTCCGCTACATATTAAAGCGTGTTTAGTAGGTTTTCTGCTGGAAGGCTCTATAGAAATCTGGCACCTGTTGAACAACGTTAAACTGCGAGAGTGCCGTTCACAAAGGCCAGAATGAACGCATTCACATAACGTTCATCACATAGAAATAGGCTGCAGTATGTTCAGTTCACGTTGGCCCCAAATATGAACACGTTCACGAGCGAGTGTTCAGTCACAACAGGTGTAACAGATAGAATCTGGTTATTTTCCAAAATAAACCTTTGTGCAGAATCAGATAATAAATCAACTGGAAATAATGTAAGTTATTTATTCTTTCTGTGCGGCCCGGTACCAACTGACCCACGGACCGCGGTCCGGGGGTTGGGGACCGCTGATTTAGAGTACAAGAACAAATATTTTAAAGAATTTCATAAATGATACCCATGAGCACAGATAGAGCCCACTGCTGTACAAGAGACTAAATGACCTAATGAAGAATATAAAAAGTGAGAAAGGTGGTGACGGTGGAAAATAATAATCACCTTCACACACTTGGTTACTTATCACTGACACATTACAGGACAAGAAGAAACTGAACAATATTGATCTCTCTGTGCCTGCTCACATCTGCTCAAAATGTCAACTCATCGTCACGGGACATATGTTTCCAAAGAAATTACCTTTCATCGTTTATTTAACGAATGAACAGCAGCTTTTTTACATCAGTTGTTTTGGGTCCTAAAAAGTCCCTCAAGACAATAAAAATGTCATATCCATCATGGTCCAGTACATAAAGCCTTAGAACGCTGTGAAGGAAAATGTAGATGTAAAAACTGACCTAACTTCTCTTGCTGCATTTCTTTCTGCGTCTCCGACTTGTCATCACCTTCATTCTTCACCTCCTTTTCTGCGTTCTCAACCATCACCTCTGCCTTCAACTCCTCTTTGGGGTCAGCTCTGACCAAACCTATGCCTGCAAACTGGACCAAAGTCTGGACAAACAAGGGTTAAAAAAGGAAAAAGATCACACACTGGGATAGACAGAGTTGTAAGGTCAATACATCTTATTGCAGTGATGCTTTTCCTCTATGAATTACTTCACTTAAACATCATTTGAGCTTGTATAAATGCTTACGTTTCTTATCAAATCTATTAAATCATTTGTTTCTTGGGTTAACACTGCAGACAAGTCTGACATACTGTGCCTGTGTAATCATAGTAGAAAAACACCAGTTTTTTGATCAATCAGCTGTGTTCAGTGCATGTATGAATTGGTCTCAGTAACTGTTTTCACATGACACTTTATTTATGGACAAAACATTTTGAGGTCAAAATACTATAATTACTGTTGCATGACACAGGGACCCTAGCTATCATGTTAAACTACAATTGTGATTAATATTGGATAAAAGTGTTTAAATGCTAAGTGTTTGTGAACACCTATGTTGATCATTTTGTTCAGTAGACCTTGCTGGACGTAAACACTACAAATATGACAAACCTTTATTTCCCATACATATTACAACTGAAGTCATACATACAGCTAATTTTAGAGTATATGTGACACATAACCTTTTTATATTCTTGTACTGTTGAATAATTAGTTCCTACAGATTTGAAAAAATATCACTTTTACAAGCAGGAAAAATATTCCTATCAAAATGAATAGCGTATTTTAATATTTTAATAATTTTTAGGTTTAGTTTAGGTTTAATTTTAGGTTAGGTTTTTATTTTGATCAGTAGGCTCCAAACATCTGATACTGAAAATGAATAAACAGTTCCATAAAACAGTTGTTAAGCTAAATAGTATAACACACTGAGGGTTAGAGTTATCATTAAACTACAGCGAGAGGCAGGAGTTAGGCAACTTTAATGCAAGAATTTAGTAAAGGCACTCTTTATGAGAAGAGTACCAAAAGATATGCAAATGAGTCTCAACAATCAATGTAAGGAATCATGGTTTGTGGTTTTATTTATTTTTAATTATGTTATTTTGCCATGTAGTACACCGCTGATCCAATTTATTTATAACCACCTCTTTCCCAACTTTAACTTATCATATTACATGTGCCTTTAGCGGAGTTCTTCCTCCAGATGGCCATCACCCTCTTAGCGGCTAACTCTGGCTTAGATCTAGGGCTCGGGTTCATCTTTAACAACATCGCACGTACCTGCAGGGCTTTGTCGTATTGGTGATTTGAGATGTACAGCTCAGCAGCCATGTTAATAACATCATCGCTGACCAGAGTGGGGTGTCGTGCCAAAGCTTCTTCTATCACACCCAGTGCAGCCGTCAGGTCATTACTCTCAAAATAGCTCCTAGGTGGGACACACGGACACGGATTCACTTCAACAGAAAAGATCCAAGACATAGCTCGGAATAAAGACGTCGACAAACACAGTGCGTTGACTCTTTGTACTTGGCCATGTCTTTGGAAAGCTGCATGAAGTGCTCTCCCTCCTCCATCGGCAGCAGTGACAGGATCCTCCGGTAGCCATCCATGCACTGCTTATGCTCCCCCAGACGCATGTGGAGGCTGCAGCGCTCCCACAGGTAGCGCACATTGGTCGGGTCATACTTAATGGCTGGAAGGACAAACAAAGACCTAAATGGTACCAGCGGATGTTTGTCCGCATTTCAATTAGGTAGAGGTATGTTTATGCGAAGTGAGTTTGTAAATGCACACATACAATGTTGGCCCGATAGCATAATTCTCAAAGTCATTATGTGATTACGCAGTAACGCTAGTCTTCTGGAGCTAGACTTCAGTTCGCTCTCACCAGTTGAAAACCAACCAAAAAACGACAGAGTGTCCGTTAACAGCAGGATATTGCACTGCTTGTACTCCCGTTGCAGTCTGGTCAGCGCCGAAAGCTCTTCCATCCGGTGCTTCGCCCCAGCCCTGCATCCCCCCTTCCGACGCCATTTATTCCTTCAGAAACACAGGTCACTCTCCCGGGAGTACACTGCTGTTGCTAACTCCAACAGCTGATCCCACTGTAAAAAATGGGCTGGCTCACAAGATCACCTGTTGTGGCGGTGAAGAGGTCCATGAGAATAGCAAACAGGCTACTACCCTCACAAAAACTTCAAAAATTGGACATGTCCATGTCGTACAAGAGTCCAATTTAACCACAAGAGTCAAGGCAGAAAAACTTAGAGTAAGAAAAAGAGTTAGGAGCTGCTGAAAGAGGCTGCCTACTGTGGCGCCATCTTGGATCAAAAATCCAATTCTTCGATCCTCGCCACTGTCACCAAGTATAACCAAGTGTTGCTTCTGGAGAATTCTGTTGGGTTTCTGTAAAACTACCTTGAGAGCTGGGTTTAGACCATCTATATGTAAAGTGCCTTGAGATATCTTCTGTTCTGATTTGGCACTACTCAAATAAACCTGAAAGGCGTTAATAAACTAAACTGAGCTAAAAGGTGAGGTCTGAGAATGCTACACTGACCTTTTGTGTAGCACACGATGGCCTGCCGGATGTTGTCCTGCTCCAGAGACATCTCCGCCAGCCTGATCCACTCGTCGCAGTCTGATGGGTTCAGATGGGCAGCGATCAGACCGAACTGCAGGGCTTTCTCCATGTCGTTATTATCCTCGTAAATCATAGTCAGAGTGGAGAATGGCTCGTAGGCCAGAGGAGCTGGAGGGGGAACAGAAGGTTGTTACTGGACTATGAAGCTCCACAGCACGAGTCTGTAGAAGACCTAATGTGTCGTACCTTGTCTTATGATCTCCATACACATCAAGATGGCGTCCTCTGTTTCTCCTCGGGCATAGCGGATATTAGCTTCTCCCATCAGGCCTCGAAGTGCACGGGGTAGTTTACTGCGATGACGCCGCTCCTGAACACACACAACAAAACCTGTCTCAGATGGCAAGGCTTATATAGTCATTAATTTACTCTAATAAGCCCTGAAAACTAAGGGAAATCAGTTAGTTTAGTCAAGTCCCCGAGTCTGTCCAAAGTTCAGGGTTTGAATGGATCTAAGCGAGACAGGGAAATGAAACGGCAGATTCCAAGTGGCAGATTTCAGTGGTGTGAGAATTTGTGTGATGAAGTTCCTTTCCATTTCTTTATACTTTTCTTCTGGATCTGGACCTAAACACACATATCGGTGCTTTCATAACTACGTCCACATTTGTCTAAAAAAATTTGTATCTGTAGAAAATAAACTGTGAAAAACTGTGAAAAATAATAAAACAAAATAATGAGCCATGACAACTAGTAAGTAGGCCTTACTCGTAGACAACTAGGCCTTACTAGTAATCCTAGTAAGGCCGATAACACAATTTGCACTTCATTCTTTCAAGGATTGCATCTGTTATTACTTATGTAAAATCTAAACTGATGACAAAAAGAACAAATCAACAACAATAGGCTCCATATATTCAATAATCTGTAGTTATTAATAACTGCGGTACCTATAGACATTGTATGTATTTGATTCTTTACATCTTCCTGAACATGATAATGAACAGGAAGAAACACACAATGACAGATGATCATTGTCTGGTACGAGTCAGTGTTATTATCTGATTTCCAGTCTGTTGGGGGTGATAAGCTGCCAGTTGAGTGAACATACACATTACAGTGTTAACCTACTGAAAGAAAAATAAAGTTTAATCCCCTCTCATGTGATACTGAAAGTACATGCATTTTATCCGGAGTTCAAAGACAATCAATAGAGTAAAGCATGTCTTATTTGTATGAAAAGGTGATGAAACGTTCATCAGTCATTCATGAAGCAAGAGCAGACGTGAGGAGTCAGAGTTGGTTGACAAAAATGTGCTGAGGAGCAGGTCATTTCATGGTGTAAGTGGACAAAATAGCGGATGTCGTGAAACTGAGAATTATTATTTCACAATTAACACATTTGTAACAATTCTTTTTCCACACTAAATCCACTTTCTGAAAAGAGGGCGTATGGTTTTCCTTCCTCCTCTGATTCATGAAGAATCAGGACACCCCTACCATCACTTGAAGGGGGAGGACCAAGGGATGAATTGGGAAAAAAAACCCTCTAAACTGGGATTTTCTCACCTTCATCATCTTCTTGTTTTCTCGATTCAGCTCCATCTCCAGGGCAAAAACGTCCCCAGCTGTTAGATTGTCTTCCTCTTCAGCCTCCTCTTCATCCCTGTCCTTCTTCTTCCTCTTCATTCTTCCTCCTTTACCCTTTCGCTTTGTGCTCTTCTCTGTCTTATCCACCTTTCCCTTTTCCTCATCTTCCTCCTTACCCTCCACTTTGTAATCCTCATCATCCTCATCATCAATGTAGCTCAGGCTATCTTCCTCCTCTTCTTCCTCATCTTCAGAAGACAGATGTGAGGTTTCTCCCGTTATTGAGGCAAAGGCCAGTTGAACCCCTGCACTGACTCCCTCATCTGAGGAGACAAAATAATCAATTAGTTGTCTAAAGTACTTATCTGTAAAATTAACACAACATTAAAGCAACACAAAGCTGAAGCTAAATGGTCACCAAATACCTCTTCTGTCACCCAATTGAGATACATACATACACCTCCCTTGTACCAGTTAATATAAACTGTCAATTAAAAACTAAGAATTTGTACCAGGAATAGACATTTACATGATTTAGGGTCATACTGGAGCATTGTTTCTGATGTATATATCTTTTATATCATTGACATTGTTCCCAAATTCTCAAATCCAATGCAGTTTAACACTTTAAAAATGTTTAAGGTATCATTTTCTTTGAACATTACATGTCAATAAAATGATTCCTCTGTCCAAATGTAGGTTTTATGTAGATATGTGATAACTGACTTGGCTAAATGTAAATGAAACAAATATAAAGTTATGAGAAGAAATCAGGATGGGTGACTTTAATCCTCAAATATGTAGACAGCGGCAGAACAGATGCCTTCCATTGACCTGAAATGGTTAATAACTTTTGATCCACTAATACTAGAGATACATGTTGTTAACTTTAGCGATTATGGACGTTCACAGGCTCAGTAATGAACATGAAAACACCATCATCCTCTGCAAAATTATTTATGTTTAATCATATGACCATGGCTGCAAAAAGTTAGTTTTCTTAAAACACCAGGAGTCTGCATTTCTTGAACATTAATCATTCCTGTCCAGGTTTTACCTCTTTTCACCGGTATGTAAGTGGAGGTGGAGGGTTGATCATCCTCCACAGGAACACTTTCAGCTTCAGGATCTGCGTCCTGAGAGAAGAGTAGAACTTTTAAGTGTCGATACTTTCAGGGCAGATTTCACACACACAGTGGAGATGAAGATACAGACAAGTCTATTAACAGAGTAATTCCGCAGGGTTGTAAAGAATGACACTGGGAAATAAAAATGACACATCGCTGGCTTGCTAACTCTGCTCAGGTGCTGAATTTGTTTTTTGCAAATACCAGTCTAAGTAAAACAGGAATCTGCTCTTTTTTTTTTATTTACATTAGATTTCCGTTCGTCTCTCCTTCTGTCAAACTCTTCGAAAGTTATCCTCCCCTCCAGATAATCGATAAGCTCCGCACTGAAACCAGACATTCTGCTGCTTTTTATCCGTATTTCCGGTAGAAGTTGACGGAGACAGTCCGCAAACCGTAAATCTTTCACATGAAAACAAAACTATCTTAAGTACATAAGCAGTGACTACTGTGAAATCACTAGTGTTGGGATTCAACACGACGCCATCACATTGCGAGAGCCACACAGTCACGTGACTCACAAAAACTTCCGGTGTCAACTTGAAAAAAGTGTAATGTCTCACTTTTTGCGCCACCTGCTGAAAAAAAGTAGGAACTACGGATTCACCGATGATTCAGCTGAATCATATGAATAACAACAATAACCCATGGACATTATCAATCCTCAGAGACGTTTTCAGTCGTAGCTTTTAAAATTAACTTTTAAAAATATTACACTAAATAAAACAACAAAAATATTATACTAAATAAAACAACCCCACTTTTTTGTACTACTGTTCATTTTTTTTACACCAATTCTCATTGATTTGAAAGATTTTCATCTGTTTTGGGTTTTTTTTGTCACGATGTTGTGATGTTTTAGATGAAAAAAATGTTTGTATATAAATTGTTTTCAACATTCGACATCCAATTTCAAATGTTTTGCACTAAATTATTACATCAACATATAAAGTCATATGTGTCACAGTTAAAGCTTAAGGGATTGGGTGACCAGTTTCTTATGCTAAGTCTGTAAAAATGATTCTGGTTATAGTAAACATTTTCATTTCCAGAGCAAAAACCCAGACTGACAGCATGATGTATATCAACACAAATGATCATGCTTTAATGGAAGCATGATCAATAATTGCTATTTCGATTGGTTTCAGTTCCTTATTACACTTATTTGTACACAGTATACTTCAGACTCAGCCCACTACAGGAGCTACTCTGGAATCAACAAAATAAAATAAAAATATGCATTTGACCACAATTCATGCAAATTACAAAAAAAATTAACAAGGAAAAATCTGTGTAACAACAGTCCCAGACTGTTAATATTGTAGAAAAATAGTAAATCTTATTTTTTAACACTGATTTCTGTCATTAAATTTAAAAACAAAATGTAACCAAATTAATTTTTAAAAATTATGCAGTCACCGTGGAAACACAGTCATCTTCTAGAACATTGATTCACCTTAGACTTAGACTTCGACTTCCTTTATTGTCATTATACAGACCCACACAATGAATCTGGTAACGAAATGTCATAGAATTGTCAGCTGATGATACAAATAAATATGGAAAATATAAAAGTG
>JAPTHA010000013.1:13621245-13631952 GCA_029814585.1 Gymnapogon annona
CACACACACACACACACACACACACACACACACACACACACACACACACACACACACACACACACACACACACGTATCTCTTGGCTCACAGATTCCCATTTAAACAGTAAGCACTTAGCTTGTCATTGATCCAAATCTAAACATCTATTCTGTAGACAGTTTTGGTTGCACACAGTTTCCAGATCAGCTTTGTCAACATAGATGGTTTTAAAGCTGAAATGTCGTGTAAAGCTGAAATGTAAAAACAATGACCTAAACTTTGATGATTTAACCCTTTCAACCTGAAGCCTAAAATGGTCTTTGTAGATTTCTTGTTTTGGCTATATAATGATTAGATGTTTGTTCATTCTTACATTGTACTACATTCTATACAAGTATAGACGTTAGTGAAATTATTGTAATGACCCAATAAACCCCATACAGCACAACGGCTCTGGTTTCAAACAGTTTGAATTTTTCTAATTGCAACAACAGTGAAAGAGTTACAGCACATCCAAACTGCATATGTACAGGGTGCGTCAGTGATGACACGTCAAGTTGTAAGCCGATGGACTTGAACATGAATGCAAAGACGAAGCAGAAAAGCAGTAAGAATCTTTCCTCATAAATAGAGGAGAATATAAACCAGTACAGTAAGAAGACGAACACGCCTTTCTCCCATTTTGCTGCTTCCCAATAAACATAATTAGAAATGAAGTTAAGCGTTGCAGACAAAAGTCCTATCTCTGTATGCTGTGTAAATCAAGGCTACATGTGGAATGTTGTATTTACATAGACAATAATCAGCATATAATTGAAAAAGGGTTTCCCCCCCTTCTGTGACACTGTGAAACTCCTAAACATGTAGCTTTAATAACCACGAAGAGGGCCAACTGTAGACAGGTGGGTGTCACGGTTTTATAGTGTAATTTGACATATGCTTTGTGAATTCAAGTTCTGTCCAAGCTGTCGACGTGCTGAACAAAGTCTAATGACCGTGACTCCGTTTTACACTGATGCTTTTATGGCACAAACCACAATGCTTGAGATGTTTTGTGATATTAAGAGCACATTATAAATATTTTCAACTGAGTCAAGGCTCAACTGGTGGTAAGACATGACACACTGACATAGCTTTGCAAAAGACACAGTTTAAATTACACACTAAACCACGATGATATAAATGGTATTATCTGAGTCTGTATTTGTTATAGTTCTTTCTGGCATATGCTGAAGGACTGGATGACTCTGAAGAATGGTAAAAATCACAGAAAAAAAAAAGATATGTTTGCCCACTTAACCCATTAAGACCTGGATATCCACTCATGACCAAAATAATCTACTGATCTAAATAGTTTAATACCTGTTAATCTATTATTCTTATCAATACATGTAAATAATTGGTGTAATCTTATCTCGGTCATCATATATGACTCATTTGGATGTTCAGAGGCTGTGTAGTTACCCTGGAAATACCGACATCTTCTCCAACATTGACTCACCAGTAAAACACATTGAGTTGGATCAATGACAGTGGATGGACACATTGGGTTTATAATCGGATATTGATATCTATAATCTATAAAAGTTCCCTTTTCTCCAGTTTTGTATACAGGATAATAACCTCAATTTTAATCTGAGTATGTACAACTATCTACATAATCAGTGAATTAAATACACGAAAGCCCATGTTTTCACATGCACAAAAAAATATAGAGGGAAATTTGGTGATAAATAGGGCTAAAATACTTAAAAATGGATAAATAGAGAGAAAGCTTCATTTGGAAGCTGCCTCAGTGGTAGTACTGGGCCTTTATGGGTTAAAGGACAGTACCAGTACATGTCCATAATAGCGGGTCATACCTCACATCATTTCAGTAAAATTCTTCATCTTAAGCAGGAATGAATTCTTTTCTACAATGCTGAGGATGTGTCTTTAAATCTAAGATGAAATCTTTTCTATTCTGATGCACAATTCACACAAAAAGACACCTGAGTCTGGTACAAATACTTGTCAGATAGCTGGATCCTGGAAGCCGTGTATCTACAATCAATGATGCTTTTTGACTCAACGTTCAATGACCTAATGTTCCCAGGCAACACGTGAACCTCTGCCTGGCATCAGGAGCTTTGGCAGATTGATTAGCGACAGATTTTTGTTCCAGAAAGTAAAAAAGTGAATCACTGGAAGCTTAAAGGCATCTCAACTTTCTTTGAAGTCCTGAAGCTGGATGACTAAGATAGGTTATTATCCAGTCTGAGTGGACAGATTGGCTGATTAACTACCCAGCCTTTCATCCCCAGCCCAATGAGGAGGCTCCCGCTGACAGATTGTACGGGGAGTGTGTGAGTGATTCATCGTATGAGATGAAGAAGTGATGAAGATTAAGACAAAGACATGAACATAATGACCAGTATATTTTTTTCTTTTCTTTTTTTTTTTTACATTCAAGTGTCAATGTGACATGAAACCAAATGATGAAATTACCTTTGAGTCCACCTCACCCACTCCATTTCTGCCTGAGTTGTTTTTCGTTGCATCCACGGTAACCTAATTAGAGTTGTACAAGTGAGAGGAGTGGGACTGTTGAGGGCGAATTTGTCGCAATTACTCAGAGTGCACTGTGCCTCCGTGCCCACCAATCAGCTTTGACCTTTTAGGCACAAAAGAACACTGTGAACGGATTAAAGTGACATGAACGTGCAGGTACTATTTTTTTTTTCCACAAACATACAGTCAAGCCTCTATCTTTGTGAGGAAATCCATACACGTTCATTACCTTTTACCCATCCTTCCTACCTCTCATTGTCCTCTGCACTCAGGTATGGATGTGTGACTGTGTGATTATTCAATACTATATAAATACTGCGCATTGTATATATTGTGTATTTCTTTTTTGTTATTCAAGAAGTCTTTATAAAGCACAACAGAATATCATTGTATGCTGTACGCTGTCTGTATACAATGATTTTAAAAAATCACATCTGAATGCCCATCCTCTTCTGTAAATCCGATTCTAATCTTATCCCTTACCTTTAAATAATAAATTTTTTACCCTCAACAAGCAATCAAATACATATTCAGATATATTCACATTCAAATATAGCAAACATTGTGACTGGACATCATCTGTGTCACATTTATTGTGGAAATATGATGCCAAAATATCTTAATAATGATCATTTTCACTTCATAGAAAGTTATCAAAACCATAAACATCTCAAAAGATCTGGATTTACAATAGACTTTATCTCATAGATTTCACTGGTATATCTCAACTTCTTAGCATTCTACATTCTGCTGTTTCATCTTTAAGTGTATATCATTATCTTTATGTACCAGACGCTGTTATACAACATTCAACTTTTTAACTCTAAATATATATGCAAATAAACCCAAAGCACATACCTTATCATATCTTATACTTTATAGGAGCCTGCCTTCAAGAGCCAAGTCACCGCAAATAATTGCAAATAGATTTCTATTCTCATATATGGAAAAAACCAAAACGGTCTGTACTCACACACACTCACATCTATTCACCACCCCGCAATTAAAAGTGACGCCAAAATCCCAAGGCAAGCATGCTGTTTCATATTCACCACCTGCACTGGGAACTGATTTTTCATATGCTGGCAGTTAAATCCACTTTACTGTCCAAAGGGCTCATTTAATTCTCTTCATAACGGAATAGTCGTAAAGATCATGTCCATGTAAATGTTAACAGAGACCAGATCTATTTCTGGAACATTTTCAATCTTGTAACTGACCAGAAAACCCCCTAAAATATTTTTTTTTAGTTTCTTATACAGACATAAATAGTTTCTATCTCACTGGGTGCTTATGGATGACAGTGACACTGATGTCCTCACCTTCACCGTAAGACAAAGGTAGGACTGTGTGTATGAGTGTGAAAGCATCTGGTCAGGTGCTAACTTCAGAGAGACCAGCCGTCTGGTCCCGTCACTGTGGCGCCCATCTCCTACCAGGACGCTGCAGCATTAGTTGGTCTCTCTGGCAGCTGATTGGCTGTATCTGTCACCCCTGGTAACAATCACTGTCTCACTTCCAGCATAGCTGCCACTGTGTTTATTGAAACTGATAGAGGTGCACCCCGTGTTGCCCCTGATCACTGACACAGTGTGTGTGTTTGCTCCTCATTCTTATTTTAGCTTTTCCATTAAGTAACACACACAGTTACGGTGCATATGGGCAGACACTTTTTAGGAGGTTGTAAGCTGAGCCGCAATGATTACCCTTGACAGGTTGTTTATAAGGTATGATAACCACAGCAGGTGTATAGCGTACAAGCTCATTATCATTAGAATCAATGTGTAGGACATTTACTTAAATACCACATGCAAGTTTAAAAAAATGAATATAGAATGAAAATATGTAAGAAAAATATACACCTTTATATTAGTTTTGCAGAAATAATAACATTAATGAGTTATTTGTTTAATATAAAATTTATTGGATATTTTTATGAAAAAAAATCCAATTGATTAGATTTCATTTATTAGGGCTGAATGATTTCTTTACTCTTCTGTAACAGCAGACTGAAAATCTTTGGGTTATTGACAAAACAAGTTTTCTGACACTTCTAAGACTAAACAATTAATCAATGAATCAAGTTTTAGAAAGCAATGATTGATTACTTTTATCTTGCATCATTGTGTTTCTTTACATCAGATTGTTAATTAAATTAATAAAGAAATTAAACCTGCCATAAAAGTAATAATGAGATTAGTTTCATACCTCATCGATACACTCCATCACAACATGCATTAGTGGTGTTGACATGGGTACATTTCAAGTGTGTGTTTGGGTGTGTGGCTGCATATATACCTGGAGCAGTCTCCAGCGTGTGTTCAGGTCTTCAATGCGCTCCAGGTTGCTAGGAGACAGCTCGATGTCAGGCTGACCAAAAGTGGACGTCAAATGGTTCATATGTGTTACATCATCTTGAATAGGAGCAATTTCTTCCTGGAACTCCTGCAACACACAGATACACACATATGTACACACACAATAATGTCAGGTCATTTGTGTTTTGCTGCATTATTTACACTGATGAGAGGACAGATGGTCCTTGGTCTTGTTTCTCACCTCAACTGTTCTAACAGCACAAAACAGATGCATCCATCATGTAAACCCCATTTTTTGTACTTGTATAATGCCTGCTGATGTATGAAAAACACTGACAGGCTTAAGTAGGATAAATGCAATGTGAGATGCCTCCACACTGGGTGGAAGAGGAACATTAATGCTTGATAGATTCTGGGTGGGTTTACAAGCCTTCTGATCTGTTAACACCAGATTACGGAAAACGAAGCAAACCTTTATTTATTATTTCACCCCCATGCAGCTACAAAAATCATATTCTGTGTTTCTTCACAATTATTTGGGGACATACTTTTGAATTTATGAACTCTGACAGTGAGTTTACAGATTTCTGTGACTTCCTTTTTTACATTTTTTTTATACATTTTATTAAAATCATCCATTATTTTCACTTCTTATATTATTCAAAACAGGCTCGTTACTTTAATTTAAATATATCAGAGGGAAATTTACAGATTTCTGTAACATCACGTGGTGGTCGGGGACAGTGCCTCTGGACTGGCAGACCAGGGTGGTGATCCCTCTTTTTAAGAAGGGGTATCGGAGGGTGTGTTCCAACTATAGGGGTATCACACTCCTCAGCCTCCCCGGGAAGGTCTATTCCAGGGTACTGGAGAGGAGGAACCAGCCGTTTGTCGAACCTCGGATACAGGAGGAACAATGCCGGTTTCGTCCTGATCGTGAACACTGGACCAACTCTATACTCTCCACAGGGTGCTCCAGGGTTCATGGGAGTTCGGCCAACCAGTCCACATGTGTTTTGTGGATCTGGAGAAGGCGTTCCACCGTGTCCCCTAGGGCATCCTGTGGGGGGTGTATGGGTAGTATGGGGTCTGGGGCCTTTTGTTAAGGGTGGTCTGGTCCCTGTACTCTTGGAGCAGGAGCTTGGTTCGCATTGCCGGAAGTAAGTCGGACTCGTTCCCAGTGCGTGTTGGACTTCAGCAGGGCTGCCCTTTGTCACCGGTTCTGTTCATTGCTTCCATGGACAGAATTTCTAGGCGCAGCCAGGTGCTGGAGGGGTCTGGTTTAGGGACCTCAGGATTTCATCTCTGCTTTTTGCAGATGATGTGGTCCTGTTGGCTCCGTCAGACCTGGACCTTCAGCATGCACTGGGGCGGTTTGCAGCCTAGTGTGACACTGCCCGGATGAGGATCAGCACCTCCAAATCTGAGGCCATGGTTCTCGACCGGAGAATGGTGGTGTGATCTCTCCAGGTCGGTGGGGAGTCCTTGCCCCAAGTGGAGGAGTTTAAGTATCTCGGGTTCTTGTTCACGAGTGGGGGAAAACTAAATCAGAAACTACACAAACAACACCAAGGATGTCCCTCTCTTTGACGGAATGATAATTAAGTACAATATATGAGAAGTGCTAGATGATGGTCAGAAAGTATTCCCAAGTGTCAAAAACCTATGTGCGATATAATAAGAGAAACATTAACGAGATTTAGATTTCTTGTTGCGCAAAAAAATATCCTCCAAGGAATGACTTCAGTTTTGGTGATTTAGGAATTATTCTTTATTTTCAAGGAGGAAATACTTTATTAAGTGAATGAACTGGATATGTTGATAAACCCCAATGTGTGAAAAAGACACAAAAGTCAAATATTGAACAACAGAGTAAAGGGTATCTCATCATTTTTATTTGTGTTTCTGATATGATTCAAATCTGATTTACTGAAGTGATGTTAATTTCCATCATGTTGTTGTTTTTATATGACACAATAAAGATTTAAGACATTTTGCATTATAGTTTGGTTTCTTTTGCACGGATAAAGCTGAAGCAAATGTCCTTCAAATGCTAGTTTTAATCCAATACATTTTCTGGTGCTTTTACATTTTAAAAGCACTAAAAAAAGTTGAATTGGTACTTCTATTTTTTCCAGAATGTTTTTGGCGCTTCTGCTTGTGTAATGAACGTATGCACTGACAGTGATTGAACCAAGTAGTGGCACAAAAAAAGACAAATGCTACTCCATTTTGAAGTAGAACTCAATCTCACCTTGACCCTATCAATGTGCTCCGGTAATGAGTCGATCAGCAGATCTCCCACGGGTTCCCATGCTTCCTTCACCATCTCTGCCTGCCTCAGCTGTCCATCCAGCAGGTCCTCCGCCTCCTGGAGCTCCATCAGTCGATCCAAAGCCAACTCCAGCCTCCGCTGCCAGTCGGCCGCGTCGGCGTTGAGCCGGTCCCACTTGGTTATGACATCATCGGCTTCCTTGCGCAGGATTCGCCCCACATTCTGCGCACGCTCCTCTGGGCTGATATCTGGGAGTTATGGACAAAAGAAATCCTACAATTAGAATTCTTTAAATAGACGTAGCAAATATGACGGCATCGTCCATATGTGATGGCCTTAGGGGTAAAACAACATACAAAGCACAGAAGACAATTATAGAAGACTACTACTGCGAACTATAGGCTAAAAAACAACATTGTTAACAATGAGACCGTCTGCATCACATTCAACCTCGATCCTTCAAGTACCCAGATACTGGTCTGGCTTCGGGACATACTCATCATCGTCCTTATTAAATTATGATCTGCATTACAGAATTCACAGTGCATTTCTCAAAGTCAAGCCAGAAAACAAATCTTCAGTGTTTCTAAACAAAACTCACATGAGTCACATGAGTAAACATTTGTGCCACATGGATGAACTCGTTTCAGTCAAACGCTTGTTTACCGAGCAACTGAAAATCTTTTTTTCATCAGACACTTGAGGTCCCACATTTGGAACGGCTGCTGTTGATTTTTTTAAATTGGGAAATGACCATCCACTTTGTCCCAGCAGTCAAATTCAATATTTAGCCAGGGTCAGTCCAGGTTTTCCCATCTTGCATTTGTCTAGACTTAGAATCATGACTCAACCTTAATTCAGAGACTAGATAATTATTGTGTTGTTGCAAAATACGTGTTTAGAAGCAGCATCTAATCCACACACGGTGAGGATAGAAAATAATACTAATAATTCCACTTCAATAGTAATGTTAATACTAATAATAAAAATACTGCTAATAAAAACAACAGCAGCAACAACAACAACAACAACAACAATAATAATAATAATTGAGGACTTTTATTTTAGCCTGACTTTACTCAGATAAAGTACCTGCACACAGAACACACACCTGAACAACCTACACTCAGTTTTCAGGTTTCTGTTCTCTGCCCAGCTTTACTGTTACTCACTACAACTTAATGTAAGTATCTGTTCTTTCTACCTCTCACATTCTCAAAAAAGATAAGTTAGTTTACTTTTGGTATTATACGTAATATTTTTTTTTTCCATCACTGTATTTTCAACCTAAATTAGAAAAAAAATGCAAACACATCCCCAACAAATATGACGTGAAAATGAGTTCACACTTTCTCTTTGCTGAAATTTTTATAATGATTATAATGAATAATTTGAGTGAACAAAAAATCTTCAGGGTAAAAATCTGGGTTTTAGGATTCTGGCATTTTTCATGATTTTCATTTTAAAAAAACAATAACAAAGGAAAATCCCAGCGTCCTTTATTATTTAGTTGTATTGCCAAACTCTAACATAATAGATTGTGAGAACAGGCATCATAACATTTTAATTCTTGCTCATGATATTGACTAAGAAGAACTGCTCAAGTATTTCCAATACATTGTTTTTATATGAAGCTAAAAATTATTTGTGTTGTTTTGATATGTAAATACAGTTTTTACATTTCTTTTCATATTTACATTTTGCACATCATTTTACTAAAATATCATTTATGGTGCCATTTTTATATTTCTGTATATATTATTATATGTAATATGGCAGGTCCAGTCCTCTGTGTTAATGTCACTTTTTGAAACCTATGCTTTTTCTCTAATCTGTCTGGGCTTGCATCAGAACATATTCATTTTCCATGATTTTAAACTGTTAACTGTTTTGAGAGGCCGAATAATATCGACACAGAAGAAGGCACAAAAGAAGGTCTACATGAGGTGAATTAGTTATGAAGTATTTCTATTCACTACTGGCTAGTTAACACCATTCATTTTGATCTGGTTATGAGAGAATGAGTTTACCTGTACACACTATCAGTAACGCATCATCTCACATATTCAGGCTTAGAGGAAAGTAACACAAGTTTACCTGATCAATGTTCCTCCATTTCACTCGTGATATTTTTTTTTTCCTTTTCATGGCTAGAAGGACAGTTCTGCTTTATCCTTTAATCTAAAGGAAATAGCTATTGTCACCCATTGGGCTTTGCATAAACTATAGGGTCCTACACCATTTGAATAGTAAGCATCCACAATTAACCCTTCACTTCCGTCTCAGCTCTGGATGACGCATCACAGACTCTCGTTATCATCTCTGGTTCTTCAATCATGTATACTGTCTATATTGTGCAAGAATTCAATTGTTGTATATCTGTTCTGCTCTGTTTTTTCTACTCTTTGTGTTATGCTGCTGTGTCTAGAATTTCCCCTTGTGGGAACGATTAAAGATATATCTAATCTAATCTAATAAAGTTTGCCTGGCTCATATTTATCACTGATCACATTCATCTTGGTCAGTGCTAAGTATAACACGCAGAGACCATATCCTTCTAAGATATTTGCAAGTGTCCCATTGATTTGTGGTATTTAAAACACCAAAGTCACAGAAAATGCATCATATAAAAAGGCTGAGACGTTTAACTTCCAAATAGCACATTAGAACACTGGCAACATAGCATTTATTATTATCACAATTACTATTATTATTATTATCCTGCTCTCAACAGACCTTTGTGTCTGTTGATGTCACTCGAACACTTGTCATTATCACTGCACCCTTGTTACTTTATTTCTAAAATTGTTATTACTATTTATCTTATCTTATTTGAATGCCTCTACTTGTTACACTGTGAATGTTTAATGAGATGAAAGTACAACCAGCTGCTCCTGCGACACTGAAACCTTGCTCTTAATAGATTCTTAGGCAAATATGTCAGACCACTCAAGCTGTTTGCGGGTATTTTCTTTAGACAACCCGTTAAATGAAACACACAAAATGTCATTTGGCCACCCTACCTTCACACCTCCCTAACCAACTGCCCTTCTCAGGACTATCATCAGGATAGGGTGGTTAAAGAAGTACTTGATTCTCTTTGTGCATAGTAATTCATTTCTGGAGGTTACCTTTTCTTATTTCCTTACATTATTCTTCTGGTGTGTTGACGCCAGTTGTTCGGCAGCCTTAACTAGCCAGAGGTAATGCGAAGGTGTTAACTAGAGGCCTGGTAACCTGGCAGCTGCTATGGTGCAAAACCTGCTGCAGGCGAGTCTTAAATATGTGCATGTGTGTGTTCACCTCTCCGTGTGGTTGTTACCAGTCTGGAACTAGTTTACAGAGTTCACAGTGTCACTCATAGATGAAATGAAAAAAAGGAACTTTAAGTCTGGGCAGAAAACAGGTCTGTAAAATTGGCTTCATATTTTCCTTTTTAAGTTTGACTGCAAGCATTAGGGCTGATCACAGGGCTCCTCTGGCAGAAAATGTCACTAATTAAATATAGAATTTCCTGTATTTCCTACATTCCAGTAAATGCAGAATATCTGAATGGTACGTACAAGGTATGCTTGAAATATATA
>JAPTHA010000013.1:13680817-13692648 GCA_029814585.1 Gymnapogon annona
ATAGATAGATAGATAGACATACCTTTAACAGTCCCACAAGTAGCATAATACAATAGTAGAAAAAACAGAGTAGCGCAGATATACAACAATTGAATTCTTGTACAACATAGACAGTATACATGATTGAAGTCCCAGAGATGATACTGAGGGATTGTGATGCGTCATCTGGAGCTGAGAGATGGGAGTCTGAATGTCCTCGCAGGCCACCATAGAAGAATGGAAAAAAGATAGACACTGCAATATGTCACCCACTCGTTCGTTCCATGCCCAAAAGACTTGGTGTTGTCCTTAAAAATAATTGAAGTCACACAAAATACTAGGGTTAGTCGTTTCTGTTGTGGGATGTATTCATTTTTGCATCACCTAATTTGAGTAAAACTGTTGATTTATGTTACTCAAGTTATACAATCAACATTACTGTCATGCTCTGAATTAAGGAAACACTTCATGAACCTCAGTTCTGTCCATTTTTAAAAAAAAAAAATTTGTTATTTGAATCCTGCGATGAACTGGTGACTTGTCCAGTGGTTTCAGCTGGCAGTTAAATGGACTTTTCTGTTTCCCGGAGGGTGATTCTGCCTCTTCTGTTTCCCAGAGGTGGAACTGTGCGTTTCCCCTGTGTTGCCTAGTCCCTTTTCCTTAATGGGACATCAGAAGCTGTCCGTCTTCTATAAAGAGCCAGTGTGGACGCTGCACAGAGCAGCTCATCTGCCATTCTCACTCTCCACAACCCAGACTTTTGTTTCAACCATGTGGACCCAGTATCTGTACTCTGGTTCTCATATTGTCAGTTTTTTGTGGTTTCTGTTTATTTGCTCATGTTTTGTGTCTTTTGTTTGTGCCTTTTGTTTAATATATGCTCTGTGTTCCCTTTTCTACACTGTGCGCTGGAGCCTTGTTTCACTCCATCCGTTACAATTACAGTGTTAGCCTTCACGGGATTGACGCTCACAGAGTAGGGAAAATGTGGGAAACAGAGTTTTATTGCAATGTAATAGACACGAGTCAGCTGGAATAGATTTGAGTTTTGTTGGATTTAGTATCCTCTTATCACGTCAGCCTGCAAGATAAACTCATTGTGGCAAAATCCTGGATCTCTAGAGTTTTCAAATAAATGTGAGCAGTTTCAAGGAAGACGTTTAGCTTATGCGTGCTTCAAACAAATCTTTTCATCAGTGATGCACAGAATGGCAATGATGAGACTCCTCGGTGCGTCAACACACTCCCCATCCTCAGTGTAAAGAGCACCGGGCTGCAGTTGTACTCTCAGCTCTTCTGTTAACATACATGTTTGATAAAGACAAGCAACAGCATCCTGAGATACAAAAAATTGTGCTGTAAAAGGCTGAGTCGCCGTGCTTTTCTCACGGATGCAAGAAGACTGAAAATATCACTTTATTTAACAGACGCAGACACTGACAGATCGAGATCTTGTGTGTGCGCACGAGGCTCTCAGAAATGCATGAATGCAAGGGGCAAATTTCTACACCGGAAGGTAAAAATACTGACGTTAAATTGCCTGTTACTGCTGCTTTGAGATGGAGGAATGTTGCTACCGTACTTCCTTTACCTGCTCCTTGACTCAAATGATCTTGATATATTCACATCCCTATCAGGTATTTATGAGACTTCACTTTCATCCCAATATGCAAATACGCCTAGGAAGCTCGCAGCCGGTCATAAATATGAAACTTGCCATCAGTTCCAAGAGATCAGCTTCAGTCCCGGGGCGTTAAGAGTTAATTTATCGCTCACGCAATTCAGATTCACCCTAGCTGTCACACTCATCTCTGTCAAAAGTGCTCGTTGTATCCCCTTTCTCACACCCCGATGTATGCTTCCTATTTAAATCTCATCTATGTGTTCTGGATGACAGAAAATAATTCATGCTGCTGAAATGTCATCATCATCATCATCGTCATCATTGTCATCGACAAGGACAGTCACTCCTGGCACATATCAATATTAATGCCACATTTCAATATTTAGGTTTTTGTTTTACATATCTCAGAGTAGCGAGGGTTAAAACTGCTCCTGTAGGACATGGGCATACGGACACGTGAAGTGGTGGCAAAAGTGTGAGGAATGCAAAATGCGATGACATCATTTCTGCGGCAGTGTGAAGGTGAAAGCGTCGGGAAGTGTGGCGCTTGTTCAGCTCTGACGCCATTGAGTCACAGACGATTCGCTTGGTCAATCGAGAAAATGTTCCGTCTCTCGAAATGATGATGAAGAAAATATTGATATAATGGTAATAAGAATACTTTATTAACCCCCGCAGGGAAATTGTTGAATATACCTTCAAATATGAACCGTCTGTTGAGACAGTGAACTTGGGCGTAGACCACCATCAATGCCTGTCACTGTCTTACATTGGAATCACTTCTGTGGGCACATCACGGAATTTCTTGTGGTTCCTCGATGCCATCACAGATTGTGAGTTAAGCGTCTGTGGTCATTTAACAGAATACTGTGAGACCAAGTTGGCACAGCCTGTGTCAGAAATGTACTTTTGTGACATAAATGTACATATAAAACAAACATCCCTCTAACTTCTTTGTTTTGCTGAGCCGGATGAAGCTTTGGCTTTTCAGCCTCTATGAGCTGTGAGGAAAGACCTTGTCTGGTGACGGACTGTGGCATCTCCAGGAGAAGCAAAAATTGAATTGAATTGAATATGCCTTTATTCGTCCGGCGAGGGGAAATTTCACACAGCAGCATAAAAGAACAGAAAAAAAGAACAGAGCAGAACAGGTACACAACAAATTGAATTCTTGCACAACATGGACCACATAGACATGATTGAAGAAAACCTGGCGTACAAACTTTTCCACGCACACATTCAGACGTATCAAAAGTGAAATGATCGTGGACATGTGTGTTGCACCACAACAACTCCATACTTGGTGTACGCACATTTCTAGTGCTATTGATCCATTGGCGACACTCAGAGGTGATGATGGAAACTGTTAATAATGGGGAAAAGGTCATTCCTCTGAGTAATGTGTTCATCTAACTGCACCATAAGAACCAGACGATGGACCTATGGTGCCATTCCTGTACGGAAGACCATTTGGCTTGGACTTGTGATAAATGCATTTAATGGACTTAAAGTCTGTGAGGACATTTAAAAGTTGGTTGCCTATTGGCCTCTGGGGGTATAACGCCCAGAGACTCGTGCACAGCTGGTGAGGACACCGCACCTGCACCTTGACTGGTACTGCACATATGGAGGATCAGTCTGGAACATTGGTCCAGACTGATTCAGCTGGAACTGCCTGTTCTCGTCTTCTTCTGTCTCATTGTGTGTTGTAAAATAACCATTTGACCATGTAAATATGATTTCAAATCTTCCGTTTAATTAAGCATAAGTCTTGGTCTTTGGTTTCCTCTTTGATATCCTGTCATGATTTCATATGAAGTTTTATGTCACACATCTGTGTATAGATTATTGTATGACCCGCATAATGAATATATATTGTGTATTTCAAGAATACACAATATATAATTTATTTTGGGGTTGACTCGATCACCCACAGGGAGCGAGGAGGTGAAGACCCCATTTATACTCATTTGAATATTTAAATAGGGATGTGGAAATGGTACGCCAACATATGTGGTCAGTTCAACGCCGATTGGGACGTACAAAAGAAATGTGCGTGGATTTAGGTGTACCAACAGTTTCGTACATCTGGATATTTTTGGGCGTCGGGACTTTTCTGGATTTCAGCGTACGCCTGGTTTCGGTATGAAATCCACGCAAGTCTTTGTACACGAGGCCCCAGCTGAACACAATCAAAGACAAGTGGACACTCTCAGAGAAACGTACACATCTGAGCACCGCAATAATTAGGACACAAAGGTAGCAGGTCTCATGTCACTACTCATTTCTTTGGGCCTAGTCACTCTCAAGCAGTCAGACACGTCAAGGCATCATTGTGATTTCAGGGAAGCTCAGTGCTCAAGTGCAACCCGGTGCCACTGTGATGGCACTTTTCCAACAGGAAGGAGAGGCTTTTAACGGCAGTTCCCCAGCTGCGTTCAATGAGCCCTTTTCTCTCACCTTGGAATAACTGCGCCTCCACAGATGGCGGAACACCAATTTATTCCATGACTATTTGGTAAATAGAGATGCACTGTGTCTTAAAGAACGGAGTCATGGAAAGGTCAAGATGACTGGAGTGCGGTGAGGATAAAGTTTTGAAAGAATAATAATGAAATAATTTAAATTTGAGGATTAAAAATGTTTGTATTTTTTTTTTATTTTCCTGTGGCATTCTCTGCAGTGAATCAATCATGCAGCATTGGAAATTTAGCCCGGAGTCTTTGCACAAATCTACAGTGCAACTCATGCTCCAGTCTGTGCCCTAAGAGTGTTTTATTTCCAGCCAAGGCTTTCCAGGCTTGCCTTCTAATTCTTTGTTTTGAAATCTGAGTGTTCCCAATTGTCTACCACTCCGCCTTGCTCGTTATGAGGTTCATTTACCACAAGCTCCAGAATAATCACTTGCTTTTTCATTTCCCCCAAGCTTTAGCCTTTTAAATGCTCCACCACCGGGTTGTTTGGCCAATTAGAGTCTCAGACTTTCTATTACTCAGCATATTGTATCAAACTGCATATGCCATAGGGGGTGATCAGAGGAATGCAAAACACACCATCGTGGATACACAGTTATTTCAGGCGTAAGGCTGGGCTGCAGACGGCAGTGGGAAATGTACATTTTTGGAAAGAAAAGTCATTAACTGATAAGATACTGCAGCTGTCGTTGTTGGGAGTCCTTTCTTTCTGCTCAAATGCTCAAACTCCTTCAATTACATTTTATCTTTAAAAAGTGTTTGTGAAACTGATCAAAAAGAACATATGCGACATTGGGAGAAACAACCTGGCAATAATTTATTGCGAACAACAGCGAGAGATTGTTTCCCGTCTATCGTCTATGAACTCCCATAAGGTTGTGGAATAAGTTCGAGAAAGGTCACTCGCCACATTTATTTATTTTTGTTTATCTGCAGAAAAGACATTTTTCATTTCTACACCAGCAAATCCCAAAGGACTGTTGATGGTCCCCGGGATGGTGATACCTGAAACAAAAAGTTCATTTTTCCAATGTGCAGACACTGATATACATACCCGTGTGAACATATAGCATAGTTGACTCAAATGGACAATTGTGTTGGGACATGTTGAATTCAATTTTTTCTTTTCCAACAGGTCTGGGCTACAAAACAATGATGACAAATGTAATCATTTGGTTTTCTATTGTGAAAACTATCATTGTGTTGGTTATTACCATTTAAACGATCACCTTTGCTTCCACATTGCCTCACATTTACTTTTTACTTCATTTCTCTCAACGTATTTTTTAACATTTAAAAGGCTCCACCTAAATTAAAAAAAAAATAAATCTGTTGTGATTGCAAACATTTTTCTACAACTGAATTATTATTTTTTTTTATATACTTTAAGAAAACGTTAATGCCCATAAGCTACATCGACAAAATGACTGGGACACATCATCGCTACAGTTTATGTCCTGTTCCTGCTGAGATATAAACATCAATATTAATAATAATAGAAAGTAGAAAAATAAAAAAATAGAAAATAAAAACAAATAATAGAAAATGTATCACATCATAAAAGTATATGAATATCACTTTATTACCAACCTGTGTACCTGTTTACTCCATCTACCTCCATCTGTATACATAAACTATACATAAATGTATAGTTTATGTATACATGATGGTAGGTGTTTATTTTCTTTAGAGTGATTGTACATATTTTACTATTATTTATTCCTGTATGCATTTTTACAGTGAAGTTTTAAATCTCATTATACTTTGTGTAATGGCAATAAAGGCTTCCTATTCTATTCCATATTATATATAACATTTCACAATATTTTGTAGCCTAAACACCTACATTCAATATATCCCAATACTTTGAGCCTAACGATGTTGCCTCTATGACCCAAGGCATCTTTAACACAAAGTTAATTTGCGCACTTTATTTAAACGTAAAACACATTTGGCTCTAATTCTTCTTGTTGAGGTTTTCTGGTTAAAGCCATCGCAATATTCAACTGCCAATTAAACAGACGCTCCGCTTGATTTAACCAAATATTATTTATAGTCAGTTTGCCTCTGTGAAACACCTGCAGATATGAAAAGAAAAAAAAAAAAAAAACCCTGCACAGCTGCGTTGTTTTTGGAGATTTCAGAGGCTCTCAGCATGTGTCTGTCAGTGACGTGTCGAGCGTTGGGACTGTGCTTCAAACCAAGCACAGCTGCTGAACAGCAGCCCTAATGAGATGCTTTCATTCCTACACGTGATGTTTTTGCAACAGTTGAACACTTGACAGCGCAGTTTTCTTCTTTCCTAAGCAAGTGGGTCTATTAAGTCAAAGAGGGTGCATTTCATCCGGTGGAGCAAAAAAAATATCTATTGTTTATCTGCAATAATCACAAAAATCACACATTATAAAAGCACTTTATTTCATCTCCGTTGAAAAGAAGAAAGCACAGATTTAATATTTTCCTCTAGTACACTCTTTCTGTACTGCTCTGTTCTTTTAATGTTGAAGTCATAGAAATTATAATAGTCTGCAGTCTGCTCGCAGCACTGCCAGCGACAAATAACTGCACGTTACACATTAACAGAGGTAACATTCACTTGAATGCAAGCAGTTGAAACCTTCACATCGTCTGGTATTTTGTTGCAGTGCTCGTTTTCTTTTCTATTTTTTTTTTTTTTTTAGAGAGGGCGAGAAAATAATTCTTGTCTTGCACAATATAAAGATCTGTGCTGGATCTGTGGTAAGAAAATATGTTTTGATTCTGAAAACAATGTATTGTAAGCTTGTAGAGTCTTTACAGCTCACAATTTGAAGCTGTACTTCAGTTAGAGCAAGGTGGTACGTAGGCTTCAGCCAATTAAAACGAGTCATAACAATCAGAATCTGACCGTGGCCCTGACAAAGACAACAGCTGCAGCCTTCAGTACATTCAACAGAAATAACCTAGTTCAGAAAGTACAACTGAAAATACACGAGGGACATTCATGACTGGACCTTGTAATCAACCCGAAAGGGTAAAATGTCTGTGTTGACCTTTATTCAATCTGCAGTTTTATTAATTAAGCAAGGTTTATCCCTTGTGTGAATGTGGAGTTTAACACGAGCCTTTACGTTTCCCGTCTTGTACCTTTCTGTAAAAAAATATGCCTTTGTTCTGCTGGTAATGACTGTCAACCGCCAGAACGTTGGACAAATGTGTTGCAAATGCAACTTTGTGGCTCATTTGTGAGTCTGTGAGAGCTGCTGCACTCGTGAACACCTTGGCTTGATAGAGGATAAGGAATTACACAGGTGTTTGCTTTGGCCTTGCACGAAAGAGGCTCCAGGCAAAGCAATCAGTACCTGGACAAACCCCTGGATAGTTTGTCAATACCGTTCCTTCAGCTCAGTGCTGTACAGTATTTGCCGATGCCAGTGACAGACAAGCAGGCAATACGAGGACATTCCCTCCTCATGACTGTCTCTAACAGTCCTGTTAGCATTTGAGGTGCTTCTTGCTGGTCATGTCATTCCAGATCCGATGCATTTCCTCAGGGGAGATCTGGTGAACTGTGACGATTCGACGGTAGCGACAAAGGCTATAGGCCATCTTCCAGTGGTTGAAGCCACTGTTTTGGAAAGGGTGGATGCCAAGCTTACGGAGGCACACACCAACGTACACGTCCTCCAGATGCAGCAGTCTAGTATGTAAAGATGTTTTGTATATGAGCTCGGCCACGTCTGCTGAGAAGATATACCCGGTGCCAGAGCAGAAGGGCGGGTACTTGCTCTCTGGGTACAGATCCCTGGGCATATACCACTTGCTCCGCATGTCCCTTATTGGCCCACCGTTAATGACATAACCGGTGAAATACCTCCTCCTGGGTTTTGTGGTGGGCTTCAAGAGGCTGTAGATGAGGTTCTCCATGTTGACAAAGATGTCACTGTCCGTCTTTAGGACATATTGGGCCTTGGAGCAGAAGGTGGCCACCCAACGCATGCCCATGAGTGTCTTTAATGTCAGGTTGTGGTAGGAATCAATAAAATCCTCAACTACAATGTCATGAAAGATTTGGCTTTCTTGCTCCACCATTTGGTTGAGGACAGGGTCTATGCTGCGACCCAACAAAAACAACGTGACCACACGAACATCTACAAACGTGCTCTCGTCACCCCATGTCTCTCGGATTGCCTGACGAGCATCAAACTCCTTGTGTGTGGTGCTAATCAGGGTAACCAGGAAAGGGGGCTCTGGATCGCATTTCTTAGCCTCGTTGATGAGGTAACCAAAGTCATGAGGATTGAGTGAGCGTGTGCGAATGTTGCTAAAGGTTACATTGTTGTGCACCTTGGGGACTTTACGCATGGGGATTGTCAGCTGGCCCACGTAGGAGTTGGAGGGGCGGGAGACACTCAAGTACCACAGAGCACTGGCCCAACAAACCACAGTCAGGAAGTATAAGCAGGAGACCTTTGAAGGCATTGCTGGTCACTTGGCTGGCTTTACCAGTGGCAGCAGAAACGGTGAGGCCACGCCTCCATGGGTTGTCCTAGATCTTGCGGCGCAGCTTGAGGCTGCCTCCGCAACACAGATGACATTAATTATAGATAATGGACTCCTCTATTGTCTAGTGTTGGTGCTGTGATTGAAAAGGAGCACTGCAGAGACTTCTTATCATGACTTCCGTTTCACTGTGTCCCATCTCATCTCTCAGCAATGTGTTCCGCTCTTTGTGACAGCATCTAAAAAAAGATGAGAAAAAACAGTCAGGGGCAACATAAATCAAAACCACATAATGAAATGTAGAAGTCAGATAAGCACGCTGACTGGAGGTGTTACTTCTAACACAGCATATTTTTAAAAAGGCATTTTTCGCAATCATGGCAAGAGACGCATTTTTTTATTCCTCATTCATTACAGTCTATCCTATCTGTCGGCTGGTCTGACTGTGCCGCATCCAGTTACCCTATCGTTCAGAGCCTGTGATAAGAGCTCTGTGGTCTGAAGTAAGTGAATACCCCGAGAAACTCTCTCCATTGATAGGACCTGTGCTGCCTCAGCTCCAGCCACTTTCTGTTTGCAAACGCTGTTTATCTTCCTCTTATCCCCCATGGACCAGACACAGGTGGGCAAATCAACCTCACTCTAGAAGTCCAAGGAGGAGGGAAGGGATGGTGAGGAAAGAAGAGTCAAATCGAGACAGAAGGTGAAAGTGAAATGTTCTCATGGGAAAAAGATTAATATCAACATTCACTCATTCTTGGGATCATTCTTACTCCTGTGCCGCTCCCACCATTTCTTGTCTCAGGCCCCCACGCCACCTCAATGTCAAACGGAACTTGCTATGTGCAGTCGACTTAACACACTTTGGGCCCTAATGAGCCGGACTGTTGGTTTTCAGAAAACTTCAGCACCTTTAATTGGACACAGTGAGAGGATCATAAGAGATTACATTTTAGCTCCAACTATGGAATATGACAAAGCCTATTCATTATTATTGCCAACCTTGGGTGCCTCCTCTATTTAAACGGTTGTTTGCTTTCTACAGTGTCTTTGTTGTGTTGCCCAATTCAATGGATCTTTGCTATCTGAAAGCCCAATTTCATCTAATCCTTTCTTACAAATCGACATTTATTCGCTACAGATATAATCTCTTCTGATGTGTTAGCAGCTCTGCTTTTGCTCTTCAACACACAGACAAGTGAAATAGTATTTATCGTGCATAAGTTATGATGGAATGTGGAAAAAAAAAGAAGGGACCTATCATAGATATTGCACATGCTGGAATGTGCATGAGATCCTTGTGGGCAGTTTTAAGACAGAGGGGGTGAGATTAAAAGCATCCCGTTCTTTTATCAGGAGTCAGATTTGCCATGTGTTGTGGGCTGCGATGATTCTTTTCATCAAGGACTTTCTCTTATACCTCCCCAGTTTCTATCTTTTTCCTCTTTCTCAGTCCATCTCTCCTCCGCTCTGAAACCGAGTCATCAATCTCACGGTCCAGTAGAATCCATCTCATCATGGCTGCTTTTCCACACACCTCCTCCTTCTCATCCTCTCAATCACACTCTCCCTCTCTACTTCAGTAGCTGCTTGATCCATCTTTATATGTCTCACTATCTCCCTCTTCGTCTTTCCTTCTCCCCTTCACGTCCTTGTGATTTTTTATTGTGTTTTTTTCTTCTTTTCTTTTTTTTTTTTACTGTGCGACTTCTCATTCCAAGTTTCCCCAGGACTGTTCATGTTCATTCTTCATATTTCTGTCATTCTTTTGGGATTGGATGTATTTCTACACTCCCCAATATCGTCTAACTTATTGACAGCTCCTGCTACAATCAGTCTCTCTAAAGCCATTCAATCCCCACCTACTCTTCCATTGCCTCTCCCTGACAGCGTCACTAAATCATCATATGCATCCTCGTCCCTCTACCTCTTTCCTTTTTCATCCTCTTCATCTTGTTTGCCCACAGCAAAGGGTAAGCGGTTGTTTCATTAACCTACAAAATACCGTGACCTCATATGTCTCCGGGCTTTTCGAAACTGATCTCTGTTGGTGATGCGCCATATGAAATCCTCAAGACGAGATTATCCATTAGCGCAAACCGGAGGCGGCTCATCAAGGGAAGACACTAGGGCACCGCCCCCACCTGTCTCACATGAAGACCAAGATGATAGGGCGAGTGTTGAAGAAACACATTATAAGAGTAATGCATTATATTAACAGATGATTAATTATTAATAAACTGAATTATTAATCACTCACTCACTCATTTTCTGAACCCGCTTGATCCTTCGCAGGGTTACAGGGCTCACTGTAGCCTATCCTAGATACTCAAGGGCGAAGGCGGGGTTGGGGGGGTTACCCTGGACAAGTTGCCAGTTCATCGCAGGATCACTCACACAGGGATGGGCATGGTGGGTGAAGTGTCTTGCCCAAGGACACTACAGCAAATGATCAGGCGAGAGCAGGAATCGAACCGCTAACCCTTCAGTTATTGGAGGACCTGCTCTACCACCTGACCTACTACCATGACTCATTATTAATCAATTTTAAGTAATAATTTCTTGCTCAAATGATGTAAAAAAAAACAAAACAAAAAAAAAAGCCAGCAAGACCACGAGAGCTTAATGAATCAAAAATGCTGCATGAAATTCTAATTCCCTGTTGGTGTTCAGCCGGTCGGTGAAGATGGTAAAAGACTTTCTCCCTTGGTCTAAAGCCATTGGCCGCATCACTGGAAGACACTGATCACTTTAACAATAGAGTCACAGAAAACTGTGCACGTTTGAAGAACAGACAGATGAAATTTACATATAGAAAACATATGACTGAAAACAAATGCAGAGTATTTTCACTTTAATACAGATTTTCAAATAGCGCTGGGTATGCCTTCCCATGTGTTGTCGTGCACCTGACACCTGACTTGCATCCTGCTCCAACCAATTATTTCCCCAGCTGCCATTGATGCACACTGAAGAACAGCTGTTTAGTGTTATGCTGTTGAACACATTAATGATCAAAACAAGTTTTGTTACAAATGAGGTGATCAGCGTCATGTTGTTTGTGGATTTCCAAAAGAAAGAATCCAGCAGGAATGTGAGGATGAATATATGGACTTCGCCATGGTTTCAAATATGGGCTCATCCTGCATATCGTCTCATTGCAATTGTTTTTTATACATGTTTGTGATAATAATCAGGGAATAGTAAAGTTTTTATCTATCTATCTATCTATCTATCTATCTATCTATCTATCTATCTATCTATCTATCTAT